>JAGDYQ010000003.1:16958859-16996878 GCA_021962125.1 Bulinus truncatus | reverse complement strand
ATTAAAAAAAGACTATAGGGTCATTCCATCGTCAACTCAACTAGTTTTTTTGACAATTGTTCACCCGACCCCTCGAGATCTTCACTGAAATTTTCAGGGTACATTCAAAGTTGAGTGATTCCTGAAAATTTTAGGCCATTTGGTCAAAAACTTTCTGAGATATGATTTTTTTTAATTTTTAAGGGTAGTCGCGAGTGCGCGTGACATTTACATTTTCGCGATGTTTGAACGTGAATATTTCAAAAACTAAAAAAGGTATCAAGCTGAAATTTTCAGTATTTACTCATTGTTTTGTCCGAAGTTGAATGATGTATTTATCTTAAGTGTAGCTTGCACATAGATTGCCCTAAAAATTTCCAAACATTGCACTTCAGACAGTTTTCATCAATATTTGACTCGGTATAGCCAAGAACCTATAAGACATGAAATGATGTTGGTTATACAATTAGTAAGTACCATATATGTGTTTATTATTTTGATAGAGAATTCCTGTTAATCAATAATAGTGTACTCATGGTGGGACCCTTTAAGCATCATGGTCGTCCATTTTTGCACTTATTGCGACCCCCAGATGACCATGCGGACAGTAATTCACACTTTTCATATTTTGCACACTTGTTAACCTTGGCAAGTACTAGCTATGGTGAAAATTTAACGCCTTCTTGGTGAAAAATTGCATGCAATTGCATGATTATATACTATTATTGAATATTGCGTAGCGAATATTTCAAAAACTAAAAGAGGTATCAGGCTGTAATTTTCAGTATTTACTCATTGTTTTATCCTGAGTTGAATGATGTATTTATCTTAAGTGTAGCTTGCACACAGAATGCCCTAAAAAATTCCAAACATTGCACTTCAGACAGTCTCAGGAAGGTCTGAGGGGGTCGGGTGAACACCACTGGTTGAATTGACATGGAATGACCCTATACGAAGGTGGAGCTTGTGTGCTTTTCAACATTTGTAATTTTATACATAATCTGTGTATCACGCGGCTCGCGGGCTGGACAATCCCTGCTGTAAAGTAATCATAATCTATTTTAAGACAAGTACTTCTACAAATACGAACAAGACAAAAGACATTCACGACAGTTTAAAATTAACCTACTTCGGTTGATCATTTCCCTAATTTTGAATCAATAAATAGGCCTAAAGAAGCTAATGCCAGTTATTTGTTTAGAATAGTTCAGATACCCGAATAAAATGTTCCGTGTATTCTGGAACTAATCTAAATACTATAAGTCTATAGTCTATATTTTTAAGTAAACTCCAATCCCAATGAATTATAAATAAATAATCGAAAAAAAAAAATAACGTGCGTGGAGGGGCAAACGTGGAAATTGGTAAATAAACAAAGTAATAAATAAAATAATAATAATAAGTAATATATGTATGCGAGGAAGGCGAAAAACTCAATTTAATATCATCTATGCTCATAAGAGATGCCGAAGATTAAGTATAAAGGCAAGTGAATATCTTATTTCAAACTTGTACAGGTTCCACGTAACTGTTTGAAACTCAGCCAAGCGGAAGTTAACATGAACACGGGCTGTTTTGTAATTTGATCTATCTATCTATCTATCTATCTATCTATCTATCTATCTATCTATCTATCTATCTATCTATCTATCTATCTATCTATCTATCTATCTATCTATCTATCTATCTATCTATCTATCTATCTATCTATCTATCTATCTATCTATCTATCTATCTATCTATCTGTCATCTATCTATCTATCCTGACTTGCTACCTACATACCTACCTGCCTAATACTAACCTACCTACTTTCCTCCCTACCTACCTACTACCTACCCAAACCCACCGTCCCAGCTATCTACCTAAATACATACATACCTTCATACTCATACGTACCTACCTACCTACCCACCTACCCACCTACCTACCTGTCTGTCTGTCCGCCCGTCTGCCTGCCTTTTCTCGTGTCTATCTATCATTAATTTATTGAACAAAAAATAACTAAATCTAATTTAACTCAATAAAAGTGGTTAACTAAAACATACCACGGACAGAAGGTTAAAACAACAACATCAAGCTAAGGAAAATGACTTCAACAAATATTAAAATGTTGACAGACTACCACATCACGTGACATTGTAGCCAATCATGACACCATCTTATTTCTTTCAAGTGAATAAACATAAATACAAAGCGAAATGGGTGTTAACAAAGTCATAAAACGGAGGTTTTACCTCCCCTAAATCTGTTTTACAAACAATCATACATTCTTCTTTAAAGGCGGGGTTTCCTCGTTCATTTTTGTTTTTTTAATCTGTTTAACAATCATAATTATTTTAGGCATGGGTCATAAGAGGGCCTCACTGTCGTGAATGTATATATCAGCTTGTCGAGAATTCGCATTGCAACTACTTTGTTTCACTATCGGACCCCGAACCTCGGATTGCCTGGTTAGTGACCTGTGGTGCCTCTCTAGGCATTGCACACTCGGCTATGAGGAGGATATGAAAAAAAATGGCACTACGAAAACCGTCATATCAATTTATAAGCATCTCATCCTCGAAAAAGGACTTAAACAACTAACCTATAATCAGGGTGTAACATAATACAATAACTACCCCCCCCCCCCACCCCCAACCCTAGAAACACACCCTATTAGAGATAACACGTTGTAATTTCCAAGTATCGGTGTAAAATAAAAAAAAAAAGTCTGGTGTTATGTAATATACTATTAATATTTCTGCTATTGTTATGAGACTTGTAAAAGTTTCCGTATCTAATCTGTCTTCCACCCCCTCCCCCTTATTTTTTGATGGTCACGAACTGCCGGCGACCTAACAATATACAGTATGGGGCAGTGGATCTAACAATATACAGTATGGGGCAGTGGATCTAACAATATACAGTATAGGGAAGTGGATCTAACAATATACAGTATGGGGCAGTGGATCTAACAATATACAGTAATGGGTTTTGGATATAACAATATACAGTATTGGGCAGTGGATCTAACAATATACAGTATAGTGCAGTGGATCTAACAATATACAGTATTGGGCAGTGGATCTAACAATATACAGTATAGTGCAGTGGATCTAACAATATACAGTATAGTGCAGTGGATCTAACAATATACAGTATAGTGCAGTGGATCTAACAATATACAGTATAGTACAGTGGATCTAACAATATACAGTATTGGGCAGTGGATCTAACAATATACAGTATTGGGCAGTGGATCTAACAATATACAGTATGGGGCAGTGGATCTAACAATATACAGTATGGGGCAGTGGATCTAACAATATACAGTATAGGGAAGTGGATCTAACAATATACAGTATGGGGCAGTGGATCTAACAATATACAGTAATGGGTTTTGGATATAACAATATACAGTATTGGGCAGTGGATCTAACAATATACAGTATAGTGCAGTGGATCTAACAATATACAGTATTGGGCAGTGGATCTAACAATATACAGTATAGTGCAGTGGATCTAACAATATACAGTATAGTGCAGTGGATCTAACAATATACAGTATAGTGCAGTGGATCTAACAATATACAGTATAGTACAGTGGATCTAACAATATACAGTATTGGGCAGTGGATCTAACAATATACAGTATTGGGCAGTGGATCTAACAATATACAGTATAGTGCAGTGGATCTAACAATATACAGTATAGTGCAGTGGATCTAACAATATACAGTATTGGGCAGTGGATCTAACAATATACAGTATGGGGCAGTAGATCTAACAATATACAGTATAGTGCAGTGGATCTAACAATATACAGTATTGGGCAGTGGATCTAACAATATACAGTATAGTGCAGTGGATCTAACAATATACAGTATAGTGCAGTGGATCTAACAATATACAGTATAGTGCAGTGGATCTAACAATATACAGTATAGTGAGGTGGATCTAACAATATACAGTATAGTGCAGTGGATCTAACAATATACAGTATAGTGCAGTGGATCTAACATATACAGTATAGTGCAGTGGATCTAACAATATACAGTATAATGCAGTGGATCTAACAATATACAGTATAGTGCAGTGGATCTAACATATACAGCATAGTGCAGTGGATCTAACAATATACAGTATAGAACACTGGTTCCCAAAGTGTGATTCGCGCGATGTTTAAAAGTAAAAAAAAAAAAGTAAAGTTCCCTTAGCTCTAAAAGGATCTTCCGGGTGAATGAAGTGTAGAATTAATCTGTTTCTGTACCCACGGCCTATACAAGAGATTGTGTGGTCGGCACAACGTCCAATCACATTTACCTCCCCAACTTAAGTCAAGTACCTATTTAAAGAGGGGTAGACTACAGAGACTATTAGCCAACTTTTACCAGGACCTGGGAAAATTTCCTTGGTTCTCACCGTGGATAAAACCCGTGACACTCAGGCCGGTAGTCGAGCGCTCTACACAGTTCGGCCACCTGTCCCTTTACGTCCCCTTTTAATAATCACTCATTTGAGTATATGTACAACTTATTTCAGTTTTTCTTCCCTTTATCATTTTCCCCCCTTCCTTAACACGTGTGTCGCGAATACCGAACATGTCTCTAAGTGGGTGTGAGAATCACTGGTTTAAAATATCTCATCGGAACACCCGGAGCTGTACAGAGGAAAGAATTTAAAAAAAAAAATTTCAAAACCATAGATTGAAGTGCAGTAATAAATAGTGCATGGCGTCTCGAAATAATCGGATTTAGTCCAGGAAGACTTACGCATTACGTCATGGGGATCTTGGAACAACGGTATCAGGAAGTAAATGTACTAAGTAGTGGGATTAATCTTTCCATGGTACATTTTTTTTTTATGTGGGGTAGCCAATGCGTATACGGGGGCCATTTTTTTGACGCATTCTAGACGCATTTGAGATAAAAACTGTACATATACATACCTATATTTATCTTAATTTCTCGGATACTTATCAATGTCTGAAGATATTTCCCCTTCCCCCCCCCCACCCCCCCACACACACATTATTAATATTTGTAGACATGGATGTGCTAACCAATATTGCGTCTAATTTTCCGAGGACGGGGGGGGGGGGTGCGACTAAAATATATTTTCTGGGTGCATACAGGCGTACTATGTAGCTCTTTAGGAAAGGTGAACAAACTTTATGACACGCGAGCCACAGTGGGTTTCTAAACTTTGACAGAAGTTCTGGACCTGGAACAGTAATTTTTTTTCCTCTCTTAAAAGTAGTAAATTAGGATTATATAATTATAATAAATAAATAAATAAATATAAATATAAATTCCAAATACACCCTTCGCCTCTCGGTGGGGCACCCAATTATTTTGTTAAATACATTTACACATGGAATAATTTTTTCTAGCTAGCGGAATCAACTTGATTCGAATTTGTTTTCTTCACATTTTCTTATTGCGTCTGAAAAAAAAAAAAACCTCTTAAAATGAAAAGAACATAAAGAGTAAATTATACAGGTTATACAGACTGAATAGTGTATTGATTGGTTCTCGTAAGGAAACTAAGGGGATTCGTGCTTGTAGAGCGCGCTCGACTAACGACATGTAGGTTTTGGTTTAGATGCCCGGTGAAAACTTTTTCAAGTCTCCCCAGCTTAAAAAAAGGTACCTAACATTATTTATGGAAATTAGAGGCGGCTGGGCTTCATGTGAGCCAACCCCCCCTCCCCCCCACACACACATTAGTATGCCCTAGTTAATTATCACATGAATTCTACTCTTCGTCTGGGCCGGCTAGGTCCCACACCCCGGTCTGTAAAGGCAGGTTCGCTTTATCCTATAGGCACAGTAGGCACTGTGCCTAGGGAGTACGGACTTTTCAAGGGCCTACGAAAGCCAGAACATAAAGTGAAAACAAGTGCATTCTTAATGTTAAATATTAAAAAATGAAATCGGGGAGGGCCTACGACTTTGAAAAAAGTGCCTAGGTGTAAACGGCCCTGTGTAAAGGAAATTGTTTCATCATTACCAAGAATTAACATTAAACTTATATAGAAACAAAATGCCTTTCTGAACAACCTTAAAAACTTGGAGCGGCGCATTGCAAGAGGTGAAGTCACTACTACAAAGTCTGGAATGGGGAAGTTGATATTGAGACAGTTGAAAGTAGTGTTGTTTTCGTTGACGAAAACTAAAACTAAAACCTTCGTTGACGAAAACTAAAACTAAAACCTTCGTTGACGAAAACTAAAACTAAAACCTTCGTTGACGAAAACTAAAATTATTACAGAAAAAACGAAATAAAAACTGAAACTAAAATATGACCTGGGACTAAAACAACACTAGTTGAAAGCTAGTTTCTGACTCTTTACAACAACGTTCATATAGTGCTAAATATAGTTTGACATCATTTGCGATATTGAGTTTACACGCAGTTAAAAACATGAGATGGGAAGGTTAGGGGGGTCAGCATCATTCGTATCATTCATGGTGTTGACTTGTTGTAGCCTATAGCGGATTTTTTCGACCCCCCCCCCCGGGCGGTGAAACCCCTTTTTGTACCCAGTTTTAAATACTGCAGCAGGCAGATTGTACTTAATATATGTGTGTGTCAGTGCTCGATTTAAGAAAAAAATCAGTGCCGGGGTTGAAACAAGATCTATGCAGAGCCAGGGATAAATAGGTCTATGGTTTCATCCCAGGAGGTAAATCAAGCCCTGGTGTGTGTGTGTGTGTGTGTTTGTTAGTTCATATTGTAGACTAGTGCTCGATTTAAGAAAAAAAACCAGTGTCTATGATTTCATCCCCGGCTGGGAAATATTAGCTAAAGCAGAGCCTGGGATGACAGGTCTCAGTGCCTGGGATATCCCCGGCATCCCCGGCGATAAATCGAGCCCTGCTGTAGACTCTCGATTAACCAGCCTAATTGCGAAAGGGCCTTACCAAAATACCCGAATACCAAGTTGGCCCAAAATATTGAAATACAAGTACTTCGTTCAGCGTTTCTTTTTAAAAAAACCTTTTTTGTTCTAAACCTCATTTTGTTTTAAAAAAAATGATTTATTTATAAAGACCTGATGCACCACAGCTCGCATTATATAAAAAAAAAATCAACATTTCTTTGATATAAGTTGGGCAGAAAATGATTATTTTACAAAAGCTCCCTCTAACATGTTTAACTTATTCAGCATTAAAATTCCTAATTGATTTACGTTTTTACTGTTAAAAAAAATACTTGAGAATCTTTTAACAGAACTAATAATTTTATGTGTACTGTTTACACTATATTAAAAAAAAAAAGAATATTGTGAAGTATGTATCTCTAAATCAGTTTTTTTTACCTTTTACCTAGCGTAGTAGGGGCGGCTATCCATTTATCAATTATATATCATACTTTAAAAAAAAAGAAGAATTACGTTAAACCAAAAAAATAAGAAAATAATGGGCGACCCAAACTTTTTCATTAGCCAAATGTTCTGAAATTAACGAACTTGACGCATGAAGTGCTCCTGATGTCTCATGAATGGCATGACATAATAAGGAACTGAACATAAAGTGAACATTTAAAAAAAAACAAGCAATTTAAGTCTTTTCCGTTTCGGACAAAGGACATTTTAGAGCATTTTAGAGAGGGAAGTAATCTTGTTGAATAACTATTACAAAAGTAAATAATGATTACGCCTCTTTGATTAGCTTTTATTATTTATATTTAAAATATAAGCAAAAACGGTACTTAAAACGCCCCCTTTTTCGGCCCTCAGAGATCAGATCGCGAAATGGACTTTTGATGTACACTTGGCAGGCCAAGACCTACAAAATGATATATACATCATGGGTCTAGGACTTATGGTTGCTTAGATATAGGGCGCTCCTTTGTTAATATATCTTATATAGTAAAAAACGGTACTTAATACACCCCCTTTTTCGGCCCTCAGAGGTCAGATCGCGAAATGGACCAAAGTGTTTTCTTGTCAGGCCAAGACCTACAAAATGATATATACATCATGGGTCTAGGACTTATGGTTGTTGAGATCTAGGGTGATGACGGACAGATAAGGCAGACAGACAGACAGACAAAACGGGGACAATAGAGTATTTTTTTTTCGAAAATGCTCTAAAAATATTTGAAGGTGGCTGCAACAGGCTTAAGTACTTCGTATAAGTAGAATTTATTACAGAATTTATATGAGAATTAAACAAAAAGTTAGGGCTAGGGTAAGTTTACACAGCAGAGCCGTAGCCAGCTTTTGTGGCGCCTTGAGTGATTTAATTTTTGTGTATCTCTCGTCCCAATCTGAAAATTGCTAAAAGCATTTAACAACGCTCTTCCCTAGCTCGGCGCCCTTCCCTAGATCGGCGCCCTTCCCTAGATCGGCGCCCTTCCCTAGATCGGCGCCCTTCCCTAGATCGGCGCCCTTCCCTAGATCGGCGCCCTTCCCTAGATCGGCGCCCTTCCCTAGATCGGCGCCCTTCCCTAGATCGGCGCCCTGTGCGACCCCACAACCCGCAGTATCTTTCCTACGCTACCGGCGTAGTTCATTGGCGGGTGTATGTGGGGGGGGGGGGGGGGGAGGGGGAAGTGCGACAGATGGAATTGGTGTTTCGTGATTACCTCCCATTAAAAAAATTGCTACATAATAATCCCCTAATTGATATCGACGCCACTCAAAAGTATGTCTGTTTCCATGGCGACACGTGATTTCCCTTTCTATGGCAACATTATCAGTACATAATCAAGTCATTACATAGTCTTTTCACAGAAAACTGGTATATAGTAATATTATATATATATATATATATATATATATATATATATATATATATATACATATATAATATCGATTTCGATCTCCAATGCAGTTTTGCTTTAATCAATTTAAACGAATCATTGAAGAGCGATAACGAAAGTTACCGCAGTTTACTTGGAAAATTTTTTTAAGTCGAATGAAAAACAACCCAACTCAAGCACGTGATGAGGTAGAACACACCAAAAAGAATTTAATCTCGCAATACACACTTCGAGTTACACACTGCCCGCGACCTAGTTGTGTGGTTTAGGTTTTAAAAGTCCTTAGCAATGATAAACAAAGAGCACTTGTGCGAACACACAAATTGACGCAGACACGGAAGTTTACAAGATAAAAACACCATAAGGAATTCTTGGCCAAAAAAAAAAGGCTTTTTGTATTTGGCCATTTTAGCATTGATAGTTGTGAAGTCAAGATAAATATTGTTATTAATTTAGGTAATGAAAAAAAAGCGCCATATACTTATCATTGTATAGGCTTTTATTATACCGGCTGTGGACAGCAAGCCCTGTATTTTGAGAAATTTGAAATCATCTTATCCCCAATTTCTGTTATGTCCCAATCGATTTGAAATTTTGAAAACTTGTGCGTTCTAGATGACAATTTTAAAAACGTTAGAGGCAACTATTTAAATTCTATAGAACCCGAATAATTTTTTTTATTATAATGTCTATACATGTATTAAGATATTGCAGAAAGAGATTATAGTGTTTAAAGTTTAGCACGGGTTTATAATTGTGCCGAGTTCTGAAGTGTGTTTTTGTTAGTCTTGCACGCTGTTTTTAATATCGCATTCAACATTACCAACAAAAGAAAGTGAAATTCTATTATCAATTTATAAAGCAGAAGACAATATAAAACAGCAGATTTTTTAAAACTTTCCTTATCACACTATATACACCACAAACACCACAAATTAATTTATATCAAATATACTAACAAAAACTAGATAAAAAATTTTTATACTTAAAAAGGATAAAATACAAAAGTATAATTTTTAAAAAAATTGACTTTTATAAAAAATGTACTAAAAAGTAAAAACAGGGTTAAATCATACAAATATTTGGGCCCAACATTTTCTTATGCGCTTGTGCCCCCCCCCCCCCCACCACAAAAAAAACAACAAAAAACAAAACACCACCCCTGACTGCGACCTATTCATTCTTTAAAATTGACATACTGTCTCTTTGTGTGGCATGTATGCAATTATCACAATGCCCGACAGTTTATTGAGATACTGTCTCTTTGTGTGGCATGCAGGCAGTTATCACTTTGCCCGACAGTTTATTGAGATACTGTCTCTTTGTGTGGCATGCAGGCAGTTATCACTTTGCCCGACAGTTTATTGAGATACTGTCTCTTTGTGTGGCATGCAGGCAGTCATCACTTTGCCCGACAGTTTATTGAGATATTTCGTGATTACATCTTTTTCAGTCACCGCTAATGCGGATTGTATTCTGTCAAAGTCTATGTATCTATGGTCAAATCTCTCCCGTCACTAGCTGTACCGGAAATGTGTACAAACATGAAACAATTAACATAATGTCTTAACAGTTTTAACAGAACCAAAATACATCATACATACAAAAAAAAAAAAATCAAACAAAGAAGAAAAGGGTAAAGTTGTAAACTTGATTTTTTCTAAACTTGAACACCCAAAAACGCTACAAGAGTTTAACTTTTGGGCATTATTCTAACAACTAATCTTTTGTTAACATTTTTTATAAGCGATTTTTTAGGGTAATAAAGTTGACCTTAGTATTCTTGTTGTGTGTGTGTGCGCATGCGCCAGTGATTTCTAAAACATTGTGATAGTCTTTATCTCAATTCTACATTGAAAAATAAATGAAAGATAATGACAAGTTTAGTAATGTAGTGAAAGAATGCATCGCTGGTGTTTTATTTCCACATCTTGGATACAATAAACCTTCGCTTCATAGCATAAGGATCCTATTTGACCCACTTCGCTTTGAACTATTTCTTTGTTAATTTCCATTTGTGGGCAGTTTATATTAATTCAGAGCACCAGTTCTTCTATTCGACATTTTAAATCTGTCAATAAGTATTATCATTTGGCTGGAGTTGTCGTTTTTTTTTTGTGTGTGTATATATAAGTGGACATGTTCATCTGTGTTCAACAGGTAAATAAACCTTTAAATTGTTTAACTGTTTCACACAGCTGTTCAATAGTTTAGCCATTGTTTTAGCAATTACACGATTTATATAAAAAAAACAATCAAATAAACTAATTAACACCAAGATAAATTATTAATGCTTATTATTATTAATGCTTTCGATCGTACTTTGAGAAGTTATCGGACATATTATTTCTAAAACCAGAGAGGTGAGCAAAAGTTTGAGTCGCGGGCCACATTGTATGACGACTAAGTTTTACCGACGGGTCGGACCACGAGCAGATGGACGGGATTGTTGGCAATTACTTAATATAAATTAAATATAAATCACATAACATAATAGACATGTGCTGTACTTTACTTTGAAAACAGTGGCGGGCCGGATAAAACAATTGGGCGGGACTGCCGTTTACCCATTTCTGTTGTATAGCATATAGTGACCGAAATGTATAGTCTTTTTTTTTTTTTTTTAAAAAAAAAAGCATGTTTCATCAAAATACAGTCTAAGAAGCAGGGTTGTAGGTAGAACAACTCGACCGCCCCCCCCCCAGCCCCGTAGCGTGAAAATTTTACAGCAGAGGCCAGGGATTCTACAGCAGGAGCCGGGCAATAGCGGGGGGGGGGGGCCAGGTAATACATTTTACTAAGTAGAACAAATAAGCAGGGGGGAGGGACAGACAAAACGCAGGGGAACCCGTCCTCCCTGGCCCCCCCCCCGCACGCTACGGGCCTGCCGCCCCCCCCACCCCCTGACAAACAAGCTGGGTCGCTCTTACCCCGTTTGACCACAGCTCCACTTGCAGCAAAAAAAATAAATAAATTTAAAGCGTATGTAAACAATTTTTTTTTTCAAGCCAAATATTTCATTAATCGTCCAGGGTAAAACATTTTATGCTTTCTTTTTTAGAGCATTTTCGAAAAAAAAAATGCTCTATTGTCCCCGTTTTGTCTGTCTGTCCGTCCGTCATCACCCTAGATCTCAACAACCATAAGTCCTAGACCCATGATGTATATATCATTTTGTAGGTCTTGGCCTGCCAAGAAATGACTTTTTCCATTTCGCGATCTGACCTCTCAGGGCCGTAAAAGGGGCCTTAGTACCGTTTTTTACTATATAAGCTATATTAATAAAGGAGCGCTATATCTCAGCAACTATAAGTCCTAGACCCATGATGTATATATCATTTTGTAGGTCTTGGCCTGCCAAGTGTACATCAAAAGTTCATTTCGCGATAGGACCTCTGAGGGCCGGGCTTCAGGGCTCCTAAGAGGCTTATATATTATATATACACCTTGTACGTTCAATAACCCGTTCATTTGGTGCGAAATACTGCAGCACGTAGTTTCACCAAGATTTATTAAGAAACTCATCAAATGAAATAGTAAGCTTGTGTTCTGAGTTTAATTGAAAGTATCAGAGCTATGCAACAATTGACGGAGTTTTCGGACGATTAAATTACTATAATTTCGAATGTTTTCAATTATGAGTCCTATTTCAGTAACCACAAACCACTTGTAGTTAGATTTAAGAGACAATAATTTTTTTCAAATATAAAGAAACGTCTTTATAATTTTTTTTTACAGATATATGCATTACACAATTGAATTTATAAACATTTCCAAAATTTACAAATATTTACTGAAAGCTAACAAACGTATTGATACATAACATGAAAATGCGCTAACACGTCCTGTGTCCAGAATGAAACAGGCTTAATTGCTTGTTTTATTTGGCTTATGGCGTTTGAAATTTTTTAGCATCTCTTTTGAAGGCAGCTATTTAAATTAGGTGTGTCACGTTACCAATGTTTGCATCACATGGTTTCAAGTGGTGGATCACCTTGATATTGCTGTATGTAATAGATTCGATTTTAGCATGTAACAAGCTCCGATGTGTTACCAATATTCTTTAGGTTCATTACTGATAAACCTAGTAAAATCTAACGACATCGCCATGTTAGTGATGCTAACACACTTTATATTTATATCCTTCTACATCACTATGTTACACACTCACGTTATTAGCTTTATATTTTATATCCTTCCACTTCACCATGTTACACACTCACGTCATCAGCTTGATATTTATATCCTCCCACATCATCTTGTTACACACTCATGTTATTAAATTTATATTTATATCCTCCCACATCACCATGTTACACAATCACGTTATTAAATTTATATTTATATCCTCCCACATCACCATGTTACACACTCATGTTATTAAATTTATATTCAGCGCAATATATTTTTTTACTGTTTAACGCTAATCGTAACAAGTTTAGGAACTCTAGCTAAAGACAGGATAATATTGTTTACGTCAGTGGCGCTCCATTGATACCTATAGAGTTGATGCCCCTGAATTTCAGCCTCTTTGTCTCCCGCACACAAACCTGACTTGTGTTTGAAAACATTCTTAATTGGTAAAAACCATTGAGAAATGGAGATCTAAACCAGGCCATAGGATAAAAGAACATTTTTGATCATTTTTTTTTGTTGTCACGTTCTCAGATCTAATTCAGGGTATATTTAAAAAAAAAAAAAAACCAAATCACCAGAGAGTCGCCAATTTTTATCAGATGATTTAAATTTTGACGGTTATCTCTTGTTACTAGAGTGTTGTTGGATTTAGATGGATATCTTTTGTTAATAGATGCTTGTTGGATTATGATGGATATCTCTCTTTACTATAGTGTTGTTGGATTTTTAACTGTATTTGATATCTTTCATTACTAGAGTTTTGTTTGATATCTCTCATTACTAGAGTCTTGATTGATATCTCTCATTACAAGAGTCTTGTTGGATTTCGATGGTCATTTCTGGTTATTATAATTCATATTTTTTATTTGACTAGATATCTTTTGTAACTAGTGTCTTGTTGGATTTTGATGTTTATCATTTGTGACTGGAGACTTCATTTGGCCGGTGTAAAAAATGAGTACATATAGCCATAAAGTGTCATACACATACTTACAATATAGCAACGGGCATAGTTTTAAAACACACACATGTTTATGATTCCCACAGCTTCGCTCTAGATCAGCATTTCTCAACCTTTTTTTTTTCGCAGCTGCAACCCCAAAGGGGTGCGATAGTATGTTCGCATGTTTCCCCTCACACGCAACTTCTTCAAATTCTTGGTTGTATTTAACGAAACTTATATGTCGCTGATTACCCCTGATTTAGCTCTCCCCCCCCCCCCGCATCCCATGGGGTACGCATACCACCGGTTGAGAACCGCTGCCCTAGACCAGAGGTGTACACACTTTATTTATTTTTTAATCGTGGGGGCCACAATGTTTTTTTTTTTAATTTGTCTGAAGAGCAGAACCAAAAGCAGATGGCTGGAGTGTTAAATGAACACATTTAAAATAAATATATAAGCGATTTTGGGTTCTGCGTTAAATCGAAAGTAAAGAATTAATACAATAGTATTCCAGTTTAAAATACAATCATGAAAAAATTGGATCTGCCCGAAACCAAAAAAAATAACATAGCCTACCGATCAAGCCTAAGGGGATATAACTGTTACGGGTTCTTTTAGTATATTCCTTAATTATTGCTACGTTTCCAGAACACATTCACATAAACAGATAAGCCAACAGATGAGTCAACACTTATTAATTTGAAATATAAAATAAATGAACTTTATTTAAACTACTCGTGACTGCACGACTATCTCATGCAAACTCTAATACAACACTGACCCTATAAACTACATCTCTGTCCAAACTCCAATCTAACACTAATGCAACACACTGACCTAAAACTAACTTAAAACTTCTGGTCCCCGATCTGGTGGGTGGGGGATGGGGGGGGGGTGAGGGGTGTTTCGGCCTGAGTCCAGTGGTGCTTTGATTTCGGGAGAAGAATAGGGGGAGGGCGTTACGGACATCAAAGCCTGACTCGGAGGTTTGACCAGAGTCCAGTGGTGCTTTGATTTCGGGAGAAGAATAGGGGGAGGGCGTTACGGACATCAAAGCCTGACAATAGGGCTTTGATTTCGGTCACTTTAAACTGTGCTTAAGGGGTGGGGACGTAATATGGGGTACTGTGGTGGAGGGGGGGGGGTCCGATCTCAACAATAACTCTATGCAAAGGTTTTTGCAGGGTACATCTAGTATAAATATAAACGTCGCAGCACAGTAGATTGTTGTCGCGTGCCGGATGAAACAACCGAATGGGTTTTACTTGAGTAGCTGGCCGTACTTTGCCCATACCTTCTCTCTAGCCTTCCGACTTTTATATCACGCCCCAGCTAAATACGTCAGACATGCATAGTTTTCAATATTTAAAAAAAAAATTGGATTGAATGATCGTTATGAAAATAAAGTAAGTAAGTTCCCGTAGCCCTAACGGGCCATCGGGGCAGATGTAGAGTAGAATTCATTTGTTTCTATAACCTCGGCATATAAAGGGATTGTGTGGTTAGCACAACGCCCAGCCGCCTTTACTTCCCCAAATTTAAGTCAGGTAACCATTTAAAGCTGGTTGGACTTGTGGGACGACTTTGAAACAAATTTCACCTGGAAAAATTCCCATGAGTCTCACCGAGGATCGAACCCAGGACTCTCAGGTCGACAGTCGAGTATCTACAACCACTCGGCCATCCGTCCCATATAAAAAAAAAGTCAGCGAAAAAGGTTTAAAAATGATTTTTTTTTTAGAAAGAAACCACGAAGAAATTGTTAAGGAAACTCATCAAGTAAATGAATATTAAATGGAGAATTGAAATTTTCTAATTGCCTTCACACCTCCCACTATTGCCGTTATCATGGATAAGCAATTAATGCAGCTACTTAGAGTCCCGTCTGTCTAAAGGACCCTCATATAGGGTATTTTATGTTGCAAGCCACCATGAAAGGCAATATGGGCACATCTCAGGGGTCCAGCGGGGACGGATGGTCGTGCGCTCGACTGTCGACCTGAAGGTACCTGGTTCGATCTCCGGTACCTCACCGGTCTGGGCTCAAGTTCCCTTCATGTCTCCTGTGGTGCCTCCATGGCCATTGCACTATCGGCTATGGTGGGGATGAAAGAAGGGCACCATAAAAACCGTCCTATAAGTGGTTTACAGGATCTGAGAGATTTCATCTCATCCTTACAGGGACTTTACACACAGGGTCCCAGGACTACAGTGATATCACTCGGGAGATTGTATAAGAATGTCCCGTTTTTTCAAAATTAACAAGGGCCCAACATTTTTTTGAGGTTTTAAGACATGATAGCACTTTTTTTTCCTTGTGCCACCTGGATTAGGTTGTTTTACGTTTTGTAGTAAAAAAAAAAGTTTATTTTAAAACTCAAAGGCTTGTTGAAACTTGTATTCATTTGGTCTATAGAAACATATGTGTAGAATATTAGGTCAATCAAACACTGTTTAGTACCGCCTCGCGGGCAGTGAGTTTGACCACCCTTAAGTATAAACCACACATTCTGTTACATTATAAATATTAACCCTGCGGGAAAAAAAAATAAATGAAGAATGAAATAATTTAGTAGATGGGGTGGATATATACAGTGCTCGATTTAAGAAAAAACCAGTGCCGGGAATGAAAGAAAATATCTGCAGAGCTGGGGATAAATGTCCATGGTTCACCTCCGGCTGGGATATATTACCTAAAGCAGAGCCGGGGATGACAGGTCTCAGTGCCGAGGATATCCCCGGCATCCCCGGCGGTAAATCGAGCCCTTGATATATATATGTATATATATATATATATATATATATATGGGATCAAAGAGCGCAGCATTCGGAGTTTTTTTTCCATTTCACAAATAGCCCCTCTCTATCTCTCTCTAGTCTCCAACTCTCTATCTCTCTCTATCTCCATCTCTCTATCTCTCTCTATCTCTTTATATATATATATATATATATATATATATATATATATATATATATATATATATATATATATATATATCTGCTGAAAATTTTACTAATTTGTTTAATTAATCATAGGTTTTTTTCTGCAGATAAATATCTATAAATATCTTCTGTAACAGAATGTGTTATTTTGAAATAATGTGATCAACTTCAATGCAAATGGTGCAGTACACAACGTCAACAGCCACATATTTTGTTGGCATTGTTTTTCTCATCAACCCATTCACAAGCATCCCAAAAAAAAATAACAAGTTTTTTTTCAAACACACTCAAGTACCCATGTTACTTTTTGGCAGGGCCCTAAAATATACCTTTGCATTGAGCCCCTCCTATATATATTTGGCTTGGGCCTTAAAATATACCTTTGAGTTAGGCCCTCAAAAATATGAAACGGATCTTAGCCGCTAGTCCCTAACAATCATCCTCCCCCTCCTCCTCTCACCTGCAGGGCTAGTGCCCCCCAAAGCTGTGAACAACGGTCTAGTTCATACTGAAATTATCCAAATAAAATATCTAAGAGCAGATGAGACCATTGGAATGTGTGTGTGTTTACAAGTGACACTTGCAAAATGACAGGTCAGAAGTATACATACCGTAGGCAACCCACCAATCACAATAATATTTATTTATATACGCGGAGTAATATCATTGTGATTTATTTGTATAAGGTCATTTAAATAAAACTGCTTGAAAACAAACGCGCGAAAAAGCAGAGCCTTTTAAATAAACATTGATCTCGCAAGAACAATTATTGTAACAAACCCACAAATTTTCTTTAAGTTACATTTTTGCTTTTTTTTTCGTCTTTCATCAGATCTGAAATAAACAAAAAAAAAATGGCGCCACGCATGATCTGTATTTAAACTTCTCGAAATGGCAACATCCGGTGACACTGAAAACCTGCAAGAAATTCTGGCCAAAGTTGAGCAGGATGAGGCCAACATAGTGGACAGGGCTACCAAACATTGGCTCCTGCCAAACATGGCGAACAATATGAACAGGTAAGTGGGAATTATTGAGTTCACTCCCTTCCTTCCTTTCAGTCTGCGCACACTTACACCCCCCCCCCCCCTTTCATTCTCGGCATATCTCGAATACATGTATTATGTCTATTTCCTTATCATCGTCTTCCTTGTCTATTGAGCGTCGGTTCTCAACCCTTGTTCGCGACTGTAACATAGGATACGAAATTGTGTTCACATATTTGCATAGTTGAATGTGCTTACATATTCTAATGCTATACTTTTCGGCACGTGGTTTTTGGTGATTAATCACGCAGTAAACTGGGGACCTTCTAGAAGCTCTTGGCTGTTTTAAAAAGAAAATTACATGTCGTTGCGTATCCTTAAATAGCCTTTCCCCATGCCCCCTCGGGGGGGGGTGGTTTACGAATACTACCTTTTGATAACCGCGGCTATTGAGTGATGTTTATATGTTGACGGCGGTTCCCCCCCCCCCTCCCCATACTGCGAGAGGTTGGATGTATATGGTTTCGGTATGGCAATAGATTTACAGCCCTAAGTTGATATATCGGACCCCCCCCCCCACTAGAATCCTAGATAAAACCGATGTTTACTTTAGATGATGTCATTTGGAATGGAGATTTTTTGTAGCTGCTTTTTACTGAGTTAATTGATAAAAGTAACAAAGAAATTGCTAAATAAACAGCGTATTTTACTTTCACTTCGTGGTTGACATATGCATGTGATAAAGGTTTTTTTTTTTAAACTTAGATATGAGATATGACTGATTTAGAGCTCGCTTATGTCTGTCTGTCTGTCCTAAAATGGTTTCTTTCGAAGAGTGTTTCCCAAAAGTGTTGTCCGCGAACCCCAGGGTGTACTGTCGACCTGAGGGTCACTGGTTTGATCTTCGGTGAGGTCCAATCGATATTTCAGATCATGGCTTTTTAGTCCCCGCTATGTCTCCCGTGGTGCCTCCATGGACTGCACTCTCGGCTATGGTGGGGATGAAAGAAGGACACTGCCAAAAACCGTCCCATTAGTGGTTTATAGGATCTAAGAGCTTTCATCTCATCCTTACAGGGATTTCACACCGACATACCCTCGGGGGTTACGCGAAGAGTTTGGCGGGGTACGCGATGCATCGGGCTGAGAACACCGGGAAAACATGCACGGCTAAAGCGAAAAGTAGAAATGGGGGAAACCAGGACCGTAAGAAAAATATATGCACGTTTTTTTTTTCTTTGGAGGTTCTCAGTATTAAAAAAATAAAAAGGGGGGTACACAGATGTCAATAGTTGAAAAAATACTGTTTTAGAAACCATGAGATGATGCCTCTTGATCTTATAAGAAAATCGTTTAGACCTTTTTGGGGCAGTTTAGGAGCCCCATCGACCTTTTCCTTGGGTCCTCGACCACTATTGTCTAGCGCCCCCCCCGCCCCCTCCAAAGAAAACAACGTTTGGCCCTGTCTTTTTATTTCCGATTTAAACCTGAAGATTCCAGCATTGCATTGGTATTATATTACCAAACTGCTCTAATTACTCTAGTTCAAGTAGGCGTGTTTTGTTGCCTTGTGGTAAGGATTAGATGAGGTCAGGTCACCTAGAGAGATTTCGTTCTGCCACCACACATAAAGAGTCATACTTTCCCCTGACAGAACCTCTCCTTGCATCTGAAGTTTTCTTGGATGAATGGTTACTGAATAACATTTCGGTGATGTATTTCTTTAATATTTTTTTTAATCTGCAGGGTAAGGCAAGCTACATATGGCATGTGATTTTTTTTAACATGATTTGAACTGATCTAGTAATAGTATTTGTTCAGTTAACACTCCATTAATTTATTTGTATGAAAAATTATTAATAATAAGAGAAAAAAAAATACAACTTATAAAATGTTATCATGTTAAGTACGGTAAGGTAGAAGATAAGTTTTCCAATGTGCAGATGAAATGTAGACATCATCTGTTTATGTTAGCTACGGTATATTTTAAAGGATTTACACATCGCTAAACTTCATCTAGTCCTATGTCCTTATGAGCTAAGGCATAGGTCGGCAACCTGCGGCTTGCGACCCGCATGCGGCTCTTTCGATGTCAAGTTGCTGCTCTTTCGATGTCAAATTGCGGCCTAATCAAATACCATAATATTGGAACAACAATTTTAGTGGCTCTTTAAAATCTGAGAAAATTGTAAATTATAACTTTTGGCTCTTTCGTCTCAAAAGGTTGCCGACCCCTGAGCTAAGGGAACTTTTTATTTGAATTATTCCTTTAAGTGGCGGAATATTTGACTGTATCGCACAGTTTCGATAATACCAACCATGGGCAAAATACGGTCCTGTGGGTCAAGTCCGGCCCGACTGGCTGTTTAATATGTCCCGCAGCCAGCCACTCATTACAGCTCTAGACTTTTATGTTTTGATGACGTTTAAATTTATCTTATGTCATTTCATGTCAACATTCCATCCATCTACTCTTGTCCCAGCCCGCCGAACAAATTTACTAACCCAATGCAGCCCCAGACTGAAAAAAGTTTGCACACCACTGTGCTATCCAGACACAAACCACCAACTATGTCCTTTCATCTCAACTACATCATTATAAGAAATCCATGGGCGTTCTACCATGCCCGAGGGGAAAATCAGGCCTGCCAGACTATTTGATCCGGCCCGCCATTCTTTTCAGAGTGAAGAGCATGCCTCTTTCCTTTTACTTTCTGTCAATTCCGTGTAATTTATATTAGCTCAATTGTCCATCAATTCGATCTTTATCCGGCCCACCCATCAAATTTACCAACCCAATGTGGCCCATGACTCAAAAAAGTTTGCCCACCCCTGTTCTAAGCGCACGGCATTTGCAACTTGTAATGAGAACATCTACAACACAGCTCCAACAAACGATGCAGTCACTTTTTGATGTAGGGCTATCGGGTCCATGTCCTGCTAGAATACTCGTTCTAGTAGATTGGAAAACTAGGCACCCTTCTCAAACGGCACTATACTCCATGTAGTATTAATTTATGTTAGATATGTTACTATGAGGGTATTGACTAGACCAGGGATGGGCAAAACTACGGTTCGTCACACAGATTGATTCGCCTCGCGATTTCTTTCCCTTAAAAAAGGGGACGTAAGTTCTTCACATTTCTTACAAACACTCCACCCCGTTTGCTCTGGGTCCGGCCCTAAGTTCTTCACATTTCTTACAAACCCTCCACCCCGTTTGCTCTGGGTCCGGCCCTAAGTTCTTCACACTTCTTACAAACCCTCCACCCCGTTTGCTCTGAGCCCGGTCCTAAGTTCTTCACATTTCTTACAAACCCTCCACCCCATTTGCTCTGGGTCCGGCCCTTCTGTCAACGTTAAACACCCAACGTGGCCCACGATTCAAAATGTTTGCTGCGCCCCCTGGAATAGAGCCTAGGTCTCTCCCCCCTTCCCGCTAGACATAAGAACGTCTGTGCTTGCGATATTTTCGTGTTGCCCACACTGTGGGTGTTGCACTTTCCGCGATCAAGACCCCCCCCCCCAATGCTGTAAACAAGACCTTCCTTCTTCATCGTGCCCTCATTACAGAGGTAGATTTTTTCTCTCCTTTGATCTTCAGATGAGATGTTATCGCTTTGGTCCCGTATTAGGGCCGGCTGAACAGCTATTGGGGGCCTAAATTTTTTTATATTGGCTGTTCCCATTCTTAAGTAATTGTATGTCATCAAAAGGCTGCAAACAATAGGTCACGGTGTGCGACCGTTCTGTGTAAAAGATTATCATTGATGTCGATGTCTGTATGCAGCGACATCTCAAGAAAACATTCTCTCTGCGCTGATCCAGCAACAAAATGTAATTTCTATCCTCCACGTCCCCCCCTCCTCCCCCACGCCACTCCCCGACCTCCAACCACCAGTCAACCATGTCCATTAATTGCTTGAAGTTTTATTACGTCACCTCAAGTTCACGCGGCCTACTTATAAGAACTAGGTTATCCTAATATCCTCCCTACCTCTTACAGGCTCACTTAGTCCAGACTTGTATAACAGCACTTCTTCCCGCTCCCCCCCCCCTTAACCCGCTGACTAAACACCCACCCTCGGGGGTGCGTACAACATTAAAGGCTTAAAAAATTTTGATGATTGTGGGTGCAATGTTCAGGGAGGCACCGCGAAGGGCTTTTCTTGATCTGGCTGCTTGTAGGAAATAGGGTGACTCACTCATCTTCGGCGATGAAGCTGTGGCTGCGGATCCCAGTGGCTAAAGTTACCTGAGTCCGCCCCCCCCCCCCCGTGGTACATCCATACCCACTACTGCCTCGATTAAGACTTAACAACTGGTTAGAAAATAAAAACAAACAAATCTTCAAGTAGCTGTGCCAGGATCCATTTTTCTCACTTTAATTGTTGTGTTTTTTTAAATAGTAGTAACCAAAAAAAAAAGGTCTGGCTCACAAATACTCATGACGAGAAGTGGTGGTAAGAAAGCGAAGCCAGAATAACGTTTTTCACGCAAGTTTGGGCGGTTTCTATTGGACTCCTTTTAAAGTTTACATAATCAGCTACATGGAAATGTTAAGGGTATGTCATAAATAATGTTGAATTTAGTTACCTTTCAAATACAAATGCAGTTAACAATATTTCAATTAATTACATTATTTTGTGTTAATGTAATTTTGTCCTCTACTGTAAGGGGGGTCAAGACAACTGCTCGCCATGTCGTCATAGGTCAGCACGTGCTGGTAACACATGGCTTCTGTAAGCCAGTCTTCACTTATAAACTGAACATGTTATATACTTAACATTTATAAATTAAGAAACGTGAATTTTTAAACAATTAATATAAATGCGCGTTGAACTTACAGCAAAAGAGATTGGGGAAAAGGGGGGGGGGGGAGGGATTGGTCATAAGTGGCTAAAGGCGTCGGGTTCACCGGTACTTTCCATAATCTGATTCATATGCTAGAAATTGACAGCTAGGGACATGGGCGTATTAATGGGGGGGGGGGGAGGGGGGTAAGGGGGGCATTTGCCATCCCCTACATTTTGAAAAAATGTCATAAAGTTGTTATTTGCCCCCCCCCCCTGGAAAATTTTTGCCCCCCCCCTCTGGAAAAATTCCTAGCGACGCCCATGGCTAGGGAGAGGGGCAACCATTTTTTTTTCTTTTCAGAAATATTCAACGGTCCATGATTTGCTGACGGCGATCCTGGAGTACTAGGTAACTAAAGTTACCACCAGTTGAAAAGTAAATGAATAAATAAAGGGTTTCATGACACAAATTGTTAACAACACATTTCTCTACCCCTAACCCCCCCCCCCCCACCTTTTTTTTGTTTTTAAATTTCCGTGGCCAGTGTAAAGGTAAAGTGGCTAAAGTACACCTTCCTTATACCATCACCACAGCAGACGACATCTGCCAAGTATAGCGGTAAAAAAATCGACCAGACATAAACTTCACCTTGGGCTATTTTCGCCACCGGGAAGCCTTAATTTATGACGTCAAAATAAGGGAGGGGCTTATTTGACTGTGACAGACGTCCATATTTCTTTACAGCTCTAAAAACAATGCGAAACGGGGAAGGAGGAGGGGGGATAATAATTTTTAAAAGTCATACTGAATTTACCCCCTCCCCCCTGCCCACCCTTGAAAACCATCACCCACCTAAAGGAAAACATAATACACGGCTGAGCTTATGTCTGACCTGCATCCTTATTACAAACGTAAAGACCCGCATTTTCAACTTGTATTCCCGATGGAGAGAAAAAAACCAAAACAACGTAGAAGATTACATAATGCCTTGGGCAACCATGAATTGTAAATAAGGTTTACCAAGTTTATTGTCAAGTCAATATATAAAGGACTTAGTTTTTTTTAATCACCAATATGACGTGAGTTTAGTGTTCTTATATTTCCTTATTTTTAAATCTAATAATAGCGTCAATGTTATCACAGTGTTATCAAACAGAATATTCGAGATAAGAAACAAAAAAAGAGGAGCGCCGTGTTCGTTACCGCCCCGAGGTGTACATCATTGCGACCATCACGGGTATGTCTCGATATGGAGCAGAAGCCATGATGGCTGAGGGACTGACTCACTGACGTTGTGGGGACCCATAATGTGGTGTGGGTTATGGATTCGAGTCCCTGTGGTGCAGTGTGGCGTTGGATGTGCCTCCGTGGCCGCGGTGGCCCATATGCCAGTGGTTCTCCGTCCATGGTCACTATAGTCTATGCCAGTGGTTCTCCATCCATGGGCTCTGTATCACCATATGCCAGTGGTTCTCTACCCATGGTCTCTGTATCACCATATGCCAGTGGTTATCCATCCATGGGCTCTGTATCACCATATGCCAGTGGTTCTCCGTCCATGGTCTCTGTAACACCATATGCCAGTGGTTCTCCATCCATGGCTGCTGTAGCCTATGCCAGTGGTTCCCCACCCATAGACTCTGTATCACCATATGCCAGTGGTTCCCCACCCATAGGCTCTGTATCACCATATGCCAGTGGTTCCCCACCCATAGGCTCTGTATCACCATATGCCAGTGGTTCCCCACCCATAGGCTCTGTATCACCATATGCCAGTGGTTCCCCACCCATATGCTCTGTATCACCATTATGCCAGTGGTTCCCCACCCATAGGCTCTGTATCACCATTATGCCAGTGGTTCTCCCCTTTCCTGGCTGCTGTAGCCTATGTCAATGGTTCTCCATCCGTTATCAGTGAGATTCGGATACTCAGTTAAGCAAGTTTAAGTGTTCCGCATACAGATAGATATGCATTTGAAAAAATATCTTCAAACGAGCGGCATCTTTAATAAAGGAGTTTTTTTTATTGCTTTTTTGTCTTTGGCTACAAATGTTTTCAATACGTCATTGATTTAAGAAAAAAAAAGATAAACAAAACCTTCTTTTAAAGAAAAATATCAAAATAAAACTTGTATTAAAATTCGCTAAAATACAACAAAAATAATTCCTTAAATCATTGAAATATTTTATATAAATTGTCGTCACTAAAATTATAATCGTGTCTGACCATCTATCTAGATATGTAGATATTTTATCTATTTATTTCTATAAATCAGCTAATTTAAATACATATTTACTCAATTATATTGTATTCGCCCACGCTTTTCATTTTTAAAAAATGTATTTAAAAATTTGTATGATCTAAGGAAATTTTTTTTTTTACTTTTTAGTGCAATTTAATAAAAGCTTTCATTTTTTGTTCCTAAAGTTTTATTTTTTAAGTATTTTACTTTTTGATTTTAAAAGAATAAACTTGGTATTGTTTGTTACCAGCTTTAGCCTAATCTGGCAAGTCTATTTGCACTAAAATTAGTTTCAAGGTTTAGCGCACTTAAACATTCGTTATTATTTTGACATCAGAATCTCAAGGCGAATTTCGCCCATTATAGAAAAAATTACTTCAAAGTAACTATTTTCGTAATTCTACAAGATGTTAACTTATAGACTCGAAATAATTAAACTAGTGTATTGTCATGTTGAACTTACACCTGTGCCAAATTGGAGCTTTCTCGCTAATAAATTAGAACAGGTTGAATACGATTTGAGTAAACACAAATCCACTGAAAAAGAAGTTAATTAAAAGCTTATTTAAAGTTTGACATAGCAGGTTTAAGACTGATGTATGTATTCAAAGAATTCCCCGGAAAGACAAAACAAAAAGAAAACCAAGTCATTGTATAGTGTCCCACAGCATCAAACAAATAAATCGAGTATCACTGACCAATGTCATGGTGTACCATTGTAAGTTAACGCTACATTCACCAACACCTTACATGGGCCTTGTAGTGTGGCTTCTATAAAATTAACTGAAAGTATCTATGGGGGATTATGTTTAAAAGGTTTGCGTAATAACTAGTAATGTGTAGTATTATAATGATTTAAATACCACTAAAGTGTGCTGCAAAAAGGGCCTTTTTCAACGGGGACCCGAGATAGACTAGGAACAGATCGGCAGACACCCACACACTTGCGCACGTTTTGCGTGGGTTTCTATCTATCTATCTATCTATCTATCTATCTATCTATCTATCTATCTATCTATCTATCTATCTATCTATCTATCTATCTATCTATCTATCTATCTATCTATCTATCTATCTATCTATCTATCTATCTATCTATCTATCTATCTATCACGCTTCTTAATTCTACTGACATACATTAAAATGACATATGTGTATGAAGTCCCTGTAAGGATGAGATGGAATCTCTTAGATCCTATAAACTACTAATGGGACGGTTTTATGGTGCCCTTCTTTCATCCCCACCATAGCCGATAGTGCAATGATCATGGAGGCACCACGGGAGATACAGCGATGACTTTAGCCATGACCTTACTGGATATCGAACCAGGTACCTCCAGGTCGACAGTAGAGCGCTTTACCGCACGATCATCCGTCCCCCAAAATGACATATAGACAAGTCCACATTGCACGACACTAAAACTTGTTATCCTTAGCCTGAGAAACGGCATTTACAACTTTCTATCAAAGGTAACTTGATATAACGTCATTTAGAGGGCACCACCAAACAGGATTGTAAGAACAGGTGTTAAAGAAAAAAAAAGGAATTTCGGTACCACATTCATTTATTACTATTACCAGACTAGACGGAAGTGATCAAAAATAATTTTTTAATTTGCATGTCTATTTGTAGAACAGCCGTCGCGCGCGGGTGATTTCGAGAACTTGTCGTTTTCTTGATGTTAATGATAAAGTTTTGTCAAGTTGGCGTGTTGCGATTTCGAGAGTATGTGGCTTATGTTATGTTGCTATGACGTGATCTGGGTTGTGACGTGAGCTCGGATGTGACGTGGGCGGAGCAGATGGATTCGATTGGATATAAACATTCCTATTGGTTAATTGTGTTTTCCTTTGTTGATTTTAGAAGACTTCAACACGTGACTAACAGGGCCTGCTCAACGTATTTGGGCTTGACCTGGGCTGGGCCCACTACTTTATTGACCTCTACTGAATTTCTGTATATTATACTTCTTGGTGTTTTATAACCGCCCAGATCACAGAGCTCTATTCTAATTGGCGCTATAATCATATTATAGGCTTTCTATTAATTGTTAGTCTTTAATAGTGCTACATCATATTGGTGTCTTGCTCACTTTTATTTCAAACTGTGTACATTACATCAGCTTTCTGTTTCAATCTATTAATATGATGTGATATATCAACAGACATAACAAATCTATTTGCCGAGCGAAAATTTCTTTAATTGTAAGCGTGCATACACTATCTAATGCAGTTCAAGTTATCCTCATAAAATATGTCTGAAGTATTGTTTAGTTACGAATATACATTAATTTTGATTTACTGAAAATGTGAGTCCATGTTTTGTGCAGCCGTATATTATGGTACGTCCCTACTGGAAAGAAATTATGGTATCCAAGGACCTCGCGAATTCCACATCTGTTTTTCCGCAATGACATTCTTATACATTAATTTTGATTTACTGAAAATGTGAGTCCATGTTTTGTGCAGCCATACGTTATGGTACGTCCCTACTGGAACGAAATTATGGTATCCAAGGACCTCGCGAATTCCGTATCTGTTTTTCTGCAATGACATTCTTATACATTAATTTAAACGATTTTTCTATTTGAATTGATGTTTCTTAGCCGCCATCTTGGTTTGTTTATCACTGTAAAAACAACTTCTTTGAGAAATGAAATTGTGCAGTCAGTGAAAATCCGCAATTTTCTGAATATTTCGATAAGCATGTCACTGCAGCGAGACAGATAAGGAATTCGCGAGGCTAAATACCGTAATTATGGACCGGTGTGTGTGTTTGGGGGGGGGTACCTTTTAGGTCTTAGAGACACAATTCCTTATAACAGATACATATATTCAGGTATTTCAGCCTAATTAGTAATCCAGTTATATTACCCAATACTCAATTTTGTCAGTAAGCATACCACAAAGATAACTAAGACATAAATGTTTATAAGTGGCCATTTTTAAATTCTCAAGTGATATTTACAAATAAATAAATAACATTTTTTTTGTTAGGAGTAAGTAAAGTAATCCAGTCCATTAAGCCCCAAAGGGCTCATCAGGGCAGATGAAATGTAGAATTCATGTTTCAATAACCTCGGCATATAAAGGGATTGCGTGGTTAGCACCACGCCCAGCCGCATTTACTCCCCCCACGGCCAACTTAAAGTCATGTACCAATTTAGAGCTGGGTGGACTTGTGGACTTTCACCAGGACCTTTAAAAAATCGCTGAGATTTGAACCCGGGACACTCTGAGTGCTCTACACTGCACGACCACCTGTTCCCTTGGAGTAACGGTGTAACACTTAAAGTCATGTTCTAACGTAAACTATAGTTTATAATAGATAAAGATTACTAGAAACAAACCTTACTACTGCAGATTGCAAGTAAAAATTTAAATGTAACCAAAGTGAACAATAAAACACACACAATCACCGAACAAGCAAAATACTAAAAAATAAAACACTTATTTTACATTCTGTGCAACTTACTGATTATATATATATATATATATATATATATATATATATAGAGAGAGAGAGAGAGAGAGAGAGAGAGAGAGAGAGTGGGCCAAAAAAAAAATGAGAACATTGCGTAGAACGTAATTTAGTTATATCAAAGTTTGTTTAGCTGTACGCTTAGAAATAGTTGTTGATATGCAGGGAGGGCACATTGAGCACGATTTCTGATTGGCTAAATATTTTGCAAACAAAATTACATGAAATATACAATTAATAAAATTATATTTTTAAATAATTCGTATGTTATATGATGTTCTCACTTTTTTTGGCCCACCATATATATATATATATATATATATTTCATATCAACGGGCTTGTAAGCGTGAAACCTCAGTATTTCAAATATCAGCGATTGAATCTCATTCAACACAAATTTATTTTTAATGATTTGACAAACCAAAGGCTTCACCATGACACCTCACCAACCCCCCCCCCACACACACACACAAAAGCTCAATATAAATCACATATCAAGGAAGGGTAGATGCACACTTGATGCCGGCTCGTTGTTGTAATCTTGTGTTTGGGATTGTCCTGACAGATCCCCTTCCAGGAAGACTTCAAGGAAAAAAAAGGTACCAGTAGTGTGTCGATATGACTAGAATATCCTTGTCTAATAAGTTCATCTGTATTTTACGTCTAACAATAAGGCTGTAATAGATGAGACATATAAATCTCTGTATTTTATGATTCTTAAAAAATACATGTCTAAGACATGCGTCACATAAATCAGCATCCTATAAAAAAACTATGATAAATGAGTTATACTAATCTATAAAAAAAAGTAAAGTAAAGTTCCCTTAAGCCCCTACGGGTTCATCGGGGCAGATGAAGTGTGGAATTCATCTGTTGCAGTAACATAAGAAAACTGCTTTCTAGCCATAATTACTGCACATAGGTGATATGTATTTTATTTCTGCAACGATTAAGCAGTACTTCACCATGCAATTAAGTAGTTGACCATGCGCATTGCCGATTTCGGGGGCCTTTAGCCAAGGTATATTTGAGGCCCCCTATGCAAAAAAAAAAAACGCTGTCAAGGCAACCACCTGTAAACATTTGACTCCTTGTAATATCTCAAATCTGATGGCTCCCCTTGGGCAATCCCCCAAATGTTGAATCATTTCAGTTCAGTTGAATCATTGCTATACAAATGGCCAGATAGCCCCATTCCTTTTAACTGGTAAAATAAAAGTCCCCCAAATAAAGGGGCCCCTTAACAGTGGGCCCCGGACAGACGCCTAGGTTTTTTCCTAACCATATGAACGTCTCTGATCTTTAGAGTTCTCCTTTAATTTATAAACACGTTCTTGTCTGGATCAAAAGATATAAATTTTTTTTTTAATCTTCATTTAAAAACATGTTTTATGATCCACTTGATGCATAACTTTTATGGCATGGTTAAAACCTATGGCATGGTTAAAACCACATAGCCTGTTAAGGAAGTACTTGTGTATACAGACTTTTGAAACAAGTAGGTCTTGTTAAAGACGAACTTCCGACTAGCATTTGAGTGTATGAAAAATCGTCCAATCGTGCCTAGTGTTAACGATAACATATTTATAACATAATATGATATAAAAAGGTGATGACAGGGCGCTTATGCTGTCCCCCCCCACCCCACCACCAACCCTGTTGCTTTCATTATTACAGTTAATGTTGTTTATTTACTATTATGTTTTTTTTTAAAAAAAATGTTAATATTTACTTTTTAAAAAAATGGCAATAAGCTTTTTTTTTTTGCAAAAAACAAAAAAAATACACAGAGAGAAGAAAAAACCTCAATCATACAGATATTTATACAAACGCACTGGCTACGGTACCATCAAGCACCATTATAATAGGGTTAGGAATATTGCTGGTGCCCGTATTTTTTTTCGGGTTCCAGCAATTATATTAGGGTTAGGAATAGGGTTAGGATTAGGGTTAGGGTTAGGGATAGGGTTAGAGATAGGATTAGGGTTAGGGTGCGGAGCAATATCTATTGCTGGTACCCGGAAAAAAAATACGGTGTCCCGCTTGATGGTACCGTAGCCACTGCGTTATATAAATTACTACATTACTACTTTACCGCATAAATAGTCTCACTATTTCATATTTCATGAAAATATTGAAAATAATCAATAGCAGACACCCCCCCTCCCTCATCCCTTTCCCCCAAATAGTTTCTGTTAGTGGACTCCCAAGAATAGATTCTTCATGTGCGCCCCGCCACCACTTCCCCCCCCCCATGATTATCATCAAACCTGTCCTAGCAGTTGCCCACTCAATTTGTGGATCTGCTGAGTGTTCGCCGTTGGTTCTGAATGTTTGTATGCGTTTACATGTATGAATGTATTTTATGTGGTGTTTATTCATAATGCGGTCCCCCCCCCGCCCGCACCCCCCCCCACCCACCCCCCGGGCGAGATAAATAAGCAGTATTGAGATAGGCCAAGCATAAATCTATAAATAGCAACAGACAAACGGGTGTAACACATAATAATAATAAAAAAAAAACTATTGCGGGGTGTACGTCTGCACATCCGGGTACTAATACTTTTTTTTTTTCTCTTTTTTTCAATCACGGAACTTGAACGTCTGTCCAAATTTAGTCGCACGCCCCACCCCACCCCACCCCACGCCTACCCCGTTGCCTTACTAGCCCCCCCCCCCACACACACACCACTTCCCACCCTTACCTCCACCCCACCCCATCTCTGATAAAAATGTAGTTTTGAAAAGAAGATTTGGTCTGTTGTGTACTAAACACGGTTTATCACGCCATAAGCCGACTGCTGTGCTTTCTTTAAATATTATATACGTTGGTGAGACAGTTCAGCCGAGGACTGTCAGTCTATTATTATTACTACACGGTGTTTTTCAGTGGGAGATTGATTCGTTTCTAATCTAGTCTGGACTGAATTCTTCTTTTTATATTTGTTTTTGTTCAGAGGTAAGGAATTTGATGGTATACAGTTAATTGTGCCATTGATAAACAAACGGTTGGATACAATTTTTTTGTGTCATATCATTTTTGGTTTTTCTTTAATACTATATTGAGGTAAATTTGACGCCAAAATTTTAATACTGGGTACTAATTTTTTTTTTAGAAAAAGTTCAATTTATGTACCAATTATTTTAATACAGTTCGACAACTGTTAAGTTTTTTTTTTTTATATAATATTTTAGTATTTAAAAAAAAACCATATTGACTTAGTGTAATGTATACAAACTATAGGATACATGAATATTTTCGCTTTCACGGAAAACAAGGTTGTTGTTTTTTTTTAAATTTCTCGCTAAAAAAGACTAATGTGACAAGTAAGATGGGTCTAAAAAATGTAATGTAGCTACGATTCAGGTGCATTTTAACACGTTGACACAGCATTCTTTTACAGTGAGATGTTGGTAAATAAATGGGTTTTAACTCATTTAAAGCTTGGTTGTGACCGGATTCTGAAAAGGAAGTTGGGGGGGGGGGGGAAGGGCGCAGTGTTAACTTCGTTGGCCGGTTGAAAAAAACGACATCATCAGGGGCGATTATCATCAGGGGCGATTACCGCTCAGTAGTTAAGCAGGTGAGACATTGAAATAAGTGTGTGAGTGTGTCCAGACTGGACACTATCCAGTGTTTGTGTGTGTGCCCTACTTGTGTTAGGTTTCAGGTGTCATTGTTATATGACATGGCTCGGTGGGAGTTGAATGGTATTTATTGAAGGTCAGTAAAACAATCATCATGTCCGGCTCTGGTTTCCAGAGAGTTTTGAACCAAATTAGCGTAAAACCTAAAATGAAAAGAAAAAAAGCATTACGTTGCGCACTCAATTCATGACATCTTATTAAGTAAATAAGCTACAGTTTTGGGCAACTTTTTGATGCGATTGGCCTTAAAAAGTAGTGCATTAGCGAAAAATAGGACAATCTAGCATTAGTTATTGAAGATAAGATATTTTGGAAGGGGAGGACAAGTCTTACTTTACATTATAATAATGTTATTTACATTAGGTTGAATAGCAATGTTTAAAATTTTTAGATAACTAAAAAAAAAATGTGAATGTTCTCTGTCGGTGTGTTTTTTCTATCCCCGCGTTGACTTTTTATTTATTTTACCAGTTGAAAGTATTTTTTGTACGAACGCATGTAACCATATGATAACTTTTAGGCTCTGTGCGATAAGACCTAAAGAGAATGCATGATATGCCCCCCTACCCCCAATCATGCCCACCCCCACGCACATAGACAGAATTAGGCCAGCGAACTAATCCATATATCGTGTAACAAACAACCACAACAACAACTTTCAAAGATTTACGGGGACCCATAAACTCAACTCTGTATACGGGGCCCACTTTAAAGCTATCAGGTCTTTCCAAATTACTATTGTCACCAATACCTTGCAATTCCTGACCTTGATTCTACCCCAGAAAAAACACATATATATATATACACACACACATTACACAATATATCTTCAACTTGTTAAGTGTCTTTTACACAATGTAGAAAGGTACCATTGTGTCACTTGTGTGTTAGATATTTTATGTTTTTTAACTGTGTGTGTACATATCAGTGTTGTGAACTGCAGACAGGTTTATGGGTTCTTTCTTTGAGAAGTTTACCACCAGTACGCATGGACCGACGAAAATACCACAACACAATCGCAAATACACACACACACACACACAAACATATAATGTTCTTTATATCCAGTCATGAGTGACTCAGTGGAGGTTTTGGTTGTAAGCTCGATGTACATGTTGTAAAAAAAGTTCCCTTAATCCCCTAAGGGTTCACCGGGGTCACAGGTTAAGTGTAGAATCCATCTGTTTCAGTCAGTAATCTCGGGCATATAAAGGAGATTGTGTGGTTATCACAACGTCCAGCTTCTTTTACCCCCCCCCCCCCGGGGTCAGGTACCCATTTAAAGCTGGGTGGACTTGGGGACTTTTACCAGGACCTGCAAACATCCCCCAACTGTGGTTCAAACCCGGGATCCCTCTGACAGCGCTCTACACCGCACGACCACCCGTCCCCCTGTACATGTTGTAGGTTATGGGTTCAAATCCCAGTGAGTAGAGAAGTGGTGGCCTGGAAGAGATGCGCGATACGGATTTTTTTTTTGTTGTTTGTTGTTTGCCCTTTGAGTCCAGTCATCTCCCTTTATATTCAAATGTACACACCCCTGTAACCACCGCCCACTCGACTGTGGCGGGATGACAAGTGTTTCATACCTGCGCACGTGCGCGCGCGCACACACAACTCGCCGAGCGCGTGCATATTACAGCAGGCCAATCAATCGATGTGCTGCGCTAACAAATTAAAAAAAATTCATTCAACAGTAGCGCACAGCCACTATTTTTGGATGCACCCAACCAGGGGCGCCGAGAGCCAACAAGGGCCCCAGGGCAGGACATCATTGCGGGCTCCTTAATAAACAATGAGTCGTGAAAAAATTGACATGGTCGGGGCGGCCGGGCCCCTTTACAGATGCGGGCCCCCTGGCAATGACCCCCTGATTCCCCCCTCTCGGCGTGCCTGCACCCAACACAGTCTTCGGAAAGTTAGAGGGAACTTTGAAGGGGGTGGGGGTGAAGCAAATATCTTCCCATTTAGTGATTTATATGGATCAAGAGATTAAATGTCTCATCCTTACATTAATAAATAAAGTTTCCTCAGCCATGAAGCGCCTCCAGTGGGGGGTGAGGGGGGGTGGAGATGAATTTATGATTTAAAAAAATTAGAATGCAAATAATTATGTCTAGAGATGTACATGAGAGTCGTTTACAAATTCTGAATACCACGTTTTAAACAAAAAAAAAACATCACACACAAATATTAACTACGTCACAGGATTCTATTTATATGCTCGAATATTATAATTCAATTACACTTTCTCGTCACGCTGTGATGCAAGCGAGATATGAATCCCTTGTTATTTTTTTCCCCCAACAATAACACGACGACCTATGACTTAACGAACGAAAAAAACAACAACTAAAAGCTTGGTCTTGCTTAGATATGCCCGTAAGGGGGGGGGGGAATGCTCGAATAAAGTGAAGGGAAGGGGGGGGAGAGGAGTGGGGGAACTCTTTGTACGGATGACAAAAAAAATCTCGAATCATAATATATATATATAAGCCATTTAGGGCTCTGCGTAAAATCGAAAGTAAAGAATTAATACAACAGTATTCCAGTATAAAATACAATCATGAAAAAATCGGATCTGCCCGAAACCAAGAAATAACCTAGCCTACCGATCAAGCTTAAGGGGATATAACTCTATGCAAAGCTTTTGCAGGGTACAGCTAGTAATTGATATCATCCGTATTGGCATGCGGTGCATTATAACAGAATCCTTAAACAATGAGTTATTTTTTTATAAATAAGGCCAATCACCAGGGTACCTACTATGAAAGGACCCCCACCCCCACGATGCTGTAAAGAGGCGCTGAAGTAACTAGTGCAAGGGACGCCCCCGGGTCGGGCTCTAAACATTCAGGCCCTTTTTCAGTGTTAAAAAATGCTAAAGTACGCATTTACTTAGCCACCTACAAATGAGTCCTTTTTTAAATTTACTACTCCGCCCCTTCCATAATTACGTCACTGATAAGAGTTTTTTTTTCTCCTTTATTAAGATGTTATAACTCAGAACCAACGAATCGCGATTCTTACATTTAGAGCATTATGTCAAAAATAGATAAAATTAAGTCTTTTAGCCATCACAATACAAATATAACCCTTGTGTCTCTAGATGGGGCCACAGTGGCGTAGTGAGGGAGGCGAGTGGGGTCATCATGCCCCGGGCTCTACTCACAAAGGGGCATAAAATGGTATATTTTACATATAATATTGTATTGTTTTTGAATGGGAGGGGGGGCGTTTAAAAGGTATTGTGCCACGGGCGCGAGTTAAGCTCACTACGCCACTGAGGGGTTGAGGGTCCATTATTGGACATGCTTGCGTTAGAGGGCAGCACTGTTGTCTGTTTTCATTCGCTACTTTGTCTCTTTTAGGGGTAAGTACTTCTACACGTATACTGGTGTCACCAAACTGTCCCTATAAACAGCGACTATAATAACAAAAAGTAATTAACTTTCACTGAAAATTTGCGATTGACAAAAAGCTTGTGCAATGTATGTGTGTGTGTGCATTGTTCACTTATAATATTCAATTAATTTATGCATGGACAAAATCAAAATATTAAGTGGAAAGTTTTCCCACTTCCTGATTGAGTCTTTTACATAGACTGATGACGTCATATGTAATATATATGCCAAATATATAGGCTACATTTGTTTTAAATATGATTCAGAGATTATAAAAACTGTTTATTACCAAAGAACAAATCAAGTGGAAGATAAACAAAAAATTCCCTTTTTTATTTTATAGCAGGCATGTCAAATATTCGAACTTTAATTTAAGCATTCGCGTGCCCCGCCCAAAAGATAGTCTGCAATTGATTTAATTAAATGACTTCGGTTAGCTAGCTGCCTTGTGTGGCCAACTTGAAAACAAGGATGTCACTCACATGATCACCAGTGCGCCCAGATTGCAACCCTCTTTTAAAATGGTCGTGTTTTCATAAAAAAATAAATAAATAAATAAAATAGAATAACATGAAGAACGAAACACACTTATATACTTGGCATTTAAAAAAAACAACAACATAATAAAACAACATTCTTTTAAAATAAGCGTTTTTAGCCTTTTTTTTAAAGAAAATTATTGAATCATTATCATAAAAACGCTTTATATATATATATATAGAGAGAGAGAGAGGTAGCAGAGATATATAATTTTCTGTCTAAACAACCAAGATATATATATACAAGGCTGTAGCCAGGATTTTTTTTTGGGGGGGGTGGGGGGCTGTGTGGCTTTGGAGGGGGGGGAGCTGTGCGGAGAGTTTTATATAAGAAAAAATTGGAACACAATGATAAAGAAGTAAATTTTATAATAAAATTTGATTTTTATAATTAATTTGGGGGGGGGGGGGCTGCGGCCCCCCTACCCCCGGGCTACGGCCTTTTATATATATATATATATATATATATATATATATATATATATATATATATATATATATATAAACTGGTCGTTAACATACTTTTTTTCTATTTAGGGACTAGAGTCGCCATATGTTTTTACCCCACGCTAAGTTTATTTGTCAACTTTTGTGAAGTTTGGTTTCGTCAAACAAAAAAAAAAAAGTATAGGCACGCCTTTTAGTCTGGACATGCACAAATATTGTCGTATCCAGGGCTTGGGAGCCCCTGAATTCGGCCCTGCCCTGAAAAAAAAAACTTACAGACTCAATGGGCGATTTTTTACAATGAATAAATTTATTAGTCCAACTTCCTGGCCGATCTCGATTGTGTAAAAAGTTCTTGAAATTTTGCATTCAATTACGTTTACTGTATTGCTACCGATGAAATACATATATATGTATAGGAACTTGGCCATACCTTTTTTCATATTGCAATAAAACACTTGTTATATAAATATATATCCCTATATAAATAAATAAATATATATATATATATATATATATATATATATGGTGTTTGTGGATTTAAACTTTTTTTAAAGTTTGAAGTGGATTTTAGTTAATACTTTTTTTGTACAGCCTGCAAGTCAATACCAACTACTGTCGCTGTTCTCAACCGAAGGGTTGGTGGGGGGGGGGAGTTTTGGCAGGGGTAGCAGATATATATATATATATAATTTTCTATTTAAACAACCTAGATTTTAAAGAACTTACCGATGAGGGGGTATCGGCGGGACATACTTTCACACCTTTTAGGGTACTGTCGCGAAAAAGGTTAAGAGCCGCGGTTCTACTGCACTTTGTCTTCCTTATTGCTCCGTGGTAAACGAAAATCACCTCGTGAATGAAAATGTTAATTTACTAGCCTGATAAAAAAATGTTTGATAAGACATTGGTCTCAGCACATTGACAGAAAATTTTTTTTGAAGTAATATATAAAATCCTATTGCCCCCTTTTTTTTTTTTTGGTTCTTCTTTTGGTCACCCTAAAGGGTTCTTTTTTTTAAAATCCCAGTTTTGTAAAAAAAATAAATAAATAATTTTAGTGTATTTTGATTTAAGTGTTTAAATAAGGTTTAGGCAATAGCAGGGGGGGGGGGGCAGGTAATACATTTTACTTAGTAGAACTAATAAGCGGCGGGGGGGGGGCAGAAAAAAAAGCAGGGGAGCGGCCCACCGGCCCCCCTCCCCCCGCACTCTACGGGCCTGCTATACAGTAAACTCGACATCTCGACCAAGTATGGCAGGTGGTATTTTAAATTCGCACTTGTTAGAAGACCAGATAAACCATTATATTAGGGTATAAGGAACATGACATATATAATTTTTTTTTTTTTTTCAGAATTTTTTTTTTCAGGATTAGGGTTAGGGATAGGGTTAGGGTTAGGGTTAGGGATAGAGATAGATATCGATTTGCGCGAAAATCCCCGGAAAATTAGTAACGGGTCGCCCGTACATATGCTAGTAGTCGACCCTCTAGAGGGTCTCGTAACAAGTGCCTTTTAAATTTCACCGCCTGGAGTTTATAATTGTTTATTTCTTTCAACTGTAAAAAAAAAATATTTTCATTACGGAAGCCTCATTCATTTTAAATATAATAAATTTTTTTTTATCGAAGCTAGGGAATAATCGCGACGCGTAAGTCGAAGGTCTACTGTATTTATATATTTATATTTTACATTTATTTCCTATACCCACCCTA
>JAGDYQ010000003.1:16942552-16958359 GCA_021962125.1 Bulinus truncatus | reverse complement strand
CGATGCATCGCGTACCCCCGCCGAACTCTTCGCGCAACCCCTGGGGTATGTCGGTGTGATATCCCTGTAAGGATGGAATGAAAGCTTTTACATCCTATATAAACCACTAATGGGGCGGTTTTTTGCAGTGTCTTTCTATCATCCCCCACCATAGCCGAGAGATGTAGTCCATGGAGGCACCATAGGAGACATATAAGGGACCTTAAAAGCCATGACCTGAAATATCGATTGGACCTCACCGAAGATCAAACCAGTGACCCTCAGGTCGACAGTACCCTTGGGGTACGGGGAATACACTTTTGGGAAACACTCTTCGAAAGAAACCGTTTTAGGACAGAAAGACATATTGATAGTTAGACAGACAGACAGACACAAGCGAGCTCTAAATCAGTCATATCTCATATCTAAGTTTAAAAAAATAAAAACAACCTTATATCACATGCATATGTCAATCAATGAAGTGAAAGTGAAATAAGCGTGTTTGTTGTAAGCAATTTATTTGTTACTTTTATCAATTTACTTCCAGTAAAAGCAGCTACAAAAAAATGATCCATTCCAAATGACATCATCTAAAGTAAACATCGGGTTTATCTAGGATTCTAGTGGGGGGGGGGGTCCGATATATCAACTTAGGGCTGTAAATCTACAGCCATACCGAAACCATATACATCCAACCTCTCGCAGTATGGGGAACCGCCGTCAACAAATTATAAACATCACTCAATAGCCGCGGTTATCAACCGGTAGTATGCGTAACCCCCCCCCCCCCCCAAGGGGCACGGGGAAAGGTTATTTAGGGATACGCAACGACATGTAATTTTCTTTTTAAAGCAGCCAAGAGCTTCTAGAAGGTCCCCAGTTTACTGCGTGATCAATCACCAAAACGACGTGCCAAAAAGTATAGCATTAGAATATGTAAGCACATTCAACTATGCAAATATGTGAACACAATTTCGTATCCTATGTTACAGTCGCGAACAAAGGTTGAGAACTGCCGCTCAATAGACAAGGAAGACGATGATGATAAGGGAATAGACATAATGCATGTATTCGAGATATGCCGAGAAGGAAGGGGGGTGTAAGTGTGCGCAGACTGAAAGGAAGGAAGGGAGTGAACTCAATAATTCCCACTTACCTGTTCATATTGTTCGCCATGTTTGGCAGGAGCCAATGTTTGGTAGCCCTGTCCACTATAAGTTAACCTCATCCTGCTCAACTTTGGCCAGAATTTCTTGCAGGTTTTCAGTGTCACCGGATGTTGCCATTTCAAAAAGTTTAAATACAGATCATGCGTGGCGCCATTTTTGTTTGTTTCTTTCAGATCTGTCGAAAGACAAAAAAAGCAACAAATTTAAAGAAAATGTGTGAGTTTGTTATATTAATTGTTCTTGCAAGGTCAATGTTTATTTATAAGGCTCTGCTTTTTCGCGAGTTTGTTTTTTCAAGCAGTTTTATTTCAATGACCTTATACAAATAAATCACAATGATATTACTCCGCTTACATAAATACATATTATTGTGATTTGTGGGTTGCCTACCGTGACCTGTCATTTTGCTAGTGACACTTGTAAACACACACACATTCCATTGGTCTCGTCTGCTCTTAGATATTTTATTTGGATAATTTGAGTATGAACTAGACCAGGGGTCGGCAACCTGCGGCTCGCGAGCCGCATGCGGCTCTTTCGATGTCAAGTTGCGTCTCTTTCGATGTCAAATTGCGGCCTAATCAAATACCATAATCTTGAAACAAAAATTTTAGTGGCTCTTTAAAAAAACTGAGAAAAATGCAAATTTTAACTTTTGGCTCTTCCGTCTTAAAAAAGGTTGCCGACCCCTGAACTAGACCGTTGTTCACAGCTTTGGGGCACTAACCTCTGCAGGTGAGGGGAAGGGGGTGATTGGTTAGGGGCTGGCGGCTAAGATCCGTTTCATATTTTTGAGGGCCTAACTCAAAGGTACCTTTAAGGGCCCAAGCCAAATATATAATGGGGGCTCAATGCAAAGGTATATTTTAGGGCCGCAGCCAAAAAGTAACATGGGTACTTGAGTGTGTTTGAAAAAAAAACTTTTTTTATTTTTTGGGATGCTTGTGAATTGGTTGATGAGAAAACAATGCCAACTTAATATGTGACTGTTGTCGTTTAGTTCTGCACCATTAGCATTGAAGTTGATCACATCACTTCAAAATAACACATTCTGTTACAGAAGATATTTACAGATATTTATATGCGGAAAACCCTATGATTAATTAAACAATTTAGTAAAATTTTCAACATAATATATATATATATATATATATATATATATATATATATATATATATGCAGTCGATTCCGCTTAATTGGGACACATCGGGACCGAGGCTTTTTGTCCCAATTAAGCGGCTGTCCCAATTAAACATACAAATTTACTATTGGCTTTTTGGTTTGGTTTCTTTGAGATTTGTCCCAAATAAGCGGCTGTCCCAATTAAGCGGTGTCCCGATTAAGCGGAACTAATTGCATATATAAAGAGAGAGAGCTATAGGAGGAAATATTTGTAAAATGGAAAAAAAAAACCTCTAAATGCTGATCTCTTTGATTTATATACTCCAACCCTATCTACTAAATTATTTTATTCATTTGTTTTTTCCGTAGGGTTGATATTTATAATTTATCTCCTGTAACAGAATGTGTGGTTTATACTTAAGGGTGGTCAAACTCACTGCCCTTGAGGCGGTACTAAACAGTGTTTTGATTGACCAAATATTCTACATATATGTTTCTATGGCTAAATGAATACAAGTTTTAATTAAGCCTTTGATTTTTAAAATAAACTTTTTTTTACTACAAAACGTAAAACAACCTAATCCAGGTGGCCTGAGGAAAAAAGTGCTGGTCATGTCTTAAAGCCTGAAAAAAATGTTTGGCCCTTGTTAATTTTGAAAACCGGGGCTTTCTTATACGATTCTTGTGAATGATATCACTGTAGTCATGGGCCCTGGGAGTAGCGCCCATATTGCCTTGCATGGTGGCTAGCAACATAAAATACCATATGGGGGTCCTTTGAACAGTGGGGGGCTATAAGTAGCTGCATTGTTTGCTTATCCTATCTGCGTTGTTTGCTTATCCTAGCTGCATTGTTTGCTTATCCTAGCTGCATTGTTTGCTTATCCTAGCTGCATTGTTTGCGTATCCTAGCTGCATTGTTTGCTTATCCTAGCTGCATTGTCGGCTTATCCTAGCTGCATTGTTTGCTTATCCTAGTTGCATTGTTTGCTTATCCGTTATAACGGCAATGGTGGGGAGGTGTGAAGGCAATTAGAAAATTTCACACCCCTATTAAATATTAATTTACTTGATGAGTTCTCTTAACAATTTCCTGGTGGTTTCTTTCTAAAAAAAAGGAAATAATAATTTTTAAACCTTTTTCGCTGAATTTTTTTATATGGGACGGATCGCAAGTGGTGTAGATAATTTTACCGTCGACCTGAGAGTCCTGGGTTCGATCCTCGGTGAGACTCATGGGAATTTTTCCAGGTGAAACTTGTTTCAAAGTCGTCCCACAAGTCCAACCAGCTTTAAATGGGTACCTGACTTAAGTTGGGGAAGTAAAAGGGGTTGGCGTTTTGCTAACTACACAATCCCTTCTCACATGCCGAGGTTATAGAAACAAATAAATTATACACTTCATCTGCCCTGATGGCCCGTTTGGGCTAAGGGGAACTTACTGACTTTTTTTTCATAACGATCATTCAATCCAATTTAAATATTGAAAACTACGCATGTCTGACGTATTTAGTTGGGGCATGATATAAAAGTCGGAAGACTAGAGAGAAGGCATGGGTAAAGTACGGCCAGCTTACTTCAAGTAAAACCCGTTCGGTTGTTTCATCCGGCACGCGACAACAATCTACTGTGCCGCGACGTTTATATTTATCCTAGCTGTACCCCTGCAAAACCTTTGCATAGAGTTATATCCCCTTAGTCTTGATCGGTAGGCTAGGTTATTTTTCGTTTCGGGCAGATCCGATTTTTTCATAATTTTTGTATTTTAAACTGGAATACTGTTGTATTAATTTTTTACTTTCGATTTAATGCAAAAGCCTAAATCGCTTATATATATATATATATATATATATATATATATATATATATATATATATATATATATATATTAAATGTGTTCATATAAACACTCCAGCCATCTGCTTTTGGTTCTACCATTCAGACAAATTAAAAAAAAAAACTCCATTGTGGCCCCCAAGATTAAAAAAAAGATAAAGTGTGTACATCTCTGGTCTAGAGCAGTGGTTCTTAACCTGGTGGTACGCGCAGTACCCCATGGGATACGGGGGGGGGGAAGCTTAATCAGGGGTAATCAGCGACATATAATTTTCGTTAAATACAACCAAGAATTTGAAGAAGATAAGATGTGAGGGGAAACCGGCGGACATACTATCGCACCCTTTGGGGGTTGCAGCTGCGAAAAAAAAGGTTGAGGAAATGCTGGTCTAGAGCGAAGCTGTGGGGATCATAAACATGTGTGTGTTTTAAAACTATGCTCTCTGCTATAATAGTATGTTAATGACACTTTATGGCTATATGTACTCATTTTTTCACCGGCCAAATGAAGTCTCCAGTCACAAATGATAAACATCAAAATCCAACAAGACACTAGTTACAAAAGATATCTAGTCAAATAAAAAATATGAATTATAATTACCAGAAATGACCATCGAAATCCAACAAGACTCTTGTAATGAGAGATATCAAACAAGACTCTAGTAATGAAAGATATCAAATACAGTTAAAAATCCAACAACACTGTAGTAAAGAGAGATATCCATCATAATCCAACAAGCATCTATTAACAAAAGATATCCATCTAAATCCAACAACACTCTAGTAATAAAGATAACCGTCAAAATTTAAATCATCTGATAAAAATTGGCGACTTTCAGTGGTTTGTTTTTTTTTTTAAATATACCCTGAACTAGATCTGAGATCGTGACAACAAAAAAAAATGATCAAAAATGTTCTTTTATCCTATGGCCTGGTTTAGATCTCCATTTCTCAATGGTTTTTACCAATAAAGAATGTTTTCATTCAAACACAAGTCAGGTTTGCGTGGGGGAGACAAAGAGGCTGAAATTCAGGGGCATCAACTCTATAGATATCAATGGAGCGCCACTTACGTAAATAATAAGTATCCGGTCTTTAGCTCGAGCTCCTGAACTTGTTACGATTAGCGTTAAACAGTAAAAAAATATATTGCGCTGAATATAAATTTAATAACATTAGTGTATAACATGGTGATGTGGGAGGATATAAATATAAAGCTAATAACATGAGTGTGTAACATAGTGATGAAGAAGGATATAAATATAAAGTTAATAACGTGATTGTGTAACATAGTGATGTAGAAGGATAATAAATTTAAATTTAATAACATGAGTGTGTAACAAGATGATGTGGGAGGATATAAATATAAAGTTGATGACGTAAGTATGTAACATGGTGATGTTACAGGGATACAAATATAAAGCTAATTAGGTGAGTGTAATAGCATCACTAATAGAAAGATGTCGTTAGATTTTACTAGGTAATACCAGTAATGAACCTAAAGAAGTATTGGTAACACATACGGAGCTTGTTACGTGCTAATATCGAATCTATATCAAGGTGATCCACCACTTGAAACCATGTGAGGTAAACACTGGTGAACGGTGACACACCTAATTTAAATAGCTGCCTTCAAAAAGAGATGCTAAATTTTTCACACGCCATAAGCCAAATAATCAAAAAAAAAGCATAAAATGTTTAACCCTGACGATGAATGAAATATTTGGCTTGATCAAAAAAAATTAATTGTTTACATACACTTTAAATTTATTTATTTTGCTGCCAGTGGGGCTGTGGTCAAACGGGGTAAGGAGCGACCCAGCTTGTTTGTCAGGGGTGGGGGCGCAGGCCCGTAGCGTGCGGGGGGCCAGGGGCTGGGCCCCCCGCGTTTTGTCTGGCCCCATCCCTGCTTATATTGTTCTACTTAGTAAAATGTATTCTCTGGCCCGCCCCACTGCTATTGCCCGGCCCCTGCGCCTGGCCCCTGCTGTAAAATTTTCCCGCTACGGGGCTGGGGGGGGGCGGTCGAGTTGTTCGACCTACAACCCCGCTTCTCAGACTAGATTTTGATTAAATATGCTGTTAAAAAAAAGGAACAACCACTATACATTTCGGTCACTATATACTATACAACAGAAATGGGTAATTTACTGTCCCTCAGCCCAATTGTTTATATCCGGCCCGCCACTGTTTCCAAGTAAAGAACAGCACATGTCTATTATGTAATATGGTTGATATTTAATTTATATTAAGGCACGCCAACAATCCCTTCAATCATCTTGCTCGTGGTCCTACCCTTCGGTAAAGCTTAAATGTACAGTGCGGCCCGCGACTCAAAACTTTGCAAACCTCTCTGGTTTAGAAAACAATATGTCCGGTAACTTCAGCAAAGTACGACCGAAAGCATTAATAATAAGAATAAGCATTAATAATTTATCTTGGTGCTAATAAGTTTATTTGATTGTTTGTTTGCATAAATCGCGTAATTGCTAAAACATTGGCTAAAATAATGAATAACTGAGTGAAACCGTTAAACAATTTAAAGGTTATTTACCTGTTGAACACTTAGATGAACATGTCCACTTATATATATGCATACAAAAAAACGCCAACTCCTATAATAAATGATAATACCTACTGCCAGATCTAAAACGTCCAATGGAAGAACCGGAGCTCTGAATTAATAGAACCTGTCCATAGATGGAAATTAACAAAGAAATTGTTCAAAGCGTAGCGGGTCAAATATGATCCTTAAGCAATGAGCTAGCAAAGGTTTATTGTATCCAAGATGTAAAAATAAAACACCAGCGATGCATTCTTTCACTAAATTACTAAACTTATCATTATCTTTTTCATTTATTTTTAAAATGTAGGATCAAGTTCAGAATTAAGATAAAGTCTATCATCAACGTTTTAGAAATCACTTGCGCATGCACACACACATAAATATAAAGAGAACACTGAAGGTCATCTTAACATACCCCAATAAAAAATCGCTAAATAAAAAATGTTAACGTAGATTAGTTGGGAAAATACTGCCCAAAAGTTAAAACTCTTGTAGTCTGTGGCGCAACCAGGGGGGGCGGGCAGGGGGTTAAAGAGGCCCCTAGGACCAAATCAATCACACATATTTTAGCATTGTATATAAAACTGTCTTTTTTCTATTTGTAGAGCCTCCCCCCCAGCATTTTTTTCATATGTCAGCCCCCCCCCCAGCATTTTTTTGGCATAGTTACGCCACTGCTTGTAGCATTTTTGAAAGTTCAAGCTTAGAAAAAGACTAAGCTTACAACTTCACTCCTTTTCTTCTTTGATCGATTTTTTTTTTGTATTAATGATGTATTTTGGTTCTGTTAAAACTATTCCATGACATTTTGTAAATTGTTTCATGTTTTGGTACACATTTCCGGCTCCAGCTAGTGTACGGGAGAGATTTAACCATAGACATATAGGCTTTAAGTAGAATACAATTCGCATTAGCGGTGACCGAAAAGATGTAATCACGAAAGCAAAACAAAACAAACAAACACTGATGCATAAAGGCAACATGTTAAATTAGATCTTTGCTGTATCTCACTAAATTGTTAAAAAAAAAATGGGCAAAGTGATAACTGCCAGCATGCCACACAAAAGAGCCAGTATCTCAATAAATTGTCGGGCAAAGTGATAACTACCAAGTATGCCACACAAAGAGCCAGTATCTCAATAAATTGTCGGGGCAAAGTAGATAACTGTTAGCATGCCACACAAAGAGCATCAGTATCTCAATAAATTGTCGGGCAATGGTGATAACCACCAGTAGGCCACAATAAAGATAAAGTATCTCAATAAATTGTCGGGCAATGTAATAACTGCCAGCATGCCACATAAATATACTGTTAGGCCTAGGGTCAGTTTAAAAGAATGAATAGGTCGCAGTCAGGGGTAGTAAGCGTTTTGTTTTGTTTTGTTTTTTTGGTGAGGGGGGCAAAAAGCGCATAAGAAAAATGTTGAAACCAAATATTTACATGATTTAGGCCTGTTTTTACTTTTAGAATATTTTTATAAAAGTCAATCTTTAAAAAAATTATACTTTTGTATTTCTTATCCTTTTTAAGTATAAAAAATTAGTGTATCTAGTTTTTGTTAGTACATTAGATAATAAATTGATTTGTGGTGTTTGGAAGCTGTACAGAATGTGATAAGGAAAGTTTTAAAAAATCTGCTTTTTTTATATTGTCTTCTGCTTTATAAATTGTTAATAGAATTTCAACCGCTTTTGTGGTAAGTCTGAAATTGCGATATTAAAAAATAGCGCGTAAGACTAACAAAAAACACACTTCAGAACTCGGCACAATTATAAACCCATGCGAAACTTTAAACAACATCAATCTCTCTTCTGCAATATCTTAATACATGCAGAAACATTATAATAAAAATAATTATCAATGGGTTCTATAGAATTTATAATAGTTGCCTCTATCGGTTTAAAATATTGTATTGTCATCTAGAATGCAAAAAGTTTTCAAAAATTTTCTAAATTGATTGGGACTTCAAGAAATTGGGGAGAAGATGATTCAAATATCTCCAAATATAGGTCTTAACCGACAGCCGGTGTAATAAAAGCCTATACAATGATAACTATATGACTTTTTTTTTCATTAACTAAATTAATAACAATATTATATATTGACTTCACAACCATCAATGCTAATATGGCCAAATACAAACAGTGTTTTTTTAATTTTGGCCAAGAATTCCTTATAAGTGCATTTATCTTGTAAACTTCCGTGTCTGCGTCAATTTGTGTCCTCGCACAAGTGCTGTTTTATTATCATTGCTAAGGACTTTTAAAAACTCTAAACCATATGTAACCCGGGTCGCGGGTGTGTAACTCGAAGTGTAATTGCGAGATTAAATTCTTTTCGGTGTAATTTACCTCATCACGTGCTTGAATTGTTGCGTTTTTTTTTTTCATTCGACTTGAAAACATTTTCCAAGTACCTGCGGCAGAATTTCGTTATCAGCCTTTCAATGATTCGTTTAACTTGATTAAATCAAAACGGTATTGGAGCTTGAAATAGTATTATATATATATAAATATGTATAGATACATATATATAGATGTATAAAATACTTTATACCTAGCTTTCGAGTGATAAATACTATGTAATGACTTGAATATGTACTGAAAATGTGACCATAGAAAGGGAAATCACGTGTCGCCATGGCAACAGATATACTTTTGAGTGGCATCGATATCACTTAGTGGACTACTATACAGCAGGTTTTTTTAATGAAAGGTACTCACAAAACACTAAGTCCCCCCTCCCCCACATACACTCGCTAATGAACCACACCGGTAGCGTAGGAAAGATACCGTCGGTTGTGGAGCGCACTGGGCGCCGAGCTGGGCAAGGGCGCTGAGCTAGGGAAGGGCGCCGAGCTAGGGAAGGGCGCTGGAGCTAGGGAAGGGCGCCGAAGGAGCGTTGTTAAATGCCTTTAGCAATTTTCAGATTGGGACGAGAGATACACAAAAATTAAATCAGTCAAGGCTCCACAAAGGCTGGCTACGGCTCTGCCGTGTAGATAACCCTAACCCTAACCATTTTTTTTACTTTTAATGCTCATATAAATTCTGTAATAAATTCTACTTATACGAAGTAACTTAAGCCGTTGCAGCCACCTTCAAATATTTTTTTCTAATGTTCACTTTATGTTCAGTTCCTTGCTATGTCATGCCATTCATGAGACAATCAGGGGCACTTCATGAGCCAAGTTCGTTCATTTCAGACTCAGTTGAACATTTGGCCGTATTGAAAAAGTCTGGCTCGCCCATTATTTTCTTATTTTTTTGGTTTAACGTAATATATTTTTTTTTATTTTAAAGTATGATATATAATTGATAAATGGAAAACCACCCCCTACTACCGCTAGGTAAAATGCTATTAACTGATTTAGAGATACATACTTCACAATATTCTTTTTTTTAATATAGTGTAAACAGTAAACATAAAATTATCAGTTCTGTTAAAAGATCTCTTAAGTAAAAAGTAAATCACTTGGCAATTTTAATGCTTTTGTAAAATTATCATTTTCTGCCCAACTTATATAAAAAAAATGTTCAATATTTTTATTTTTTTTTTAATAATGCGAGCTTTGTTGCATCAGGTCTTTATACATAAATCATTTTTAAAATCAAAATGAGGTTTTGAAAAAAAAAGGTATTTCTAAAAGAAACGCTGAACGAAGTATTTGTATTTTCAACATTTTGGGCCAACTTGGTTTTCGAGTCATTCGGTAAGGCCCTTTATCAATTAGACTGGTTAATCGAGAGTCTACAGCAGAGCTCGATTTACCGCCGTGGATACACCCGGCACTGAGATCTGTCATCTCCGGCTCTGCTTTAGTTAATATTTCCCAGGTCGGGGACGAAATCCTAGACACTGGTTTTTCTTAAATCGAGCACTAGTCTACAGCAGTGCTTCTCAAACTTTTTGAAGTCATGGCCTCCCTTGGAACGCCAATCAATATGTCGCGCCTCCCCCTATTTTTTTTTGGTTTAGATTGCTTAAACTTCTATAATTTTCCGAAATTCTACGGCTCCGCCTCCGTGCCGCGGCCCACCACTTGAGAAGCACTGGAGTCTAAAGTAAGAACCAACTAATACACACACATACACACGCAAACACACCAGAGTTTGATTTACTCTCCCGAAATGAAAACCACAAACATATTTATCCCTGGCTCTGGGCACAGGAACTTGTTTCAACCCCGGCACTGGTTTTTTTTTTTCTTAAATCGAGCACCGACACATACATATATAAAAAGTACAATCTGCCTAATGCCCCTGCAGTATTTAAAACTGGGGTGCAAAAAGGGATTTCACCGCCCGGGCCGAAAAAATCCGCTGTAGACTCACAACAATTCAACAGCAAGAATGATACGAATGATCTTAACCTCTAACCTTCCCATCCTCTATGTTTTTAACTGCGTGTAAACTCAATATCGCAAATGAGGTCAAACTATATGTAGCAATATATGAACGTTGTTGTAAAGAGTCCGAGACCAGCTTTCAACTGTCTCAATACTAAATATCAACCTCCCCATTCCAGACTTTGTAGTAATGACTTCACCTCTCTTGCAAATGCGCCGCTCCAAGTTTTTAAGGTTGTTCCAGTGATCCGAAAGGCATTTTGTTTCTTTATAAGGTTAATGTTTTTAATTCTTGGCAATGATGAAACAATTTCCTTTACACAGGGCCGCTTACACCTAGGCACTTTTTCAAAGTTGTAGGCCCTCCCGGATTTCATTTTTTTAATATTTTTCCAAGAATGCACTTGTTTTTACTTCACCTTCTGGCTTTCGTAGGCCCTTCGGAAAAGTCCGTACGCCCTGGGGCACAGTGCCAACTATGCCTATAGGATAAAGCGATCCTGCCTTTACAGACCGGGGTGCGGATCTAGCTGGCCTAGAAGAAGAGTGAATCCATGTGATAATTAACTAGGGCATACTAATGTGTGTGTGTGTCAGGGGGTTGGCTCACATGAAGCCCAGCCGCCTCTAATTTACCGTGAAATAATGTTAGGGACCTTTTTTTAAGCTGGGGAGACTTGAAAAAAGTTCATTTACCTGGGTTTTCACCTGACATCTAACCCAAAACCTACATGTCATTAGTCGAGCGCGCTCTACAAGCAAGTAATCCCCTTAGTTCCCTTACGAGAACCAATCAATACATTATTCAGTCTGTATAACTCTGTATAATTTCTACTTTAGTGTTCTCTTCATTTTAAGAGGGCTTTTTTTTTTTTTCAGACGCAATAAGAAAATGTGAAGAAAATAAATTCGAATCAAGTTGATTCCGCTAGCTAGAGAAAATTATTCCATGTGTAAATGTATTTAACAAAATAATTGGAGTGCCCTACCGAGAGGCGAAGGATGCATTTGGAATTTATATTTATGTTTATTTATTTATTTATTATAATTATATAATCCCTCATTTACTACTTTAAAGAAAGAAAAAAATTACTGTTCCAGGTCCGGAACTTCTGTCAAAGTTTAGAAACCCACTGTGGCTCGCGTGTCATAAAGTTTGTTCACCTTTCCTAAAGAGCTACATAGTACGCCTATATGCACCCAGAAAATATTTTTGTCGCACCCCACCCTCTCTCCCTCCTCGAAAAAATTAGACGCAATATTGGTTGGCACATCAATCTCTACAAATAATAATAAGGGTGTGGTGTGGGGAGTGGGGAAAGGGGGAAATATCTTCAGACATTGATAAGTATCCGAGAAAATAGGATAAATACAGGCATGTATATGTACAGTTTTTATCTCAAATGTGTCTAGAATGCGTCAAAAAAATGGCCCCCGTATACGCATTGGCTACCCCACCCTCAAAAAAAAAAAAAAAAGGTACTCATGGAAAGATTAATCCCATTACTTAGTAATATTTACTTCCTGATACCGTTGTTCCAAGATCCCCACGACGCAATGGTAAGTCTTCCTGGACTAAATCCAATTACAGTCGATTCCGCCTAATTGGGACACATCGGGACCGAGGCTATTTGTCCCAATTAAGCGGCTGTCCCAATTAAACAAACACATTACTGTTGGCTTTTGCTTCGGTTTCTTTGAAACTTTGTCCAAAATATAGCGGCTGTCCCAACTAAGCGGTGTTCCAATTAAGCGGAATCCACTGTATTTCGAGACGCCATGCACTATTTATTACTGCACTTCAATCTATGGTTTTGAAATATTTTTTTTAAATTCTTTCCTCTGTACAGCTCCGGGTGTTCCGAGGAGTTATTCTATACCAGTGATTCTCACGCCCACGTAGAGACATGTTCGGTATCGCGACACACGTGCTAAGAAAAGGGAAAAAATGATAAAGGGAAGAAAACTGAAATAAGTGGTACATATACACAATTGAGTGATTATTAAAAAGGGGACCTAAAGGGACAGGTGGTCGAGTCTGTGTAGAGCGCTCGGCTACCGGCCTGAGTGTCACGGGTTCGATCCTTGGTGAGAGCTGAGTGGTGTAGAGCGCTCGACTGCTGGCTTGAGTGACACGGCTTCGATCCTTGGTGAGAAACAAGGAAATTTTCCCAGGTCCTGCGGAAAGTTGGTTAATAGTCTCTGAAGTCCACCCATCTTTAAATGGGTACTTGACAAAAGTTGGGGAGGTAAAGGCGGTTGGGTGATTTGCTAACCACACAATCCCTTGTATAGGCCGTGGGTACAGAAAACAGATGAATTTTACACGCCATCTGCCCGGAGGATCCTTTTAGAGCTAAGGGAAATTTACTTTTTTTTATTTACTTTTAAACCATCTCGCGAATCACACTTTGAGATCCACTGTTCTAAGCTGGTCATTGTTGGATCCACTGTTCTATACTGCATATTATATAGATCCACCGTTCGCATACTGTTTATTGTTAGATCCACTGTTCCATATTGCTGGTTGTTGGATCCACTGTTCTATGCTGTTTACTGTTAGATCCACTGTTCTATAATGTTTATTGTTGGATCCACTGTTCCTATACTGCTTACTGTTAGATCCACTGTTCTATACTGTTTATTGTTAGATCCACTGTTCTATACTGTTTATTGTTAGATCCACTGCCCTATACCGTACAATGTTATATCAATTGCACTATATGGTTAGTCGCCGGCAGTGCGTGACCATCAAAAAAATAAGGGGGAGGGGTGGAAGACAGATTAGATATGGAAACTTTTAGCAAGTCTCATAACAATAGCAGAAGTATTAATAGCATAATACATAACGCCAGACTTTTTTTTTTAATTTTACAATGATTCTTGGAAATTACAACGTGTTACCTGTAACAGGGTGTGTTTAGGGGGGTGGGGGTGTTATTGTATTACGTTACACCCTGATTATAAGTTAGTTATCTAAGTCCATTTCTTGAAGATGAGACCTTTGTAAATCGATATACGGTTTTCCGTCGAGCTATTTTTTTCACATCCTCCTCATAGTCGAGTGTGCAATGCCTAGAGAGGCACCACAGGTCACCAACCAGACCTTCGCAAGTTCGGGGTCCGGTAGTGAAATAAAGTGTTGGTATGCGAATACCAGACAAGCTGAGATATACCTTTCACCACAGTGAGGCCCTCCCCTATAACCTAAGCCTAAAATAATGTATGATTGTCTGTTAAACAGATAAAAAAAATGAACGAGGAAACCCGCCTTTAAAGAAGAGCATGAAAGATCGTCCAAAATGATTCAGGGGAGTAAAACCTCGTTTTACGACTACCTGTTACCACCCTTTTCTCTTGGTATTTATGTTTATTCACTGGAATGAAATAAGATGGAGTCATGATTGGCTACAATGTCACGTGATATGGTAGTCTGGTCAACATTTTAATATTGGTTGAAGTCATTTTCCTTAGCTTGATGCTGTTGTTTTAACCTTCTGTCCACGGTATGTTTTAGCGAACCACTTTTATTGAGTTAAATCAGATTTATCTATTTTCCTGTTCAATAAATTAATGATAGACAGACATGAGAAAAAGCAGGCAGACGGGCGGACAGAATGACATACATGTAGGTAGGCGGGTAAAGCGCAGCTAGATACGTACGAGTACAAAGGTATGCATGTATTTATGGTAGATAGCTGGGACGGTGGGTCGGGGTAGGTGGAAGGTAGGTGCGGAGGCAAAGAAAGCTAGGTTAGCATTAGGTAGGTAGGTATGTAGGCACAAGTCAGAATAATGATGAGATAGATTATTTCCAGAGAGATAGATAGACAGATAGACATGATAGACAGATAGACATATAGACAGATACACAGATAGACAGATAGATAGATAGATAGATGGATAGACAGATAGATAGATAGATAGATGTATGGATAGATACGATAGATAGATAGATAGATAGCATAGTATAGATAGATAGATGAGTTAGATAGATAGATAGATAGACAGATAGATAGATAGATAGATAGATAGATAGATAGATAGATTGATAGATAGATCTGATAGATAGATTGATAGATAGATGTGAACGATAGATAGATAGAACTTGATAGATAGATAGATAGATAGATAGATAGATAGATAGATAGATAGATAGGATAGATAGATAGATAGATAGATAGATAGATAGATAGATGGATAGATAGATAGATAGATAGATAGATAGATAGATAGATAGATAGATAGATAGATAGATAGATAGATAGATAGATAGATAGATAGATAGATAGATAGATGGATAGATAGATAGAACGAAATTACAAACACCTCTCCGTAAAGCTCTTGTTAACTTCCTCATCCTTAAGTGCTCTTCGGAGGAAAGTTCCGCTTGGCTGAGTTTCAAACACTTACTTGAAAACTGTATTAGTTTGAAATAAGATATTCACTTGCCCTTATACATAATCTTCGGCATCTCTTATGAGCATGTAGATGTTATTAAATACATACATTACTTATTATTATTATTTTTATCTATTTATTTGTTTATTTACTAATTTCCACGTTTGCCCTCCACGCACGTTATTTTTTTTTGATTATTTATTTATTATTCATTGGGATCTGAGTTTACTTTAAAATATAGACTATAGACTTATATAATAGATTAGTTCCAGAAATTTACGGAACATTTTATTCTCGGGTATCTGAACTATTCTAAACAAATAACTGGCATTAGCTTCTTAGGCCCTATTTATTGATTCAAAAATTAGGGGAAATGATCAACCGA
>JAGDYQ010000003.1:16883830-16942052 GCA_021962125.1 Bulinus truncatus | reverse complement strand
CACAATGTCCCACAGACCCACACAGTGTCCCACAGACCTTTCAATGTCCCACATACCCACACAATGTCATACAGACCCACACAATGTCCCACAGACCCACACAATGTCTCACAGACCCATACAATGTCCCACAAACCCATACAATGTTCCACAGACCCATACAATGTATCACAGACACACACAATGTCCCACAGACCCACACAATGTCCCACAGACCCATATAATGTATCACAGACCCATAAAATGTATTACAGACCCATAAAATGCATCACAGACCAATACAATGTCCCACAGACCCATACAATGTCTCACAGACCCACACAATGTCCCACAGACCCACATAATGTCCCACAGACCCATATAACGTATCACAGACCCATAAAATGTATCACAGACCCATAAAATGTATCACAGACCCATACAATGTCCCACAGACACACACAATGTCCCACAGACCCATTCAATGTCCCACAGACCCACACAATGTCCCACAGACCCATATAATGTATCACAGACCCATACAATGCATTACAAACCCATACAATGTCCCACAGACCCACATAATGTATCACAGACCCATACAATGTTCCACAGACCCATACAATGTCCCACAGACCCATACAATGCAATGTTAACTCTGGTTTTTAAAAGGATCATCTTCAATTGTCGGTCGACTAGATTTCTGTCGGATCTTCAATTTACTGCTGACGGCAGGATTTTCAGCACAAATTTTGGCTAAAGTTTCTTTTTTCTTTATTCGGTATATCTTCTGCTTTTCTTGTCAATATTTCTTTTCAGTTTCTTTTCTAGCTCATCAGCCGTAATTTTTTTCTTTTAGTTCCTTTTCCTGATCTGAACTTAAAACACCACTTTCTTTCGTTTATACAAGCCTATCAAATCGCTCTTGAAAATGCTTATTTGACTCTGTATTTAATCTTGTACTTTTGCTTTGTATTTTACGGATTATTCATCAAAAGTAGTAATGGATGGACCAGCTTCTAAATGGTTTTCTATGTGGTCTTGTTGAATGGTTTATGTTTGATGTTTCACAACTTCTGTATCAATTTTTACATTTGTTGCTGCATTTTTAGGAAGGACATCTACACTCTTCATAGACTGGTCTGTCCAGAAGCTAATTAATGTGGCCTCATTTTTCTGTGCTAAGGCGGCATAACTCTTCAATAACGAATCTACTTTTGTTGGCAAATCGTCATGTTTTTCAATTTATTCCGAATTTCAGTTACCTCCCTTTGACATTCTTGCTTACGCTTGTTGGGAAATCCCTTTACAAATGTTTCGTACAACTTGTGAAAATTTGGTTTCTCCATAGTCAATCTAAACAATAAAAAAATATTGATGTAAAAATTGTTTTAATTCAATTGTTAATAAATTTGTTATTTTATTAAAAAAAGCATTAGGCCTAGGCCTATTGAACAATTGTTCATAATTCTGAACATTCTAGACATGTATTGTATTTGTAAGATTTCAAAGAAGTCCTAGGTAATGTATTGTATTTGTAAGATTTCTAAGAAGTCCTATATAATGTATTGTATTTGTAAGATTTCAAATAGGTCCTAGATAATGTATTGTATTTGAAAGATTTCAAAGAAGTCCTAGATAATGTTAAATATTTATCATAATTTATGTACATTGCAGAGTCACATTTGTGAATGTGTCAAACCTCATCACTTCAAGTTAGACCTAATCCAATTTCACAGTGAAAGCCAATTATTTCCAATAGAGTCTAATATAACCAATAATGCATTTTATAATTTATATAGACATTTAAATAATACAATGTAGACTGTGTACTTACATAAATCTTTACTTGCACAGCAGACCAACAGACAACTACTTTGAAAAAATGAGTGTTACTCGAGTATTGCCATCTTTTGTGTCCAGATTTAGTTCTGTGTGGGGTCTTTTTAAAGCACGGCACGGTTTTTAAAAAGTAGGAATATAATTAGTTGGGCGAGTGTATAACGCAGGACTACAAACGCTGCTTAATTTTCCTTTGTTAAGTAATTACATTTATTAAAAAAGTAACATTGTTGACGTCATCTTTTCTTGACCTCTCCCCCTTGTAAACAAATGTCAACATTTTTTAGACCCCCCCTCCCCCTACTTTGTTGACATTATTAATGGACAGCCCATTAGACTAAAAATGGTTAATGATATTAAAACTCATTGGTAAAATATATAAACAATTGCTAAATTGAATAATTAATGTTGATTTAAAAGGTGTTACCTCTAAAAAAAAATGTTGAACTATCAACTTTTCTACATAGTTTTATTGTAGTTTTAGTGGTGTTGGTACTGTTTTCTTGAAGGATTTTCTACTCACAAGTGTGTTTACAAACGGGTGTATTTATCTCTGACAAAACTGGTATCAAACAAGATTAAGTGTAAAATCGATTGTCACCACAGCTTGAGAATAAATTACAAAGGATATATAAATATATATATATATATATATATATATATATATATATATATATATATATATGTATATATATTGTTTGAAAGGCTTATCGTAGTCTAGACTAATTCAACTGTACACACATTGTAGTGTAGCCTTGTCATACTGTACACACACTGTAGTGTAGACTCGCTGTATTATGGACATATTGTAATAAAGACTATCCACGGTTTTAATTATCACTGACACAAGTACCGGCTTTCACCCCCCCCCCCTTTTTTATTTTCAGGGCTTTAATTATTCACAACGTAAGGACCAGCTTACAAAATAATCTAAATTACAATGTCCAATGCTTAACGTCTCACATCTAGAATAAATCAGTGGAACATCCTGGACGATAATGTTCAAGGTTCAGACCAGCGAATACAGCACGAGACACTAGCCAGTTTCTGGAGCAATCGAGTCAGTATTGGCTACCGTCACAACGTGAATGGTTTGTTTGGTGCTTTTGAAATTATCTTTAGAGTGGCGACTTTCTATAGACGTTCGAAGCTTATGTTGCTACATATTCAGAACATATCAGTCTATTGGTCGGTCCCACTAGGTAGAGTTAAAAGAGGACTACGACCACGTTGTCGTGTCTCTTCATAGCTGCCAGAAAGAATATTAAAACTTATGTGGTGTCTCTACAGTAATTTCAACTTGCAATATATATCTGTGATATGGAAGGTTTCACTGACACTCCAGGTTGCAACTACCAGGTTGACACTCCCAGGATGACACCCCTTGGTTGGAACACTAGGTTGACACTCCTAGTTTGACACTCAAAGGTTGACACTCCAGGTTGACACTACTAGGTTGACACTCCTAGGTCGACACTCAAAGGTTGACACTCCAGGTTGACACTCCAGGTTTACACTCCAGGTTGACACTCCAGGTTGACACTCCTGGTTTACACTCTAGGTTGACACTCCCAGGTTGATACTCCTAGGTTTACACTCCTATGTTTACACTCCAGGCTAACACTCCCAGGTTGATACTCCCAGGTTTACACTCCCAGGTTGACACTCCCAGATTGACACTCCTATGTCGACACTCCCAGGTTGACACTCCCAGATAGACACTCCAGGTTGACACTCCCAGATTGACACTCCAGGTTGACACTCCAGGTTGACATTCTATGTTGACACTCCCATGTTTTAAATCACAGGTTTACACTCCCAGGTTTACACTCTCCGGTTTATACTCCAGGTGGGCCATCCCATGTTACACTCCCAGGTTTACATTCCCAGGTTTACATTCCCAGGTTTACACTCCTAGGTTGATACTTCCAGGTTTACAATCACAGGTTGACACTTATTCATTCACATTGAAGAAAATATTTCATAATGTATTGTTATAAACACGAACATAAGAAATACTAACAATAATCCAACAAAATTTGGAGAAAATAATATAAGTCCAATTCTTATCACTATCACTTATAACAGAGTTATGACACACGTCAAGACTTTGTTGAGCTCAATATGCTCATAGTCTCTATGTTGAGATTAGAAGGTGGAAGCCTTTTTTATCGGTATACAGTGTGGTAACACAAAATATCCATACTTCCTTAGCCAATGAGACAGCAGGGTCAGCACCGTATATCACCACCAGAGGTCAGCACCGCACATCACCACCAGAGGTCAGCTCCGTACATCACCACCAGAGGTCTGCTCCGTACATCACCACCAGAGGTCAGCACCGTACATCACCACCACAGAGGATGGACACCTCGCACTGGTTATTTTTTTAACAGCAGTGTTATACGGTAATCAGGCTTGCAGAGCCGCCATATTTTTTTCGTCTCCGGCTCCCACAAATTTGACGGCTCCGGCTCCCTATTAAGATAGTTTCACAGGAGACAAAAATTTTTGTTATTTGCGCCACGCAAACATGCCGCTGATAAAAAGTTATGCATGTTTTGCCACGGTCACTCCCATAGTCGGGAACTTGAAAAATATACCCATTGTCGGTTTTACTAAAAACAAACCATTTCAGTGCATCCAGAATCATATCATTATTTTCGACCGAGGTTTCACCAGTCGCCATTTTCATAAGTGATAAAAAGTTATTTCAATGATCAAATTAGCAAATAGTAAAATGATACATTATTTAAAATATTTCAAAGACTTCAGTATTTATATTTATTATTTATAAATTCGAAGTGACTATTCGGACACGGGAACCTATAAACTCCGATTTTTATTCGGACGCCGTCCCAACAAAGTCTGATTGTTATTCGGACCCACAGCCTTATAAATTTATCTACTCTGTTCAGCTATTCTGTTTATAATAAAATTGTTAAATACAGAAAGCGACCATTTTGTTTTTAGTCTATTACAAATTCGAGGCGAAATAATATACAAAATGACGCGTTCTATTTGTCGTCGTAGTAAAAATTTATTTTTAAATGATTGATACAATTATTCTATGAAATAAAACTGTTTTAACTTTATATATAACAAAATAACATACCATTAAAAAAATTCGGAGGTTAAACAAGATTTAAAAAGAACACAAAACGATTCCCCATTAAAGATTTCTTGTGGTGATGTGCATGCACGCTATCATTTAAATGCTGTTACTGTTGTGGCGTTCGTAAAACATGACAACATTTCAAATTGTAGGAGTCAAACAATCAAACAAATTCGGAATTTTAAAGCTAAAAAAAATTCTGCTTTCGGCTCCGGCTCCAGCAAAAAGTGCGACTCCACGGCTCCTCGGCTGATGGGGCCCCACAAGGTAATAACGCCGCCACTCCGTATGAAATTTAGTTTGTTGCTGGTATAAACAAAGAGTACCAGCCTTCACATACATTTGAAATATATGCCCGGTGCTATCGGTCGTCAGATAAAGAAAGTGATGGAGTCTGTAGAATATCTATTGACTTTTGCTCTTGAATTAATCAATGGATGTTATCTATTGATGATATGGGAAGATGCTATCTCTTGAAGTTACCTATTTATGTTTTCTCCTGAATTTACCTATTGGTGCTGTCTCCTAAAGATAGCTATTGTTTTTATTGTTTGAAGTGTCGGGCGTCTTGAAGTTATCCATTTATGCCATCTTTTGAAGTTATCTATTGATGTCATCTCTTGAAGTTATCTATTGATGTCATCTCTCGAAGTTATCTATTGATGTCATCTCTTGAAGTTATCTATTGATGTCATCTCTCGAAGTTATCTATTGATGTCATCTCTTGAAGTTCTCTATTGATGTCATCTCTTGAAATTATCTATTGATGTCATCTCTTGAAGTTATCTATTGATGTCATTTCTTGAAGTTATCCCACGAAGACTATTCATTACTTACATGAGGTTCACGTTTTCTACATCCCCTGCATAGTCTAGTTTACAATGAACAATGATAGGAAACTAAGAATACACTCTACATCCCCTGCATGGTCTAGTTTACAATGAACACATATAGGAAACAAAGAATACACTCTACATCCCCTGCATAGTCTAGTTTACAATGAACACTGATAGGAAACTAAGAATACACTCTACATCCCCAGCATAGTCTAGTTTACAATGAACACTGATAGGAAACTAAGAATATACTATTAAGCCACTTGATTAAACACTGATAATATACCGATAGGACCTTTATATGACACTGATATAACACTGAAAATATACCGATATAACATTTTTAGACACTGATTGAATACTTATAAATCACTACCAAAAATACTATGCTAAATTATTTTAATATAAAAAGACATTTTTTTTAATTTATGCATTAAACTGTGTTTCGCATACCTCAATAAATGAATTCATAGAAATAGTTGTATAAGACCAAGTCGTGCTTTCGGGCCATGTGTCCATCACTACACAGTAGTGGTTAAACATGAATAATAATATGTTGTCAATAAATATTTCAATGTCATTCTAAGCTAGATGAGATAATAATATTAGCGCACCACAGTGTGCACAAATGACGTCACAAATTTTACCCAATCGTCAACTGACAACGCTATACGTGCACCGCTATATACACAAGTGATGTCAGGAATAGCTTTTGTAGTCGGACATTTCATTTCTATAATTAGATGTGTTTTATCAACTCATTCGAAAATAACATTTTTTACAAGTCCAGATCAGACGTGATTTTTATCTCCACCATGGCTGATGGTGAAACGGATATGGAGAAGGGTGATGTGAACATTTCTTAAAATATTTTTTTCTATTTTAAATAGCAATATATTGTTGTATTTTAAATAGCAATATATAGTTGTATTTTAAATAGCAATATATAGTTGTATTTTCTGTTAACTTACAGCCTTATCAAGTTTTAGTATATTTCATTTATTTTTAGAGGTGCCCCAAGCATGATAAAGATTTCTGGCTTTCTTTATGAACAAAACCTGCGTTAATTACAGTTTTGTTTTAATGTAATGTTTAATAATTAAATGTTTATATTTGCAGTCTAATGTAAGAATTTAGTCACCGAGGTAAGTTTGAATCTGCTTCTAACTTAATAAATATACAGACATATAAATTAACAGCAAATATCACAAACATTTTTAATCCGTATTAATATTGTTTTGTTAGCAGAGACCAAATATGTCAGCACTTAAAATAAGCATCAGAATCTCAGTGAAATGTCCAGTGTTTAAAAACTATCGTAGTCTGCCACCAAACGTTTTGCCAACCTACAAGGACATGATGAAATTTTACAACTCAATCAAGTTTCAGATAAAAGAAAACTGCATAAATTGCACAAATTGTAGCATTCGACATCTGCATTATATGTCAAAAGCATCCATTCCAATAGTTTTACATTCTAGAATTTTAAAGCTCATCAGATGTACCCATGACAAATTCAGAAAGCTGATGAAGCCTTATAAAGGAAGGAAGGCAGACAACAAATACATGTTGAAGTTACAAACATACGCAGATAAATGTAAACGCAAACTGATTGACATTGCACCTTACAAATGCGTCAGAGAACATTGCAAATTTGAACATAAGAATAAAGTGACAAAAGTTGAGCAAGATTTTTTACAAGACCAGCAAACCACAAAACTGATGGTTTTAGGCAACGTTGATAGGATTATTACTGTTAGTATGAATAGACGGCATAAGAAAATGCAAAAGTTCAAAGAACTCTTGACCTAAGTTTAAACACAAGCATTAAGCAACAACTCAATGCGGAGAGCAGTTCAGAAAGTTCAGACAACGACTCTCAGACATATGGTGTTGGATCAAGTGAAGTTGAAAACAAGAATGAAAGAAGTAACAGAGAAAGACTCAAAGCAATTAACAGGAAACAAATGAGAAACATGTTGCCAAAATTAGCAAAACTTCGTCGTCGTCGGCATCCGTCCGTCTCGAGAGACGATGGTGTAGCTAAGATGAATCTACAAGACACCGCCGGGAATGGCTGTGCAGTCCGACTCGGGAGTGGCAATCCCTGCCGCACTTGTCACACTTGAAGATAGTTGGTTGTTGTAGTTGTTGTTGTAGCTGTTCTTTTTTCCGCTTCCGTCTTGTTCTTTTCAGGGCAGCATTATCCTGTCGCTCAGCCTCTGCGCGCAATGAACCCTGCCGGACAGCGAGCCTCCATGAGTGGCGGTCGGCTGCTTTGCTCTCCCAGGAGTTGGGGTTAATGGAGCACTCTTTCATATCCTTTTTGCAAGCGTCTTTGTAGCGCATTTTAGGTCGCCCTGTTTTCCTCTGACCGGTAACTAACTCGCCATAGAGTAGGTCTTTCGGGATGCGGCCTGCGTCCATTCTTTTGACATGACCGAGCCATCTGAGGCGTCTCCCGCTGAGAACTGCAAACAAGCTGCTCATGTTGGCCCTCTCTAGCACCCCAGTGTTGGGGATCTTGTCTTGCCACTTTATCTGCAGTATACGTCGCAGGCACCTCATGTGGAAATTGTTTAGCTTTCTTTCGTGCCTCGCTTAAGTGGTCCACGTCTCGCATCCATAGAGGAGGGTACTAAGTATGCAGGCCTGGTAGACGCGCAATCTGGTATTTTCGGTGAGGCTGGGGTTTTCCCACACAGGTTGCTTTAGTCTTGCCATGACTGTGGCTGCCCTAGCGATTCTGCAATCGGATCTCCGGGTCTATGGATAGCGAGCTGGAGATGGTGGACCCGGAGGTAAGTGAAGTTCTCGACGACCTCTTAGGGTGTGCCCATCGATGTCAATGGCGGGGGGGTGTATCTGTACCCTGTGCCATGACATTCGCCTTTTTCAGGCTGATAGTCAGTCCAAACTCCTTGCATGCATGGGAGAGGCGGGTGACAAGCTGTTGGCAGTTCGTCTTCAGTGTGATGTCAAGGCTATGTCATCAGCAAAGAGCAGCTCGCGAATTAGGACCTTTGTGACTTTGGTCTTGCATCGGAGGCGGGCTATATACATCGGACCTCAGCATGCGATGTAAACACCCTCGCTGCAATCCTTGAAGGTGTATTGGAGGAGTAAAGAAAAGAAATGCACGAAGAGTGTAGGTGCAAGGACGCAGCCCGTTTTCGGCCTTCTGCTGACCGGGAAGGCCTCGGGAGATTGCGCCGTTGTAGCAAAACCGTGCTAGGCATGTTGTAGTGCGAAGGACGTGATCACCGAGCAGGGGTAGGGCAGCCAATCTTTTTGCAGCAAGCCGATGAGTCCACTTCGACTTACTAGATCAAACGCCTTGGTGAGGTCGACGAGCGATGTAGAGTGGCACCCGCTGTTCCTGACACTCCTCTTGAAGTTGACGTAGTGAGAAGATCATGTCCACCGGTTGATCGGCCAGCCCCTGAAGCCACACCGTGACTCTGGGTAGACTCGGGAGGCGAGGGCCTGTGCAGGCGGTTTAGAGCGACGCGGGCGAAAGCTTAAGCTGACGATGCTGGGAGGAGGGAGAGATGCCCCGGTAGTTATTGCCACAGCCGCTCCGGTCCCCTTTTGTTCTTGTATAGTGTAATACCTTGGCATCCCTCATGTCTTGGGGGATATAGCCCTGTTCCCAGCATCGACTTAGGAGTTCGTGCAATGGCTTTAGCAGTGTTGGTTTTCCCGCTCTTCAGAACTTCCCCTGTTGGGATTCCATCGCTACCGGGTGCCCTTTCCGTTTGCGGAAGGCAGTCGATGGCTATTGGCTCAGTTCATCCACGGTGGGTGTGGTGTCTAGCTCCTCCATGACAGGCAGATCTGGGATAGCGCCAAGGGCGGCATCTGTCACAGTGTTCTGGGTTGCGTATAGCTCCAGGTAGTGTTCGGTCCACCTCTGTATCTGTTTTTCCTGGTCCTTGATGACCTCTCCTGTTTCGGATATAAGGGGGCGGTTTTGGAGGGAGTTGGGCCTATTGCCTTTTGATGCCCTCGTACATCCTCCTCTGCGTTTCCTGTATCGGCAGCTGCCTGGATGCTGCTGGGCAGAGGTTCAACCTAGTAGGAGTTGGTGCATCTGCGGGCGGTCTGCTGGGCTTTGCCCCTGGCTGTCCGTAGGGCTTTTAGTGCGTGTTGGGACTGGGCCCGGCCTTGTAGGCCAGTAGGGCTTTCCTTTTTACCTCGGTAACGGGTTCCCATTTCCTCCCCAGTGGGCCTCGTACCAACCGGCGTTTTTTCCGCTCTATCTTTCCATAGTAGTGGTGATGGCGGAGTTATATACGACATCACGCAAACGCGACCACCTAGAGTCGATGGTGACAACTGCTAACTTTCTTCACTGAGTGTAACTTCCAGACTGCTGATAAACTGTTGGTTTTTTTCGGGATTTCTGGCACAGTTGATATTGATGCGTGGGCGACCTTTTTTCTTGGAGTGATGCAGTGTCTTCGGCGTTATGCGCACCTTGCTTGCTACGAGGGCGTGGTCCGTGTCGCAGTCTGCACTGTGGTAGCTGCGGGTGAGGAGGATACTGTCGATATTCCCTCTTCTGGTGAGGACGAGGTCGAGTTGGTGCCAGTGGCGGGAGCGTGGGTGCCTCCATGACACCTGATGCATCTCTTTGCACCTGAAGAAGGTGTTGGTCACGCACAGGCCATGGTGGCACGAGAACTCAAGCAGTCTCTGGCCATTTTCATTTATCTTTCCCCTCCCAAAGCTTCCGAGACAGGTGGACCAAGCCACATGGTCAGCTCCTACCCTTGCGTTGAAATCGCCAAGGAGATAAAGGCTATCGGTGCTAGGAATCTTCAAAACATGTTGCCAAAATTAGCAAAACTTAGTGTTCGGTTTATTGTGTCAGACAGAGCTGGGGCAGCTATCACAACTGCCGTGCTAGAAGATTTTGGTTTGGTTTCCGCAGGATGAATTAGTTAACGTGATTGATTGCTATAAAAAGCATCGTGAACGATTGTTAACCAGAGAACTATTTTCGCACACAACTGGTCCAAATCATACTCTGGGATTTGATGGGCGCAAGGACGAGAATTGAAACTAGAGCAAGTAGAAAATCGTTGATACACAAAGCATTGAATGAAGAGCATACCACTGTTGAATGCGAACCTTGGGGGTAAATTCCTCACATATTTAGCGCCAGATTCATTCCTCAACAGCACGTGACATAACAGAATCTTTTTTTTTATTAAGTTATTATAGCAAATTCGGACTAGACATGAATCAGATACTTGGAATTGGATGTTATGGTACTGCCACGAAAACTGGTTCTATTGGTAGTAAATTTTATTCATGCTACTTGAAAAGCAGCATGAAAACCGTTGCAAATGCTGCCATGTTTGCTTCATGCAAATGAATTAGCATTGCGTGATCTCATGAAAAATCTTGATGGTCCAACAACTGGGCCAAAAGGATACTCAGGCTTCATAGGTTCAGTTCTACCAACTTGTGTGCTTCTGCCTGTCTGTAGATTTACTGCGATTAATTGTGGACTACCAGAAGTTACAGTAATGAGTTTAAGAACAGATCAAAGGTACTTATATAAAATGTATCTATATGTTAATAGTAGAAACTGCTCTGAAGAACTTACCCGAAGAAATCGCGGGAAAATGGCTCACGACAGCAAACAGAATTTTTCGGGTATATATATCAACAAGTACCCCAAGATTCAATTTAATAAACTTAAAGGATTAGGTAATGCTTGTGTACGCACCTGTGTGGTTCACCATCAGAACTAAGCCTAGCTGCAAAGATGGCGCACGGCAACTTTGATTAATCATTCAATTATCTCTTTCGCTGCAGAAGAAGTATAGGCTGTCATCAATCCAGTCATTCAAAGTAATGCATCTTTGGCCACCCAGAAACTGTGTTGCTGGCGATGATAGCTAATATTCAACTATCGATCCCACAAAACCTAAAGATCATAGTAACAGTGGTAGAGGGAGGGGTAAAATGTCACAGGTCGGCTAAATTTAACATTGTCATCCAATACCACTCCCTAACTTTTCCTCTTTTCACCAGTAAGAGTTCGCTTAACAATATCATTACAGAATATGTGTATTACATTCCAGTGTGCACAGTTCATGGAAGGGCAGTAATGGAAAGGAGAGCCTGGCATACAAAAGATGAATCAATATCTGATTAGTAATTTCTCCTTCCCCTCCCCTTAACATCAATCGCCGGTGACTGCCTAATGGTAGGAGGTTGGATCAGAGAGTAGTCACTGACCATCGGACAGCTGATACTGATCAAATATGACTCATTCAGCATTTTCACCAGTGAAAATGGCTGCTTGTATTTCGGGGCATTCAAAGTCTTGACACCGTGGGTTAATAGGAAGAGTCAGACTGACAATCATTATCAATGACGGAACCAATGGATAGGCTTGCCGAAATCTCGGTGTATGCCGACGAGATACTGTTGTCATCTCCACATATTCCTAAAGTCATAATGTCTTTCTGTTAGCCGCTGGTGTTCTGTCTCTGAACGCTCTGAAAGACGCAAGTATCAGCTGATGGCTCGACTTTTGGGTGTTAAAAACCCCGTCACCATGATCTTAGTTAGGTCAATGATTATGTGGGCATGAGTGCTAAAAACATAATGACCTTCACCTTAATGTCGATGTCACGGGTTGTGACTAATCTGTCGAAACCATCCCCTTACTCCAACCCTTAACTTAATAGTATTACTAACGTTAAGATGTATATTATACCATGTATAATAATATACGTTCCCGTTCTCAAGTTCCCCACGTTACATTCCACGGGGGATTCTCTCTGACCACCTAACTACTGTTCGTTCCCCGGTCGGCGTCTTCAAAGGGACAGAGACCCGCTCGATGGTCAGTTACTTCTGTCTATGTCGGTATGACGTACTTCTCCCCCCTCTCATCAAGGCTCCACCCCCTAATTTGAAAGTTTGAAATAAACAGATATTATATTTGAATGGTTAGGGGTCACGTGGGAAAAATGAGATGAGGAATGAAAGATAGATTCGTGGACATTCGTCCGGTGAGCCGGGCAGGGTGTGGTCGGACATTCGACCGAGGGGTCCCAGGATGACCGGTTGACATCGACTGAGTGATAGCTAGTCGATTGATGTGTCTCTGAGTGAGATAGAAAGAGAGAGAGAAGGGTGATCTATTGAGCGAACGTCTCCTTAATTCTGATCATTGATACTGGATTAATCTTTGGATTACTTTTGCTTATGATTTTAAAGAGACCACCAGATCTCTGTTACGGACTGGTGTCTCTGTAAATAAATATATTTTGTCGCTGCACACACTTGTTGAATTGATAATCGTCAATTGTTGTACGTTTAATTGTTGGTGAGACTGTGTGTGGTAGAAACACAAATACAAATACGAGTCATCATTGAGTCAGCCCTCATACTCTTAGCAACAAGCCAAGGATACCCTCAAAGGGGTCCTGAACATCTGAGAGGCTCGTTTCGGGATCGGACCTTCACCTGAAGTAGGATTCTGCAATAATCGAGGCGGGGGCCGGAAGCTGATCCAACTATAGACTCGGGGGGCCTCGGCATATCTCGCCCTGAAGTCTTCAGTGGGCCAGTTCTTCATCAAACTCGGCCGGTTTAAAACGTGAGTGATAAACGCTACGGTCACTCACGTGTATCGTCGGAGAAAACCAGAAGTTCACAAGTCTTCAGTGGGCCAGTTCTTCATCAGACTCGGCCGGTTTAAAACGTGAGTAATAAACGCTACGTTTACTCACGTACATCGTCGGAGAAAACCAGAAGTCCACAATTCTTCGGTAGGCCAGTCATTCATTGGACTCGGCCGTTTTGAACAGGAGCAGTAAGTGCCACGCTTACTCACATCGTCCGAGGGAAAGTACAGACGAAGTCAACAAGACAGTTAAAGGAAAAGCCGCATTGTTATCGGCGAATAAATAACATTTAGACTTTATGCGTGTGTGTAATATTGTGTACGGTGGAAGATATTTCGTATTCTGTTGAAAGGAGGGAGGAAGCGTCAAGGTAAGCCATTTTAATACACTTCTTTGATTGTGATCATTTGTGAGTGCTCTGACCAGTGTGTTAAGCGGCACGGCGAGCTTTGTCTGGGTTAACCGTTACTCGTCTTAGGCTCGTATTAACGTCACCAACCATGAAGTCGATGGAGGAGTACGTACAGTACTTCATAGGCTTGGGGTGCGACGTTAATACGGCCATAAAACACGCTAAATGCGAAAGGGATAGAGAGGTGGAAGAGGCTAGGCTAGAACGGGAAGCAGAAGCCGAACGTGCTAGGCATGAAGCAGAATCTGAACGTGCTAGGCATGAAGCAGAAGCTGAACGCGCTAAGAATGAAAGAGATAAAGAGGTGGAATTAGCTAGTCTAGAAAGGGAAGCAGAATCTGAACGTGCTAGGCATGAAGCAGAATCTGAACGAGCTAGACTTGAGAGAGAAGCCGAACGCGCTAGGCATGATAAAGAGTTTGGGTTAGCTAGAAAAGCTGCCGAGCAGGAGGCAGCTAAATTAGCATCTGAGGAGAGGGTGGCCCTGGCACGGTTAGAGAGGGAGGTGGGGCCGGCAAGCCCAACCCCAAGCAGTCAGTCAACGGCATCCTCCAAACCCAAACTCCCCAAACTTGACGAGACGGATAATATAGACGCCTACATCCGTAGGTTTGAACGATACGCTCTGTCCGCGGGTTGGGAACGACATGAGTGGGCTCCCTGCTTGACATCACTACTCACGGGACGGGCCCTGACGACAGCGACCCGCTTGACGGCCGACGAGTCAAATGACTTTGGCTCATTGAATGCTGCCCTCCTAAAGTCGTACGACTATACGGAGGAAAGCTTTAGACGGAAGTTTAGGGGGGCCCTTTTAGAAAGAGGGGAGACCTACCCCCTATTTGGTGCACGTCTAGCCGACCTCCTGACGAGGTGGGTTGAGCTCAGTGGGACAGAGCCGACCTTTGATGGCCTAATGGACCTCCTGCTCAGGGAGCAGTTGGTGGACGGGGCCCCTAGTGGGTTACAGGTATTCTTAAAGGAGCGGAAATCAGGGTCATGGGACGAAATGCTCACCTTGGCCGAAAACTACAGGGAAGCTCATGTGGGCAAAGGGGTAGAACCCACAAGGGGGGCCCACGAAGGGAAACAACCCATAGGGAACCCCATAATGTACCCTTTAAAAAGGAGGGACCCAAACCAGAGGCCCCTAAAGGTAATGGGAGGCCCAATGTTCCTCCTAGGCCAGACACCGGGCGCCCTTGGAGACCGAGAATGTCCTGCTTCACGTGCGGTTCACCCGAACACTGGTCGGGAAGGTGTCCACAGCGGAAGGTCAGTCCGATGGGGGCAGTAAGATCAACCTCCCCTCTCACCCCGCCCCAGGCCACAGCAACGTCGGATCGTGAGGGAGAACAGGTAACTGAGGTAGGGGCTGCTGTCACACATGAGGACACTTCTCCACTATTAAAAGGGTTTGTTAACGGACACCCGGTGCAGGTCCTAAGGGATTCGGGATGCTGGGGGGTCGTGGTCCGGACCTCCTTAGTACCGGTCGAGGGCAGAACTGGGCGGAGGGGCCAGTTGAAGACCATTAACGGGGGCGTGTTTGAGGCCCCAGTCGTTGTGGTACAAGTAGACACGCCGTATTACGTGGGGCAGTTGGAAGCTTGGGCACTAGATGAGCCCCTCTATGATCTCATTATCGGCAACATACCAGGGGCTCGACGCCCCTTTCCACCACTACACCCGACCCAACGCCCCTGCACCTTTCAGAGAAAGGTCCAACTAACTGTGCAGTGATGACCAGGGAGCAGGAGAGAAAACAGATGAAGCCAGTTAAACCCCTCTCCACGCCCCCGTGCCCTGCATCAGCCATTACCCCTTCTGAGTTCCACATCCAGCAACAAAACGACCCCTCCCTTCGTAAGTTAAGAGAATGGGCAGAAAGTGGAAGGGTCAACAACCACCGGGGCCACATGGAGAGATATGCAATAAAAGGGGACCTGTTATACAGAGAGCTGGTAAGTAAAAAGGGGGAGACATCCACCCAGTTAGTAGTGCCCAAAGTGCAGAGAGGCGAGGCGATGAGAGTGGCACATGAGATCCTTTTCGGGGGTCATCTGGGGGCAAAGAAGACCCTTGAGAGGACCCAATCTCAATTTTTTTGGCCAGGTATAGGGGGCGATGTGAAGAGGTATTGTAGGTCGTGTGACCGATGTCAGCGCACCACACCTAAAGGGAAGACTAGCAAACTACCACTAGGTACCATGCCACTCATAGATGTCCCCTTCAAACGAGTAGCAGTTGATATCGTGGGCCCCTTCGACCCCACATCAGATAGGGGGAACCGCTACATTCTGACCCTTGTAGATTACGCCACACGGTACCCCGAGGCTGTACCTCTTCGAGTTATTGATACTAAGAGGGTTGCAGAGGCCTTAGTGGAAATATTTACTGGGGTAGGGGTCCCAGAGGAAATATTGTCCGACAGAGGGAGCCAATTTACATCCCAGCTGATGGGAGAAGTATCGAGACTACTGTCTATGCGCCAGCTCTTGACCACTCCATACCACCCCCAGTGTAATGGGCTAGTCGAAAGGTTCAACGGCACTCTGAAATCAATGCTGGGGAAAATGTGTTGTGAGAGGCCCAAAGACTGGGACCGGTACATGCCGGCCCTGTTGTTTGCTTATAGGGAGGCCCCTCAGGAAAGTTTAGGTTTTTCCCCCTTTGAGCTGCTGTATGGACGGAAGGTAAGGGCCCCAAGCCATATACTCCGTGAGCTATGGTCCAAAGAGCATGAACCCACCGAAGTTCGGACCACTTACCAATATGTGGTCGACCTTCGTAACAAACTGGAGGAGACCTGTCAACTAGCCCAGCAAAAGTTAAGCCGAGCCAGTGAAAGGGCTCGCAAATACTTTAACCAGAAGGCTAGACTCCGAGAGTTTGCCCCGGGGGATAAGGTATTAATTCTCATGTCGGATGAGAAAAATAAATTGCTTATGCAACGAAAGGGCCCCTACCAAGTGATCAGAAGGGTGGGGCTCCTGGACTACCAGCTCCAACTACCCAAGGGGACGAAGGTTTTCCATGGGAACCTGTTAAAAGCTTATATAAGCCGGGACCCAGAGGATTTGATGGGGGCCCTGCGAGTAAAGCGAGGTCAGTGGAAGAGGGGAGGATAGAAGGGTCAGACAGAGGCCAAGTGAAGTCAAAGGGGAAAGAAAGTATTCTCGCCGCAGGGGCAATAATTGACCTGAGTGAGGAGAGCTTAGATGAAGGGGAAGTAATGCTACCAGGGCAGGGAACAGAGACGGCCGCTGACGTGGTGATCTCCCCCCTACTATCCGAGCCCCGAGTCAAAGAGATAAAACAACTCTGCGACCGTTACTCGGACGTCCTGACTGATCTCCCCGGTCGGACTCACTTGGTCGAACACGACATAGTCTGATAGACGACAAACCTGTCAGACAGCCGATGTACCCCACACCCTTTGCGGTCAAACAGTCCATTGAGAGGGAAATTGAGGACATGCTTAGACTGGGGGTCATCGAGAGGTCCCAGTCTCCTTACTCCTCCCCAGTGGTGTTAGTGAAGAAAAAGGATGGGACGTATAGGTTCTGCGTGGATTATCGAAAGCTGAACAAACTCACGGTTTTCGACGCGGAACCCCTCCCAAACCTAGAAGCCTTGCTAGCTGATATAGCACAGGACGGGACAACGTTCCTGTCAAAAATAGACCTCAGTAAAGGGTACTGGCAGGTCCCCCTTAGCGACCGGGCACGTGAAATGACCGCCTTCCAAACCGCCGCGGGCCACTTTCAATGGCGGGTGATGCCGTTCGGTCTGGTCACCGCCCCTGCCACATTTTCACGCCTTATGAGGGAGCTATTGAGAGGGCTGGGGGCGTCGTGAACTACCTAGACGACATACTCATCTGCACACAGACCTGGGATGAACACCTTCAGGTCCTAGAACAAGTATTTGGCAGATTGCGTAATGCGGGGCTTACCGCCCGACCGGTTAAGTGCATGCTAGGGGGCGAGGGCGTCGACTTCCTGGGTTATCGTTTGGGTGGGGGTGGTATCAAACCCGGTCAGGTGAAAGTGGAGGAGATTCTAAAGATCTCCACACCAAAGACCAAAACTCAGGTCCGGGCCCTGATGGGGCTCATAGGCTACTATAGGCGGTTTGTCCCGAACTTTGCCGCCGTGACGGCCCCTCTTACCGACCTGACCCAAAAGGGCTGCCCCACCAACGTTACATGGACAGACAGCTGCCAGAAGGCCTTAGAGACTGTACAATCCCTTTTAAGTAGTGACCCCCTCCTCCGACTACCGGACTTCACACGCCGGTTCATCTTAAGGACTGATGCCTCGGCCACTGGGCTGGGGGCCGTGGTACTACAGGAGTTCCCGGATGGTAAGTTCGTCATAACTTACATCAGCCGCAAACTGACCGAAAGGGAAAAAAGTATGCCACCATAGAACGCGAGGGCCTAGCTATTGTGTGGGCAACCAAAAAGTTAGAAAGGTTCTTATACGTATACCGAATTTCACCCTTCTGAAACTTTATCCATAAACCCCTCCTCTCTTTATCTCGGAGAGCAAAATGAAGAACGATCGGGTGTGCGGCGGGGCTCCTGGCCCTACATCAGTATAGATACGTGGAGCACAGCATCAGAGAGAAAGGATAATGTAGGGGCAGATTTGATGAGTCGGTGCCCAGCATAGCTAGTCGGCAGCCTGTATGTCGGTTTGAGCCCACTCACAAGGGGGCCACCCCGGAGAGGGTTTATTGGATTTGGGTTTGCCTAGAGCGAGTGAATGTCAGTGTGAGTGTAGTTATGTCAATTGTTATATTTATTATGCAGGGTTTTCCTCTCTATTTCAGGTTTAATATTGTAATAGTTTGCATCTATCTGATGTAAAGTCATCCCTTCAAAGGGAGACTATCTTGCTTTTTTACACTACCACGTATCCAGTAAAATCAGTCTATGTAGGTTTACTGATACAATTAATTTTGTTTTAAGTGCCACCTTTCGGAAGAAAGTAAAAGTTCACTATTTTTTTTCTTATCTCTGGACCAACTTGTTTTGGCCAGACCTTATGTCCGGCTGGCACCATCATGCTATACGCCGCTGTAATTGTTCTTGTTTTATTTTTTTAAGTATATTTAAGTATGTATGTTTTTACCCACTGGCCCTATCCATTATGTTGTGGGCGGGGTACTAAGATAAGTTCCTTTTTGTGTTATTCCAATTTGACCCTCCATTCGTTTTGGGCATTCTTATATAAAGATAGTTACAGATACATATGCTTATGTATAACCCTCAAGTCAATCTGCCCTTTGTCTCGAGTCCTAAACGTCTGGAAAAGACTCGAATCTTTTATAATTTGATTTATGTTATGTAATGGCTCTCACCTCCACTACCAGGTGTCGTCATCCCTATGGTTTTCGAGTGGGGTGGGTGTGATGTCACGGGTTGTGACCAATCTGTCGAAACCATCCCCTTACTCCAACCCTCTAACCTCTTAATAAGTATTACTAACGTTAAGATGTATATTATACCATGCATTATAATGATACGTCCCGTTCTCATGTTCCTCACCTTTTTTACCCCACCCCCCGTAATTGCGTCATCAGCCAGGTGGACAAAGGGCTGACTGAACGAGGGTGGCAGCGGTTAACGGTAGAAACACGTTACATTCCACGGGGGATTCTCTCTTACCACCTAACTACTGTTCGTTCCCCGGTCGGCGTCTTCAAAGGGACAGAGACCCGCTCGATGGTCAGTTACTTCTGTCTATGTCGGTATGATCGTATCTTCTCCTCCCTCTCATCTAGGCTCCACCCCAATCTTGAAAGCCCGAGCTAAACAGATATTATGCTTGATTGGTTAGGGGTCATGTGGGAAAAAATGAGATGAGGAATGAAAGATAGATTCGTGGACATTCGTCCGGTGAGCCGGGCAGGGTGTGGTCGGACATTCGACCGAGGGGTCCCAGGGTGAACGGTTGACATCGACTGAGTGATAGCTAGTCGATTGATGTGTCTCTGAGTGAGATAGAAAGAGAGAGAGAAGGGTGATCTATTGAGCGAACGTCCCCTTAATTCTGATCATTGATACTGGATTAATCTTTGACATTTTTGGATTACTTTTGCTTATGATTTTAAAGAGACCACCAGATCTCTGTTACGGACTGGTGTCTCTGTAAATAAATATATTTTGTCGCTGCACACACTTGTTGAATTGATAATCGTCAATTGTTGTACGTTTAATTGTTGGTGAGACTGTGTGTGGTAGATACACAAATACAAATACGAGTCATCATTGAGTCAGCCCTCATACTCTTAGCAACAAGCCAAGGATACCCTCAAAGGGATCCTCAACAGTCGAGCACATAATAGGGTCTCTGTCATCCCCAGTTGTGAATGATCTGGATAGTAAACAAGCTTTTTCGAAAGCTCACCACAAATGGAGAGATACAGAGATAGTAGATATAGAGAGGAAAGAGATATATTTGATGATATAGAGAAGAACATCTTATCATGTGTAAATAAAAGTATGTTTTGTTGGTTAACAACGTGTCAAAATTGTTCATAACTATTGTCCACCTAGTGGGTATACAAATATACATACACCAACACCATCCACCATCAACATTACTAAGGTATACACAAACAACGGCTAGGCAACGACCAACGTCAGACAGTGAGTAACTGTGTGACACATTAGTTCACGTCACTTGTCACTGGAGGTCGTCGGGAATAGAACCCGTGCCTCACAGCTTGCAGGTCGTGCTGTAACATAAAGAACCGGCTCGCTACTAAAGCACCACTCAGACACCAACTATAATTAGTATACAGAAAAGGTTTAAATATTTAACTCAGAATAATGTAACTGGTGATCTTTTATCAGAATAATGTAACCGGTGATCTTTTATCTAGGTTATTGAGAGCCATCTGCTGAAAAGTATATATCTCGATCAGAGCAGCCATCTGTTTGTATATATGTCGATCAGAGAAGTCATCTGTTTGTATATATGTCGATCAGAGCAGCCATCTGTTTGTATATATGTCGATCAGAGCAGCCATCTGTTTGTATATATGTCGATCAGAGCAGCCATCTGTTTGTATATATGTCGATCAGAGAAGCCATCTGTTTGTATATTTCTCATACAGAGCAGCCATCTGTTTGTATATATGTCGACCAGAGCAGCCATCTGATTTATATTTTTCTGAAATGAAAAAAATTAAAGAGCCACATGAAGGTCAAGATTTAGTTTAATTCTGGAATTCAAAGTTCATTGGTAGTCGCACTAAACTAATGGAAGAGACATACACGGCTCTCAGAAACACATTTTGCCACCCCCTCCCCCTGCGGTATAGACAATTCTTAGTTTGACAGTCTGTCTTTTTTCCAACCAGGTAGCTCGTTAGAGTTAGACTGCAGGTATAAATGTCACATGTCACCAGGAACAATGGTAACGGTAAAGAACAAGTTTCATTTTTTTATAACTAAGACTAAGAAATCTGCATATATTTCTAGCCAGATCCTGACTTGTAAAATTTTATTTGTTGAGTTGAATTTCTCTGGTGCAGAAGTTCTCAAATTTAATCAAGCTCCTGGTTAGATTTTGGTAAAGAATTAGATCGCCCCAATTTAGTCAAAACAAACATGGCCTATAGATAATAATTGTTATAGTTCGCTCTTTCGCTCTTTCTACTTACTCAATCTTTCTCTTTCTCTCTCTCTCTCTCTCTCTCTCTCTCTCTCTCTAATATATATATATATATATATATATATATATATATATATATATATATATATAATACTTAAAATAATCAGTGTGTAAGTGTGTATCTATATGCATTCAAAATAATGTTTTATTATCACAGACAGCTGCAGTTTAAAAGAATAACCGTTTTAAGGCAAATAAATAATTCTCATATCAGTTTTACATTGAAACCCTCATTGCTTAAAGAAAAGAAATGCTTTTGAGGGAAAGAAAAAAGAAAACCTAGAGAGGTACTACGCAATTAGTGACAGAAATATATAAATCAAACTACTGTTATAAAACGTAATATCTCATAAGAATTCCAGTCTAAAAAGATAAAAAAGAATAACAAATTAATTAAATTTGTGACTAATGTTTATATCGTGCATTGCAAATTTAAGACTCACTGGCCTACAAAAAATTCCATTTCAATGTATGTTTCTGTATTCATAGTGGATATGCAGTCTATATTTACATTGATGTCAATGTTGTCTTTTAATGAGCTGAAATAGAGTTGACTTACTTTCCCCTTCAATTTATTTCAGCATACATTTCGAAATATAAAATGCTGTTAGAATGATTTTTTTTTTCAGTGAACGTATTGAATGAGGTAACACTAGGTGACAATATTTGACTGTTACCTATAAGTACTGTAGTTAGTTTAGTTCATAATATTGACACCATAGTATCGTGATATATCAAACTTGTATACATATCAAGTCATTGTTATAAATATAGCGTCTATCTCCATATCATTGTGTAATTAAGTTTCCTGTATTGGGCTTCATGATGGCGAACAATAGCACACTTTCTAACAACACTAGAGATATGTGAGTACTTCTTTCGTAATGATTTAACGTTGTTTTGCATCTGGATCTGTTGTTGTACGTCCATTGTTTAATCTGGATCTGTTGTTGTACGCCCATTGTTTTATCTGGTTCTGTTGATGATTGAACATTGCTTTATCTGGATATGTTGTACGCCATTTGTTTTATCTGGATATGTTGTACGCGAATTGTTTTATCTGGATATGTTGTACGCCAACTGTTTTATCTGGATATGTTGTACACCAACTTTTTTATCTGTTTACGTTGATGATTGAACATTGTTTTATCTGTTTCTGTTTATTTACGATCGTTTGTCATCTGGCTCATTGTTGTGCAAATATTATTTTATCTGGCTCTGTTGTTGTACAAATATTGTTTTATCTGGCTCTGTAGTTGTACAAATATTGTTTTACCTGGCTCTGTTGTTGTACAAATATTGTTTTATCTGGCTCTGTTGTTGCACAAATATTGTCTTATCTGGCTCTGTATTTGTACAAATATTGTTTCATCTGGCTCTGTTGTTGTGCAAATATTGTTTCATCCGGCTCTGTTATTGTACAAATATTGTTTCATCTGGCTCTGTTGTAAAATATTTTTATCTGGCTCTGTTGTTGTACAAATATTGTTTTATCTGGCTCTGTAGTTGTACAAATATTGTTTCACCTGGCTCTGTTGTTGTACGAATATTGTTTTATCTGGCTCTGTAGTTGTACAAATATTGTTTTACCTGGCTCTGTTGTTGTACACATATTGTTTTATCTGGCTCTGTTGTTGTACAACTATTGTTTCACCTGGCTCTGTTGTTGTACGAATATTGTTTTATCTGGCTCTGTAGTTGTACAAATATTGTTTTACCTGGCTCTGTTGTTGTACAAATATTGTTTTATCTGGCTCTGTTGTTGTACAAATATTGTCTTATCTGGCTCTGTATTTGTACAAATATTGTTTCATCTGGCTCTGTTGTAAAATATTTTTATCTGGCTCTGTTGTTGTACGAATATTGTTTTATCTGGCTCAAGAGTACGTATATCTAATATGGTGTCTTGATGTCAAATATCCTATTAACAACTTTACAATAATTGTCCTCTTCTCGATCCCAACTAAACTTCTCAATCGTCCTCACTGCCCACTACTCCCAAACTGTCTCTCCACTTCTCTCCGTCTGACACCCTGTCTCTATCTCCGTGTCTCTAACCTGCTCTCTACCTCTGTCTGTCCCTTACCATGAGTTACATCTCATATTTATATGATGGTGGATCATCATGTGACTCTAAAGCCCCAGAACTTTTGATTGGCTCCCAAACACCCTTTCTAACTCATCTACATATTAATGACTCTTATTCCAGCCTAGGGATTGGTGCGGCCAAATACCTATACTAAAGTTGTTTCCCGTAATTACATCAATCGTCACTTATATCTAGAGGTCACCGACCTGTGCTGACAGACTAATTCTACGTAAAACAAAGATACAACGCTGGAATTCTATTTATCAAAACATATGACTGTGTCCTGGACCCATGAGTTTTCAATGTTGACTAACCAACTGAACCAGTGGTTCTAAAATTGTATGGATCTATCTAAAGCTATTGTTACACTAGTAAACAAAAGCCCGTTACCCGGACCGGTTTGTGGCAAGCAGTTGCAAGTGAAAATGGTGATATATTTTATAGCGCATTTACAATCAGTCTATATACCAAAAATAGCATATCTATGTACTCGAATGGGCCCCAAAAGTCATGAACAGATTTTATTAGCCTAAATACATTTCAGTAAATGAAGCTCATATTTAAAAAAAATATTTATATTGTTCAACCCAAAGAAAATAATCCTCCTTATGGGTACACAATCTTTACAAAAACAACACCCGACAATTAATATAACATCCAACTATACATAATTAGCGGACACAACACCATATCATTGATAAATCTTAGTTCATTCATATTGTTTTAAAGGACTGTTTTTTCCCAACAGTCCTTCATTTTATGTTCTAACATGTTTAACGTGAGTGCCTGCTATTTGCTTCATGTATAACATATGGTTTATTTACTTGTATACACATTGTGTTATAGTGCAATATAATTAACTAAAAAATGTTTCCAACCCGGTGCACTTTTTATTACAAAAATATAATTGAAAATTTAACATTCATTTTACCTTTATTATACAGTACAGACATTTCGTTTTGAATCACAACAGAAAGCAATACTTTATTGATATAACGTGTGGTAAAATATAATGTATAACAGAAATAGATGGAATCGTTGTGTAGCTTTTAGCTCCCCTTCAATTTAAAAACAAAAAATATTCCATCAATTCAGGCCGCAGGCACATAAATAAATATCCGGAATCTTAAAAAATAAATATCAATTAAGTGAAGCCCCCATCATTGATGGGTTAGTTTGCATTGAATGCTGTGTGTACGGCGCTACTCAGACTCCACCCTTACACAATGCACTCATGTGACATAATAATAAGAAACTAAAACAACAAGAAACAATTGTGATGTAATTTGGGATGCTGGTGGTAAAGGGAGCTAATTGTACATTAGATGTAGACATTTTATAGAAATAACACATTGAACACCTTAAATATTACATTATCTTGAGATACATAATTAATTGCAAAAGTAATATGTCATTTGGCGATTGGTTACAAAACATTTTTTAACCTTTTCAGATAACTAAGTAAAGAACGGTCTTAAATCCCTCAAATGTAAGCTCCCATCAAATTTTCAATATTTATACGCAAATATTCTAGTTACACATGTCCAGTCGGCCATCAACCACAAGGAACATCCTGCATGCCATTTCTTGTATTTGAACACTAAAGTTTGCACCAGTTCAACGTGATTGTTGGCTATGTAATTTATCAAGGTGGTAATGCACATTGTTGACCATGCTGTCCCAAAGGCAAAGATAGTAAACCCAAATGAAATGTCCCCATCTTCAAATCTCCAATAACAAACAAACTATGAGCTAAAAGAATAGACAAGATGTCAGGCTTCTATAACTAGTCGCCGCTCTGAAGGTCTAAAGACAGATTCAGAAAGCACCAAAATGGCTAAAGACAGATTCAGAAAGCACCAAAATGGCTAAAGACAGATTCAGAAAGCACCAAAATGGCTAAAGACAGATTCAGAAAGCACCAAAATGGCTAAAGACAGATTCAGAAAGCACCAAAATGGCTAAAGACAGATTCAGAAAGCACCAAAATGGCTAAAGACAGATTCAGAAAGCACCAAAATGGCTAAACACAGATTCAGAAAGCACCAAAATGGCTAAACACAGATTCAGAAAGCACCAAAATGGCTAAACACAGATTCAGAAAGCACCAAAATGGCTAAAGACAGATTCAGAAAGCACCAAATGGCTAAACACAGATTCAGAAAGCACCAAAATAAACACGTGACGTTGTGACAGAAGCAGAGACAGACTCGATTGCTGAATAAACTGGCAAATGTCTTGTTCTGTTTCCGATTGTCTGAAAATTGAACTCTCTCGTCCAGAAAGTTCCAGAGCTTCACTTGAGATATGATAAGTTTAGCATTATTGCACATAGTGAGTTCAACCAAGTCATTTAGTTCTATTTGTTCGCCAATATAGATTGTATCTGTTACAGAACACAATATGTATGATTAGTTTATAAGCAGGTGTGCTTATGTAGCAAACAGGCGGACCTCTGAGGTATCTTAACTAGCTCGTGACACGGCTACAATGATCTAGACTGTCGAAGTTTCTAAAAAACGACTGGCCGGTTGGACTTTTTAATCCAGCCCGCCACTTATTTCACAATAAAGCATAGAACTAACCGTTTTTGTTATGATTTTTACATTTAATTTATATAATTTACTTGCAAAATATTCATCGATCTGCTCTCTATCCGGCTCAGTCATTATTGCCCACCGTTTATCTAGAATATATATTAGCTGTCAACTGGACATAGGATATTAATTCAAATATACGGTTTCAAAATATCAATTTCCTGATAAAATTAGTGCTGAATATTTTTCAGATGCAAAATTGTCACGGGTCCCTTTGCGGGACTGTCTCAATCCAACTCCCTGACTCCGACTGAATCCAAAAACTAACTGAAGTCTGAAGCCCAATCTCGCGATTTATCCGCGCCGAGACTTCCCCTTCACTGACCAATGGACATTGACCATTATAGGCCACACCCACCACGCGTGGTCAGTTACAACCTCCAAGCATGGGGTGATAAAGGGACAGAGTGTCCACCCTTCTCCCGCTTGAATATAATGAGGGTACCAATTCCCTTACCTGTCTACTTTGATCTTCCCCTATTGACGTCAGCTGACGTGTTAAGTGGGTTAATTCCCCTGGGAAGACCAAAGCCTTTGATTATCCCCTTTGTTATTTCCCCCTGAGTCGATGACGCAACACGGGGGGGGGGACAAGAAAATAGGGGAGGGCTAGATTTCACCCCAAAAACTCACATAATGTGAACAAATATCAGAAAAAAAATATAAACAAAGAGAGGAAAAAGTAGTTATTCAGTATTATCAATAACTTTTCAGAAAAACAAAAACAGCTTTGATACATGTTTAGAATTGTTATATCAACAACTTTGTGTTTTTTTCTTTTCAATTTCAATACATTTTATTTAATTAAAAACAAAAACAGTAATATTTTTACATTTTTTCTTCATTTTAGATTTAGACAAAAAGAAAATGACAATGAACAAGTCATTGACAGATTTTTGTACAAGTACTTTATCGTGATCATATGTACCTTAGGTCTTCCAGGAAACATACTGATTATTGTAACAATCGTGAAGATACTACCAATTACTCCAGCAACATTACTCATGGTTTATCTGGCTGCTGTTGACTGTTTGGCGCTGACTTTCAAACTGACGGCATACTAATTTTTTTATTACAAAGTTGAATTTATTCTGTACGCTTGCCAATATTTCTTTGTGCTTCCCCAGTCCACATCGGCGATAGCCGATTGGACTAACATGTTGATAAGTTTTGAAAGATTTTTTTTCGATCTACTGGCCACTAAAAAAACTCACTTCATTGACAGTAAGAAAAACATCAATGTTTATAGTTGCAATGTCTTTAGCCATCCTCGTCTTTGTCGTCACCTACAATCAAATTTTCCTCGAATCAGGATCCTGCCGTTACGTACATGTGACTCCACTTACGGATGTAATACTGAGAGGCACATGTTACAAATTAGTTCCTACCACATTGGTTGCAGTATTTACTTTTGTAGTCATTGCCAAATTTTATTCAGAAAAAAAGTGTTCAGTCATGATGTGTGATTGCAAAAATTCCGATGAAAGTGAACTCAATCTCTCAGAAGTTCAGACTGGACGCCGAAGGCATATCCGAAGATAGGAAAAAACCCTCAGTCAACTAATGATCGCGACATGCTTGGTGCAAATTGTGGCCAATATATTTATTCTCATCTTTATTTTCATATTTTTCTCTACATCTAACACCACCATAATTAAAATACTGAATATTGTTTTAGTTTTAATAAACATCAAACACACTTTAAACTTTTTCATATTTATGATCTTCACCCGCTACTTCCGTCAAAAGGTATGGAGTATTGTGAAACAACCTTTCAGATTACTTTATAAGATGTTGAAAAATTAATTTAATTCAATGATTTATCAAATCAACTCGGCCTTATATTTCTATCGAATTTAAAAATATTATCATTTATTTAAAATCTAAAATGTATTTAGAGATTTTTTATTTTACAAAAAAAGGTTATTCCTTACAGTGGATTCCTTTAAAAACAATTTTAAAACATACGCAAAAAAAATACATATTTTTCTGTAAATCTGAGCCAGTGAATGGTGCTACAATAAAGAAAATCTCTAAAAATAGTTATTCAGTTTAAACCCTACAAAGGTTACTGAAGTATGATTTAGTTTCACTGTAGAATAAAATAGATTAATCAATTTACCAGTAAATTGTATTTTATCAAATAAATGTTTTTCTTATATATTATATTCTGTTTTAAATCAACGTTAATTATTATTTCATCCATAATATATGTTGTAAGCACCAGTTGAATACTTTTAATTTATTAGCTTATGATATCATTATTACATGATGTAGTAATCATGTGATTAGTATGCTGAAACTTGATGTGCTATTGTAAATCTGACAATTTTGGAGGAAAATTAGGTTTATTAAAAATGTTAAAATTCGTAATCTTTTTTTTTTTAGTTGAGAATGTTTATAAATTTTATTATATTATTTCAATACATATATGTGAAACATTCCATTTGTATGAAGTCGAAAGGTGACAGATGAATCATGTCGCTTACAGTGTCTGTTTGGAAGACGCCAAGTCTTTTTAATGGGTGTTTAAATCGACACTCTTAATGGGAAGAAAATACGTCTCCATGGTGCTGTAAGAAATAATATCTCCATGGTGTGTTTAATAGACAATAATGATTTTATTACTCATGATTCCTTTCTGCCCTCCAATTACTGTCGCTCTGTCGTCTGTAGGTATGTTATGAGCCCAAAAAAAAAAACGTACCAGTATGTGGGACATACACTGTTTACTTAAAAAGAACTGAAAGCAAAATGTGTTCATTTAGACTGGATATTTTAACAGGCATAAAATATATCTGTGTTTGATACAACAACAATAGAATTAAAAATATATATAACGAATGCTAGACAAATCTTAAATAGTACAAACAGAGTCAAAGTCAATTATTATTACTACTAAAATATTTGAAATCCATGTCCACTGCAGACGATCGCCTTCGTTAATTTATGCCAAGACATCATCTGACCACACCACACTTTTTTTCTCCCGTGGCGCCGCTGACCGGAATAACAGAAAGGGTCACCACCGATTCAATCAGTCCAGCCCTTCCTCAACATACGTGCCTGGTAACTCCCAAGCTACACACACAAACTTAGATGTAGGTCATAGAAGCCTCAGGTCGGTCATACAACACAGAGAGTGACTTATAGGGCGACTTCCTGGACTACTTCCACCTCATACAGTGGTCAAACAAGAAGTGCCCGTTTCACGGCCTCACTAAACATTAACATGTCTAACACAGTTTCCACACTCTCTTAACATTAATATGGACCGAGAACTCAACCTGCACACTCTATCACCTATTGACAAAGAGGACACAGTACGGATAATAAACACCAAATATTTTTTCCAACAACCTGTAACATCCAATAATTTTAGATATTCCATTTAATACAACACAATCATTAAATATCGGAATTTAAACCTTTGTTGATTTCCCATAAAATAACTTGTCTTAATTTCAAGTCTGTATCCACAACATAACCTCTCCCCTAAAACACGTTAAATCATTCGTACTATGTGATTCGCCGACTCTTAATTTACTCTCTCTCTCTCTCTCTCTCTCTCTCTCTGAACTCTCTCAGTAAAACTGCGGGCTGAGACTTAGTCTCTTAGAGCCCGTGAGATCAGACTTGCTATGTCTCTCAACAGCCGGAGACTGCCATAAAGCCCAATGGCCAGCAAGCTTCCGGACTGGTCCACCCTGTGGTCCGCCAGTCCGGGGCACTAAATAAGCACATGATCTACGGTCTCATCCACCATCCAGCAGTGCCTGCAAAGAATGTCGACATTGGACCTCAAACTCATAAAGTACGCCCCAAAAGGACAGTGCCCAGTACGGAACTTGGCAATTAGCGCCTGCTCGACTATCCTAAGCTGCCACCACGGGTCGGTTATGGACGGCCGCTCTAGAAACTTTCGGACATTTCTTCCGGTCACCCCATTGTCCCAGCTCGAAAACCACTTCGATTGCCCAAAGAGACAGATCTTGGAACGCGCTGCCTCGAATGAGCTCTTTCTTGCATCCACGGGCAGTGCTTGGGAATCTGTTGACTGCTGAATTGCCTTGACAATGCAGTCTGCCCTTTCATTTTCGGGCACGTCCACATGCCCGGGTACCCACTGAAGGGTTACATTCACATGATGTTGGGACGCAAGACCCTGTATCGCCATCAGCATGACTTCCAGAAGCTCATGCTTTTCTCCCGTCACCTTTACGGCTTGGAGAACAGAGAGCGCATCGGTCAGGATAACAATGCTCGTAGCAGGCAAAGTACCTTCCCGGATGAGCCCCCCTATGTGGTCCACTGCCTCAGTAATGGCTGTCATCTCTGCCTCGTAAGCACAGAGCGACCCACTTGCCCCTGCATGGTCTTTCACAAATCGGGTTTGTGGGAAACTGATGTGGACCCTAAACGAGGAGCTTGTCCGACCCTCAATACTGGTTAATGAAGCATCAGTATAGGCCAGCATAGCGTCCCCCGGATAGGATCCAATCGTCTCCATAGCCGCAATGTGCATTGTTCGGCGATCCTTTGCTTCATTTACTAGCGACACTCATTCGCACTTATCTTAATAACTTATATCAGAGGTTTTAACAACTTTTGTAATCACAGTGAAGTCTAACTGTATCTCTGCACATTTATGATGTCTAAAAAGAATGTATGCAAGAAAAAAGTCAAATGCATATGTTTTCACGGAGAAGCCTTCCATATATGACGTCAAAAAGGTTTAGGATATATATTTCCACAAAATAGTCAACAACTTATGTATTCACATTGAAGTCTACAATTTATCAAGAAATAAAACAAAAGAAAAGCCAACTGGTGTGTATTAAGTCTTTGAACTTAATGCATATAATTACATCTAGCTCAAGAGGTTATCTCCAAAATTGCAAATACATTTTCACGAGCGATTATAACTGGACTCAGTGTAGGATAAAACATTCTTTTTGAGCACATTTCAATTCAATTGATAGATTTAGTTTTAACTAAATGCCAATGATGAAAGACTCTCCGATTGACACACTCATCCATCTACTCGCTAGGTACAAATCTGCAATCCTGCTCTACGACATGGTTAAACTGATTCATAGGAGTAACTATCTAAAAAGGAAACTCGATACCCTCAAATTATACTCCAAAATACAGAAAAAAACTTTGAATTTCTATGTTTGGATTATAAGATTCCAGTTACTCAAAGCTGACGTTTTCAACTGCCAGACTAGATTAACGACTTCAAATAGGAATCATCTGCACAATGAAATCAAGTCCTAGTAGAGACTATTAGACTGTAGGTAGTAACAATTAGACTGTCTGTAGTAGCAATTAGACTGTAGGTAGTACAATTATACTGTAGGTAGTAGCAATTAGACTATCCGTAGTAAGAATTAGACTGTTGGTAGTAACTATCAGACTGTCAGTAGTAACAATTAGACTGTATGTAATAACAATTAGACTGTAGGTAGTAACAATTAGACTGTAGGTAGTAACAATTAGACTGTAGGTAGTAACAATTAGACTGTAGGTAGTAACAATTAGACTGTATGTAATAACAATTAGACTGTAGGTAGTAACAATTAGACTGTAGGTAGTAACAATTAGACTGTAGGTAGTAACAATTAGACTGTATGTAATAACAATTAGACTGTAGGTAGTAACAATTAGACTGTATGTAATAACAATTAGACTGTAGGTAGTAACAATTAGACTGTATGTAATAACAATTAGACTGTAGGTAGTAACAATTAGACTGTATGTAATAACAATTAGACTGTAGGTAGTAACAATTAGACCGCATGTGCTCAAATATTAGTAGAGTCTGTAAGTGACCTTCAAATAAAGAAAACAAAAAACAAAGAGTCAAATAATGAACTGGGACGGATGGCAGAGTAGTGTAGATTAGGGTGATAACAAAAAAAATATTTTTATGAAACCATTTGCGATCGAGGAATCTTTATATGTAATTTAAGAAAATTAATTGAATTTTTGATTTTTTTAAAAAAAAGTTCCCCCAACTCCCCTTGTTCGGAAGAAAAAAGTGAAAAAAATTTTTTTTTTTTTAAAAGGACAAGTTTTTTTTTGAGCTTAATTCAAAGAGTAATAATAATAACTAATCGACTTTTATTAACAAATAAGATACAGATCAGTTAGTAATATGTACAGAATTACAAGAAATGTTTAAAACATATTTTTTCCTATGAACTTCAGATTCAAAAATTCAAATTTTCTCGATTTTGCATCCGTGTGAGATTGATTAGCTATTCAACAGATGGAATTCTCGGATCCCTATTCTGTTTAGAAGATGAGGGTAGATGCCTTGTTTATAAACAGATTGAAAGAACTGACTGGAATGTGCTTAAAAGCCGTTTAAAAACTCAGTGTGAAATTGAAACCGATAGTCAAACTGCGCGATATGTGAAAACAAAAATGAAAAGGTGGGGGAACTTTTTCAATTTAAAAAAAAAATAATGTTGCTACTGTTACCTACATACAATTGTTCCTCGAATGTAAAGGGTTTAAGTTTCGTTACGAAAAATAATGAAAATAGTTATCACCCTAGTGTAGATACTCAAATCTGAGAGTCATGTGTTCGATTCTCCTTGAGAACCATTGGAATTTTTCCAGGTGAAACTTTGTTTCAAAGTCGTCCCACAGGTCCACCCAGCTTTAAGTGGGTACTTGACTTAAAGTTGGGGAAGTTGAGGCGTGTGCTAACCACAAAGTCACTTCATATTGCGAGGTTATAGAGACAGATGAATTCTACACTTCGTCTGCCCCCGATGGCCTATTTGGGCTAAGGGAACTTTTTTCTGCACACGATAGGCCTACTTTATAGAATAAATGAATATGGACGTTAGAAGCGTGAAAACTGGACTGAATCAGCCCTGTGATATTTTATGCAAGACTAAATTGAGTTGATACAATACATCATTTTAATGATTCATGTAATAGTCTCAAATATTACATAAAAAGTAAATTACAGGATCCTTTTTACAACATGAAATGAATCAAATATGTAGTAAAAATGTAGAAGTTATTGCAAATATTAACAATGTACTGTTTAAACTAAATATTCTTTATGTTGAAAGGGATGCATATCTTTAATCTTCTTTTCTATGTTTGTGTGTTGGTTATATTATTTAAACTAACTGAAAACAGTGATTTACTTTTTTAGAGCATTTTCGAAGAAAAAATGCTCTATTGTCCCCGTTTTGTCTGTCTGTCTGTCCATCATCACCCTAGATCTCAACAACCATAAGTCCTAGACCCATGATGTATATATCATTTTGTAGGTCTTGACCTGCCAAGTAAAGACTTTGTCAATTTCGCGATCTGACATCTGAGGGCCGAAAAAGGGGGCGTTTTAAGTACCATTTTTTACTATATAAGCTATATTAATAAAGGAGCGCCCTATATCTCAGCAACCATAAGCCCTAGACCCATGATGTATATCTCATTTTGTAGGTCTTGGCCTGCCAAGTGTACATCAAAAGTCCATTTTGCGATATGAACTTTCAGGACCATTTATAAGAGTTTTTTTAGGTACCGTTTTTGCTTATATTTTAAATATAAATAATAAAAGCTAATCAAAGGGGCGTAATCATTATTTATTTTTGTAACAGTTATTCAACATGATTACTTCCCTCTCTATTTATCAAAACCCATACACGTGGAGCAAAAATCTATGGATTTCGTCCGGCGTAACCGTAGTCACTGCTTACACGAAAATGCTCTAAAATGTCCTTTGTCCGAAACGGAAAAGACTTAAATTGCTTGTTTTTATTTGTTCTGTCTGCTAGTTGAATGTGTGTCAAACTTTGTGAGCTATATAAAATTTCAACACATCAAAACAACAAAATGACATTGCTAAATTTGTTAACAAGACGTGAGTACAAAGAAAAATACATAAAAGATAAGTAAAGTATACACAATCTCCATTACAGTTAGCTTACATTATAATAAAGCACGTTTAGCCCGATTAGTGTCAATTACATAATATCTACATCATGTATAAGGTAAGATAATTAATTCTACAATACAAGAAGTCTTCAGTACATTAATCTACAGTAAAATAGGTTAATCGTACAGTACATTTCTGCAACTTTCTAATATATTTCTCTAAAAAGTTAAAACACCATATGTCTACTTTTCAATGAGCCTATTGCGCAATGTCTACAGCACAATGAGTCTAAAGTACAATAAGTCTGCAGTACAATAAGTCTAAAGTACAATAAGTCTGCAGTACAGTTAGTCTAAAGTACAATAAGTCTGCAGTACAGTTAGTCTAAAGTACAATAAGTCTGCAGTACAATAAGTCTGCAGTACAAAGAGTTTAAAAAGCAATTCGTATTCCTTGTAATTTGAAAAAAAAAAATAAAATAACATCTGATTGCATTTATTCGCAAGCTGTGACTTCAATCGATTGTACACATAATCTTGACAGCTACCAATTTAGTCTGCAATAAAGACAGCCATTAGTAAACACAGTCGAGGGTAGAACATCCTTCAAGAAAACAAAAGCTATACGACTAGAACTAAGACGGAACTCTGTTGAAAAGTTGATAGTTCCGTAGTTCCAAATTTACCTAGAGGTAACATTTGTTTAGACGTATGTTGTAACATGTATTAAATATACTAATCTTATCAGTAGCTACTGACGTCCATTAAATGAACATTAAGAATTCAATTCCGCAGTTATTTACACCTTTCACTGAAGAAGAGATTTTTATTTTAATTTACTACCTGTAGTATTTATAAGTAATTTATATTCCATCTGATTAACCGTATATGCCGCCATGACAAATGCTAAAAAGTAACCATCTTCGTCCATTCAATGAAATAAAACCACGGTGTTCGAATTTTATATATGAGGTATATGTATTTTTTTTTATTATATTCGTCATATATATTCTAATTGATCTCTCACAAATTCTATGACGTTATAGTGAGTAACACGTTTAACTTATCACCAGTCTATTGCTCATATATTCTATCACTGTTTTATTAATCACTGGTCTACTGCTGCTATATCCTATAACTGTAATACTAATCGGTAATAATGAAAGATGGGAAGGGGGATGTACTAGCAGGTACTTATGTCGGTAATAATGACAGCTGGGGGAAAAGGTTGAGGGGTTTACTAGTTATTAGATGATATAATGCTAATAAGAAAGAAAACTATTTGTGATATTTTGTTACATATTTTTGTTCATAAAAGTAATAAAAAAGCTTTTCTTTAAAAAAAATCTTTTAGTAAATTGCACCAAAAAAAAAAGTAAAATACAAAGAACATCAAAACTTATATCATAGGAGTATTTATGTAGATTATCATAATACAATATATAATACAATATATACAGTGTATATTATACACGCCGAGTGCCCAATAACCATTAGTCTGTTGTTTGTAGTCTGCATAGTTCTGTCTGTATTTCTAGCACTCACATTTTCAGACCATTAAATTATATAATTATTAGTTAAAAATCAGTTATTACATTATATCAATTTTCATACCATATATCAATATATCAATACTACAATTAAGTCTATTGTTGTTACCATCCATCACTATATTAATGTATTATTTAACCATGCCGCATTTAGCTGTAGTGCCACATTTAGCTGTAGTGCTACATATAGCTGTAGTGCCACATTTAGCTGTCGAGCTAAGATATACAGGCAAGAAGATATCAGGGAAGGTGGGATGAAGCCATGATGGGAGACTATATCTGGAGTTTGGCTAGAGATGATCATTCCCTTCACTAGGGACAGAACGTTCAAATATAGGCTTACACTTTTAGAATTTTTTCCTAGTTTTGTCATAGTGAAATAAGTTCTGAATGCTTAATAATTGATTCAAATGTTTGTTCATTTGTTAAAACAAATACTTTTATTTTGTAGTGACATTGTGCAATCGTCTAATTACTAGCATTAAACAATTTAGTGAATTTAATGTGTTCAAAAATGTGTTAAAATTTTATTTGTATTTTTGTGTCTGGAGTCTGAACCGTTGATTATATAATAAAACAGATTTCATTTTTCAAATCAGCACATCTGATTTCATAAAGAAACACTATAAATGCAGCCAAACATAACTTGAGCAAAATTTTGTTACAAAGTGTTAGTTTCGGCTGCCTAATATGTTAGCTAGGGTCTAAATATAAAAAGGAAAGAATTTTTTAAAAATACTTATTGTCTATCTAATATTTTTTATAATAAACTAGATATTAAGCCCGGTGTTGCCCGGGAAATCTAGGTGTAATGTTAAACCCCTTCCTAATCAATTTAATTAATTTAATTAGGAGCTGATTTATGCCACCTTCCTAATGTGCAGAAATGACCTACATTTCATACGTCAAAAGATATGCTGCCATAACCAACAAACCATCATCAAACAATAACCTCCAGTACACAATGTTAACAAACTATAATAAGTGAGCATTATTATCAAATGCGCAGCCGATTTACGTGAAATGCGTAGCCGATTTACGTGAAATGCGTAGCCGATTTACGTGAAATCAAGTGCAGAATTATTTTTTTTTATTTGACGTCTATTTATAGTTAAAATCAAAACAAAGCATTAAAAAAAGCACTTAAAAGTAAAAAAAAAATTACTTTACTATGTCATTTAGCAGCGCGAAGTCACGATACCATCGGGACGTCATAGGTCATAGGTTATTTACGAATGCGCTCGCTAGTGACCTAGTCTGATTAAAATGCTATTGTTTAAAAACTAAAATAATTTGAATGATATTAAATATTATTATTATTATTATTTAATATTTAGGACATTAAATCATAATAAAAAACCACAGAAACTATTTAAAACTGTAGATTTTTGAAAAAGAGCTATCAAATCGATTCCACGCAAGTGCCATTTTGAATTTTGTTTTCGTGATCTCACTGGTCACGTGATTACTTTATCAAATACTATTGTTTTATTTTTTTCTGGAGGTCGTTTATTTATAGAACCGATTCACCACACACCGCCCGCCGCCGCGACCCGGACAAGCTTAGCTGCTTTATAAGTTAGAGAAGGTTGTGCACAGGTTTAGTAGCATTAATGTGTACATCAGGGGTGGGCAAACTTTTTCTACGGAGGGCCACATTGAAAACTTGATTGTTATCGGCGGGCCGATATATATATATATTAGGGTGGCCCAAAATAACTTTTTGTCAAATTTTTTTGTAGCATTTTGTTTTTTGTGTTTCCTTTGACTTCAAAACAGCACAGAAAAAAAATCACGAATATATGACTTTACTTAGTACTGCCTCTTCGACACTGAAATTTAGATTATTTGGAATGAATTTTGAATGTTAGTGTGTATATATAAAGCACTCATAGAATGCTAAAAGGTTCTGGAAAGTTTTAGAAAGAATCTATGCAATTCTAGAAGGTTCTGGAAGGTTCTATGAAATCTTTAGAAGGTTCTGGAAGCTTCTAGAAAAACATGGAAAAAACTGGAGAAGGTTCCGGGAAATTCTAGAAATCACTAGAAGTTGTGATTTTCATATAAATAGCCAGCTTCACAAGTGCATTTCAATTTAGTTATAAAAATCAAGTGTTATAAGATCAAATGTTGCGGCTATAACAATATCGTTAATTTAGTTATGACTACTAGGTCAAAAAGTGTTGTTATTTAACTGGCATAGAGGTTGACAAACTCCTGTTGAGCTAGGTGCTTCCCCTAATTGAACCTACTGGCCAATGGTATGTTTACAAACACAGCCGTCAGGCAATCAGTTGGTACTAATTTTCAAGACCTATTTCTTTGCTTGTATACTGTCCAGTTGACATGCCAATGTTTATTGAGCTAGGTACTTCCCCTAATTCAGAATACTTGCCAATGGTATGTTTACAAACACAGCCGTCTTCAATAAGACATTTGGGGGTAGTACAACTGGACTGGATATGGTGCTATTCAAGCGCTTTAAGACGTTTAGGCCAAAAATAAGACAGGCAGAATTTAGTATATGCCACGATGTTTGACTGGAGCGAAATCTCAAGCCTTTAAAAGAAGACATCACAATTTGTTCAAATATCCTCTAAATGAAAGACAACTCAAGATATTTGCCACGTGAAGATTACAAAAAACTTCTGAATCTGAAATCTTTCTGGGAGGAATTACCCCGCCTTTTCGTATTCCAGGAGCTTATCACCATGCAAGGTGGATGTCTAAAATAATCTACATCAAAAAGATTTCTCTTCCGTCATCAATTCAAGCTGACTAAGCATGAAGACAGATCAATAGCAGAGTTGGTATCTTTGCATCCGTGATTTGCATTAAAGCTTGGATTCAGTGTCCTATTCTAGCAGACGCACCTCTGAATGATATGGATTTCATCAAGCTTCTTATTGATTATAAGAATGTTTCTCCCTTCATTTCTCAAACTGCATTGAAAAAGATTGGCCGACATCTCTGGTACATTAGTTCAGAACTAATTCCTCTGGTTCTCTTTTCTCAACGTGTCTTAGTGGATGAGAAAAACAGTCTTGCTGCTTGCTTGAGGCAATTCATGGAGAAATCTTCTGATGATTAGAAAGAAGAAATCTGCATCCGCAGCACAAATGATCCTTCAGAACTTCATTATATGACATTAAAGGATTTTGCGATCTGGTTATTGCTGCTTTTCTTTAATGCTTTTCTGCTTCCCACAAATTTTCTCGTAACTGATTCTTCCACCTGGCAACAAACTCCATCCTTCCAGAAGGCGATAGCAGTGGTCTCTACCTTGAAAGTTGTCAATGACTGTGCTGAGTGGGGAATTGCACTGGCGTCATCTCTCTCTAAATAAGAGGAGGAAAAGCAGTACTTGATCAAAATTGTTGAACAGCATCGCAAAGAGTTTCCAGATGCCGAAAAATCAACTGTGCTAAGAGATCGCAACTGGAAGACCTTCAGGACTCAGAAAGCACAGACTAAAAACTGTAAAGTGTATTTTTGAACGACGTACTTAGAACTACACTGTAATATTTTTAGGTCAATGTGTCACGTAACTAGTATTATTTTACTGTTTAATTCCTACTGTGTAATATAATTTTCTTTGTATCTAAAAAATAGCATTTTAAACATTGCAAAATTTTCATGTACTGCAACTGCCGAATACCATATATAACGAGAAAACAAGTGCACTGAGGCAGTATTTATAGGAGCCCAAATGGTGTGAAATTTGGTATATACGTGTTGTAAATCACAGTGAACCAGAAAACTAAAATGCTCAAGATACAAAATCATCTTTATTTTTTTCCATTATAAAGTGAGCCACCCTAATATATATATATATATATATATATATATATATATATATATATATATATATATATACATATATATATGTATATATTAGGGTGCATCACCACAATAGAGGAAAAAATTGATTGTTTGTTTTTGAGCTGTCTATGTTTCTAATTTGTTCTAATATCATTAATAATAACTTGTGTCAAATATTTTTCAAATCAGAGTTGATTTAGAGGTCCCCCCCCCCGCCCAAGAAATCACAAGACATGTAAAGAAAAAAAAAGTTTATTGTAGCCAATATAAAAATTACATTAAAGTATTAAATTATTTATTACTGTTGCATTTAATTCAGTTTCACTTTGTTGCACGTTTGTAAGGTTTACGCACATTTGAGATGTTTTTGCGGTCCATTTCTACCACTTGAAGAATGTTTTGAAAATGTTCATCCGTTCGCGCTGCTTCAACAAAGTCAGATGCCAGTTTCACTCCTCTCTCGGCACAATCGTTAACAACGTTAATAGCAGCAACATTTTCTGCACTGGCAATATAAGAAGCTGTTTGGCACCAATCATCAACAGGTAGTTGGAGGAACCCTGTTTCCATTTGAAGTCTGTATATAGTAAACCACGAGTCAACTCCAGCCAGATCACACAACCGAGTTTTAGAATCGATTGATTGGAATCGTGGTTTTCCCCAGGCTTGCAGAGCCGGAGCTGGAGCCGAGGAGCCGGGAGCCGCTACTTTTTGCTGGAACCGGAGCCGGAGCCAGAGCCGAAAAAATCTGGCGACTCCACGGCTCCCAAATGTTTTTTTTTTTTTACACCAGAATTTTTTTTTTTAGCTTTAAAATTCCAAATTTGTTTGATTGTTTGCCTCCTACAATTTAAAATGTTATTTTTACGAAAGCCACAACAGTAACAGCGTTAAAATGATAGCGTGCACGCACATCACCACAAGAACTCTTTAACGGGGAATCGTTTTGTGTTCGTTTTAAATATTTTTTACCCTCCGAAATATTTTTAATGTCATGTTTTGTTATATATAAAGTTAAAACAGTTTTATTTCATAGAATAATTGTATCAATCATTTAAAATAAATTTTTAATAAGACGACCAATAGAACGCGTCATTTCGTATTATTATTTGACCGCAAATCAGGCCCGTAGCGTTTGTGGGGGCCAGGGGGGCTTAGTCTCCCTTGCGTTTTGTCTGGCCCCCTCTGCTTATTTGATCTACTTCGTAAAATGTATTACCTGCTCCCCCCAGCTATTGCCTGGCCCCTGTTGTAGAATGCCTGGCCCCTGCTGTAGAATTTTCACGCTACGGGGCTGCCGCGAATTCGTAATAGACTATAAACAAAATGGTCGCTTTCTGTATTTAACAATTTTATTATAAACAGAATATCTGAAATAGAGTAGATAAATTTATAAGGCTGTGGCTATATGGACCCGGGTCCCAATAAAATCCGATTGTTATTCGGACCCGTGGTAAATATACACTAAGCTTAGCTATATTTAAACTTTATTAGACGGAACCCGAAAAAATAATAATACAGAGTCCGCTTAGTGGAACCCTAGACACTGAGTAACGATTAAATCATACAATTCAAACAATTATAAAAAAAAACAATAATAAAGTTTATGTATAGCTAAGCTAAGTGCATATTTGCCATGGGTCCGAATAACAATCAGACTTTATTGGGACGGGGTCCGAATAAAAATCGGAGTTTATTGGTACCCGGGTCCGAATAGTCACTTCAAATTTATAAATAATAAATATAAATACTGAAATCTTTAAAATATTTTAAATAATGTATCATTTTACTATTTGCTAATTTGATCACTGAAATAACATTTTATTACTTATGAAAATGGCAACTAGTGAAACCTCGGTCGAAAATAATGATATGATTCTGGATGCACTGAAATGGTTTGTTTTTAGTAAAACCCACATGCATATATTTTTCAAGTTCCTGACTATGGGGCAGCCCCGTAGCGTGAAAATTCTACATCAGGGGCCAGGCATTCTACAGCAGGGGCCAGGCAATAGCAGGGGGGCATTTTACTAAGTAGAACAAATAAGCAGAGGGGTCCAGACAAAACGCAGGGGGGCCCCGGTCCCCCCTGCCCCCTGCACGCTACGGGCCTGCTATGGGGGTGAACTCGACAAAATTTGCATAACTTTTTATCAGCGGCATGTTAGCGTGGCGCAATTACAAAAAATTTTGTCTCGTGTGATACTATCTTAATAGGGAGCTGGAGCCGGAGTCGTCAAATTTGTGGGAGCCGGAGCCGGAAAAAAATTGGCGGCTCCGCAAGCCTGGTTTTCCCCAACCATTTCCAAATCGATTCTGTGGAGTTTGGAGGGCAACCACTGGTCGAAGCCTTAGCAGAGCATCTGCTAGAGCTCGCTTTTCCAACACAGGTACTTCATTGCTGAACAGAGCAAGTGGGATCATTTCAGCAGTGAGGTACCACAGATGCCAATTCAGGGCACGGATTGCTGACTTGGATATTTCTCTGTTGACATCCTTGTAATCCAAAAGTCGCTTGTAGAGCTGTAGATCATTCCATGGTGCATCCACACTCTTTTTGCAAGTGAGCCATCACACGACATAAACATGTGTTAAACATGTGTTACAAATGTAGCAAATGCACGAATCTTTGGCACTTGATAACGTGTGATGATAGTACCTGGAGGCAATAATTGAATTTGTTTCTCACACAGTGCAATCTTGAGGCAATATATCAGCTTTGCCATCCATCGTGCTTTGTGCAGGGCACCTGGTCTTTTAAAGTTAACCTCCTTATTTGTAGCATTTAGGTAAACAAGGGACAGCTTAAGGAATTCGTGGTAGTCGTCTCGCAAGAATTCGGTTTGTTTACTTGAGTTGGCATGTGCAATTACCGCATCTCTCATTATCGTCAGACGCTCTTGAGCCTTCAGATCATGATCAGCTAACGTAAACGAACTACAAACGTGAGACCAATCATGTGCCACCAATTACTTCGCAGCCTGGTGAACAAAGTTATATCCGGGGATTTGGAAATTTCTGTTTTCATGTCTGCAAACACATGCGAGAGGATAACTTCACCAATGTGATGGCGACAATCTGACGACAGAAGAGCACGTTGCAGCATATTTTGTATGGTAATGCAGGCAGCAGTCTGATGACCAGTGTTTGATCTTGTTGTGTCGAATGTCATATTAACGATACAATCATTACAATGCCACTCTGTCATTAGCTTCGTGGTTAATTCTGCAATTATTTCACCAACGGGTTTCTTTGTTGCCTTGGCATAATTTGGCACTCCTAAAAGTTTCAATTGCTTTGCATCACCGACAACAACTGTTATGCGTTCTTCAGTGACACGATGATTTTTTAGAGAAGGTGTCAGTTTGCCATCCCAGTGGAGAGTGCAGAGTTTGGGTGGTTCCCAGGAGTCGTGGATCTTTGTAGATATCTCACTTACAACTTTGCGACGTGAACGATCTGCAGTGGCATAGGAAGAAGCAACCATTGATACATCACCCCCAGACTCGCTAATAAGGCCCTGTGTGAATGCTGCCTGCTGTGTTGGTGTAGTCTTTAATCTTGTCGCTAGTGACACAAGATTTGGTAGGCTTAAAACATCTGGAGGTACAAATACCAAAGCTCCTGTTGGCTTTCTTCGCTTTTGCAATGGCATTACACCATCCAAACAGTTATCAACAAACTCCATATTATCTTCAGATTTAGAAGTAGAATCATCGGGTTCGTCACTGCTACCCTCGCTGGAAGGCACTGATATCGTTGAACATGCTGCATTTTCTTCTCTTGCGCGTTTCTGGCGTTCCAATGTTGCGACATCTCGTGAATGGCGTCGAGCGACTTTTTTTGCAAGTGTTTTGTCAAATGATCCAAAGCTGGAAGACCTGTCTCCTTTCATAGACCTCAAGAATGCTAGATCTTCTGCATTCTTGATAATAGTCTCGACATTTGGTGGCCACAGTTGAAAAGTTGTTGCCAACATAGATTTCATTTGTTCCAGTTTACGTTTGGTGGCTGGTGTGCTTCGGCGACGTTTATCAATCGAACGAAGTTTATTGTATTCATCAAGAAGCTGAACAATCTTCTCACAAGCTCTCCTCTCTGTCACCATTGGAATGTTTGCTTTTTCATAGAAAGCAGTAACTTGATTCAGCACAATTTTGGCAGTTGTAAACCGAGAAGGTGCACCAAGAGAACCTGGACGCTCACTGTGTGCTGCTACATTGCAGTGATACATCATGCACCTCAAAACTTATAAACAAGTTGGTAGTCGAAGAATTCCACTAATAATAGCATCATCAACACAGATTGCAGGGCCAATGCCAAACAATTCAGTTTTCAAAAGAGTTTGTGGTTTCTTTGTTCGCGAGGCAGGAGACGCAGTAATAAATGGATATGCAACTGTTGAAGTGATGCCAGGGTCAGCCAGCATTTCATTAGAAGGTGTAAACATTTTATTGTTGTTTTCATTTAATTTCCATGTTCTGATTTTATAGGTCGTGTGTATCAGAAATTAAAATAATATAAATAAAGAAATTAAAATGCTTGCCTTGGTCATCAATATGCGGTAAGGAAAAGTGTTGCTTTTGCTAATAAAATGTGAATTTTAAATTTTATTTCTAGCACAACTGCTTATCAAAATCAATCATAGCTACCAAACATTATAAAACCAAAGACTATCAAACAATTTATATAGCGCTTCACTTTTTGTATGTAAGTCTGTAAGACTTTACAAGAAGGATGGTTTTATCTAGTTTTCGCTTAATTATGCAAACTTTGTTGAAGTCCGGGGGACCTCTAAATATTGTCAAATATTTTTTATTTTTCTACACAATGCTTTTTTTTATCAATGGAACGAATTAAAATCTTTTGGTGATGCACCTAATATATATATATATATATATATATATATATATATATATATATATATATATATATATAGACTAGCTGCAAGTACCCGGCTTTGCCCGGGTTTAAAATAAGGTGTTCAGTTTACCTTCTGTTTTCTCCCTACCCCCTCTCTCCCTCCCTACCACCTCTCTCCCTTTCTCTTTCCCTCCCTCCCTTTCTCCCTTCCTCCCTCTCCCTCCCGCCCTAACTCTCCCGTCTCCTTCTCTCTCTCTCCTCTTCTTCTCTCCCCTGTCCTTCCCCCTCCCTCCCTTTCTCCTCCTTCCTCCCTTCCTCCTTCCCTCTCTTTATCTCTCATCCCTCCCATTTCCTCCCCATCCTCTCCTCCTTCCCTCCCTTTCTCTCCCTCCCTCCTCAGCTCTCCCCTCCCTCCTTTCTGCCATCCCTCCTCTCTTTGATTCCCCTCTCTCTCCCTCTCTCCCGCCATCCTCCTCCTCCCCCTTCCTCCCACACTAATTTCCTCTCTCTCCCTCCCTGCCCCTCTCTCTTTATCTCTCTATCCCTCCCCTCTCTCAACCCTCCCTCTCCCTCCCTCCCTCTATCTCCCTCCCTCCCTCTATCTCCCTCCCTACTCCCTCTCTCTCCTTCCCTCCCTTTCTTTTTCCTTCCCTCCCTTTCTCTCTCCCTCTCTCCCTCCCTCTCAACTCTCTCTCTCCCTCGCTCCTTCTCTCCCCCTCTCCCTCCCTCCCCCTCCCTCCTCCCTCCAATCATCCTTTCCTCTCCCCCCTACCCCCTCTCTTTCGTTTTATATCTCTCTCCCTCCCTCTCTCTCTCTCTCTCTCTCTATATATATATATATATATATAGATAGATAGAGAGATATATAGATATACATATTATTATGGCTTCACACTTCTTCTAAAATCCTTCTTCACTCATTTACCTTCCTCAAACTATACAAATCGAGAAGCATGAAAAAACATCAACAATTTTTTGCAGCACAAAGGCACGATACAGCACCAGCGCGCAAGTTCTATTCGATCATCGGGAAATTACGTCACAAAAGAGTTTTATTTATGGCGCCGTCGAGATTGTAAAAGATACTAAAATAAAAATAATTTATTACAATTAAACTACCCATCGAGATGAAACGAAACATGCCCTATAACCTTCCCCATGTAATTATGTGTACGTGTACCAAATTTCACGTTATTTGGTTGTCTGGATCTTGAGTTATAAGGGAACAGTTATAAGACAGACAGCAAATGCGTCTTATAAGTATATATATATATATATATATATACATATATATATATATATATATATATATATATATATATATATACAATTTATAACGTATTAAAATATGAATTAATGATTATTTGTTTTTTATTTTGCAATCACACTTACAATATGTACATGCATAGTAAGTAAGTAAAGTAAAGTTCACTTAGCCCTAACGGGCCATCGGGGCAGATGAAGTGTAGAATGCATCTGTTTCTATAACCTCGGCATATAAAGGGATTGTGTGGTTAGCAATACGCCCAGCCGCCTTTACTTCCCCAACTTAAGTCAGGTACCCATTTAAAGCTGGGTGGACTTGTGGGAAGACTTGATACCAAATTTCACCTGGAAAAATTCCGTGGGCCTCACCGATGATCGAACCCAGGACTCTCAGTTCGACAGTCGAGTATCTACACTACTCAACCATTCGTCCCACACATGTACATAATACTGGCCGCATAACATACATAAATATATATTTTTATGTCTCAGCTCAATAACATTGTGGTGCATCAAACTAAACAGTTATGGCACCAGTGTATCTTGTTCTGTTTGCTCTGGGGGTACTCATGGACAGGTGCGTCATAGCCCGAAGTAAGTTATTTGCTGTTTTTTTTTTTAAATTTGCGACATATTTATAATCTCGAATCAATAAATAATAACCAACACTTTTATAATCACAAGTTTAATTCTAAGACCAAACAGGATATGAGATAACTTGACTTAATGCCTTGAACTCCTTGCGGAATAGCGGGCCTCTGCAACCACTATCCAGTGCACTTTGTTTTGGGAGGATGTTTATTTCTGTTTCCCCCCATTAGATAACTAACAGTTTCATAGTGAATGCAGGGATCATAACAATAGATAACCGACGAAGTAACTTTCACTAGCGTTGACACAGACGATCCCGCAGATCAACTTTCATTCCCCGAAGAATTTCTTAACAGTCTTACCCCTACTGGCATGCCTCAGCATAAACTCAAAATTAAAATTGGCTCAGTCGTCATGCTTGTCAGAAACATTATGCCAGCAAGAGGTTTCTGTAACGACACTAGACTGACTGTTACCAGCATTCACCGCAACGTACGGGAGTGTAAAACTATCGCAGCTGCTACCTCACAAACTGTCTTCATTGCCCTGATATCCATGACTCCATCAGATTTAAATTTGCCTTTTGCCTTTACGCGCACACAATTCACTGTTAGATGACAATTGTCATGACAATTAATAAAGCACAGGGCCAAACGTTCAAAAAGATATGCCTGTATCTTCCATAACCTGTTTTCAGTCATGGACATTTGTATGTTGCTCTCTCCAGAGTTCCTTCTTTTCATAGTGTCGAATCAAAGATTGTGTCAATACCAAAGACAGTACCAGTATCTTTCCTCCTTGTAATAGAGATGATATAGCTGATACAAATGATACAGGTCATAAAGATGATATAGGTGATACAGATGATACAGTTGATATAGGTCATACAGATGATACAGGTGATATAGGTAATACAGGTGATATAGGTCATACAGATGATACAGGTGATATAGGTAATACAGGTGATATAGGTCATACAGATGATACAGGTCATACAGATGATACAGGTCATACAGATGATATAGGTGATACAGATGATACAGATGATACAAATAATACAGATGATATAGGTGATACAGATGATACAAATAATACAGATGATATAGGTGATACAGATGGTACAAATAATACAGATGATATGGGTGATACAGATGGTACAAATAATACAGATGATATAGGTGATACAGATGATACAAATAATACAGATGATATAAGTCATACAGATGATACAGATGATACAAATAATACAGAAAATATAGGTGATAAAAATGATACAGGTGATAAATATGATACATATGATACGGTTGATATAGGTTATACAGATGATAAGGTGATACAGATGATATAAATGATACAAATGATACAGATGACATGGGTGAAACAGGTGATACAGGTGATTCATATGATACAGGTGATACATATGTATGCAGGGATGCGCTGTACTACGTTGTAAAGTGTTTAAAATAAAATAATCATACACAGTGATACATCAACAATTGAAATACGGTTTAACAAATCCAACATCTCTGGCTACTAACCCAATCATAGGCTTCACTCCCATTATAACGTAAACAAGATACCATTATCTGTGTTTTGCAGACATAATCTTTATACAACACTGAATATTTAAACACTAGACACACTCAGGGCACGATTTACCGTACTGAGAACTGTCATCCCCGGCGGGGATGAAACTATGGATATTTATCCACGGCTCTGCAGAAATTTTTTGTCATCCCCGCACTGGTTTTTTTCTTAAATCGAGCACTGCACACACTACATCTGTTATAGGGATCTCACGTCCTCTCAGTTAATTTACGGTCAAATAAAATTAACTAGCAACCAATCCAACACATATTGCAGGTTCATAATTCAGAACCACATGTAATAAATACTGCACAACGATACTCAAAGATGGACTGAAGATTAAAGTAGATATTTACACGATGTACTTAAAGAACATATTTACGTTGAGTCAAGTACATCCAAGTTGACCTGGTCACTGAATCTACCAATGGCATTGTGACCCAAACACCAGGAGGATTACTAGACTTTATCATCACAAGGAGTGCCATGTCATCGTATCATGACCCAAACACCAGGAGGATTACTAGACAATATCATCACAAGGAGTGCCATGTATTTGTTTACTCATCAAATGTTTTTAATATCATCTACGACAAAAGGATCTATGTATTGAAGACTTTACTCCTTGCGGGACCCCGCTTATTCCAATCCATCCACATGGGATTTCCGCAAGTCAAAATAAACTGTGGGGATTTCCCATGAATGGTGCTTTCATCTCCAGGAGAAACCCGTGGACTCCGCACCAGTGCAGCGCTCTATTTGCTACAAAAGCGCAATCCAACGTCTGCGTTTTCTCCTCTCTGGTACTCGTCTGACTGGTTGAATCACGGCATGGTCCTACTTATATACAAACCACTCAATATTACGGCATCAACAGTTTCCCATAATTCTGTAGGTGAATGTTATTGCGTTGGTTTTCAAGCGTAAGGGGCGACCGGAATAGCAATCTAAAAGCGGTGTTTAAAAATAGTAATTTCGGTACGGGAGGAGTAAAGTAGTGTTATTACAATTTAAGCCATTAATGCCATGTCTATTTTTACTGTATGAACACACTTAAATGAAGAATTGATTTTCCAACATCATCAATGTTTTATTACTGAAATATGGCGAAACGTACCTAACTTAGCATCCCATGAAACATGACTAACTTAGCATCCCATGAAACATGACTAGCTTAGCATCCCATGAAACATGACTAACTTAGCATCCCATGAAACATGACTAACTTAGCATCCCATGAAACATGACTAACTTAGCATCCCATGAAACATGACTAACTTAGCATCCCATGAAACATGACTGACTTAGCAGCCCATTAACATGCCTAACTTAGCAGCGTATCTTTGTTAAGAAGATCGGAATAATGTTATTTCTTTGACCTTCTAAATGCTGACAGAAAACGTCTTTAAAAAGAGGAAAATATCCAGTTAAAAACATAACGAGCTTTTAATAAATGGTCAGAGACAACTAAATGCAAAAGAACTTGTCCAATGCGCTTTCTAATTTTGAGCAGTGAATGAACATCTTCAAAATGATCCTAACGAAGAACGCAGTGTTCTGATGTAATCCCAGCCAATGCCTGTTATACCCAGTCATTGTCTTTTATAATCTGCCATTGCTTGTTATACCCAGTCATTGCTTGTTATACCCAGTCATTGCTTGTTATACCCAGTCATTGTCTGGTTTACAAAACGGCTTGAAAAAACAGGAAGTAAAGCGAACCAGACAATTCCACCATTTTAAAATGGGTCAATTCAGCGTAGGGGGTAGCACAATATATTGGTGATAGATTTGTGACACTTGGTTTAAATCATAACGAAACAGTTTGTAAACATTTTGCATTAATTAAATAAATTTGTATTGGTTAGTATAAAAATAATTGATTCGTTACACGTCAACTTTTGCTCTACGTCCAAATTTTCCTGAACGTATTTTAACCGTTAAGTGAGGTACGCGTATCCTATATATATATATATATATATATATATATATATATATATATATATATATATATATATATATATATATATATAAGAGGAGTAATACTTTCAAGTGGAGTATCCCGAACTTCAATGAAAATTGCCCTAACGACGTCACACCAATCAAGAATATTAAACAGCAAATGAGGTAAATGATGGCATACTCACCCAATGGAATGGAATTATTTCACATAGAGATAACACTGAATATGTTAATGACGGGAAAAAAAGGAATCTGAGTTACTTGATATCAACAGTTCGATGATATTTTAATGAATTAATTCTTTTTTTTTTTTTTCTTTTTTTTTTAACGCCGCCATTGCCAGCATGGTAGGGTGTAGTGTGCCTACCACACCAACATTGTTGGCGGCGCTGATGCACGTCTGCCATGCCTACAGAGCGGCGGGGTGAGTGTGCCCGCTATCATCTGCAGAGATGGCAGAAAGATGGGTTTTAATCCTTGCCCAAACTGGCCAGACCAGCAGGGTGCGTGTACTGCCGATCGGCCAGAATGGCAAGAAGCGGGGTTTTTCCTGCCACTCGGACCGAGAGGAGGGTGTAGTGTGCCTGTACTCCCAGCCCGAAATGGCAGGCTGTGCAGGTGTGCTTGAGTGGGACGGAGTGGAAGGGTGTGTGCCGATCACATCCGTCACCACCGCCAGCTGTGAATACTGCGGTCTCGGATAGTCCTCATTGACCACAGTACCACCACCCTCGCAAGTAATGGGTTTTTTTCCTGACTAGAGAACCCCTAGATCCATCCCCATGGATCATGGTATGTCTTTTAGACCAGGAAGGAGAGATCACAAAACATGCCAAAATATTTTTTGATACTCTCCGAAACGTATTAGTTTGTTCGATCCCCAACAGGCGGGCTACACAAATACCAGTTCAACCAGTAAACAAGTAATTTAACATTGTCGACAGGGATGGTGTCAACATTTAGCATAAATGGGACGTTAGCCAAGTGGTGTAGATACTCAACTGTTGAACTGAGAGTCCTGGTTACGATCATTGGTGAGAACCATGGACAGTTTTCCATGTTAATTCGGTTAAAAATCTTCCTACAAATCTACCCAACTTTAAATGGGTACCTTCACTTAAGTTGGGGAAAAAAGAAGGAACGGCGTTGTACTAATCACACAATTCCTTCATATAGAAAGATTATTGACACAATTGAATTCTACACTTCATCTGTTACTAGTTAAACTAAATCAAATGTGTAATTCAGTTTATAGTTTTATATGAGCTTACAGAATGTTCCTCCCAAACTGCAGTGTACCTTACTTGCCGAGATTGAATGTATCATTTTTATTACTTCCCTTTGACCCCTACAGAGATTCTCAATACTGTGTGGGACCGAAATCACCAACCACTGGGATAGGACAACTGGAAGTAGTGTAAACAACCATGGACTTACAGAAGGGTGCTAGCATTCAGTACATGGCTAGATAGTGCTAACATTCATGTACTAGTCACATGCTAGACGGGGCTAACATCCATGTACTAGTCACAGGCTAGACGGAGACACCATACATGTACTAGTCACAGGCTAGACGGGGCGAACATCCATGTACTAGTCACAGGCTAGAAGGGGCCATCATCCATGTACTAGTCACAAGATAGACGGGGCGAACATCCATGTAATAGTCACAAGATAGACGGGGGCGAACATCCATGTACTAGTCACAAGATAAACGGGGGCGAACATCCATGTAATAGTCACAAGATAGACGGGGCGACCATCCATGTAATAGTCACAAGATAGACGGAGGCGAACATCCATGTACTAGTCACAAGATAGACGGGGGCGAACATCCATGTACTAGTCACAAGATAGACGGGGCGAACATCCATGTACTAGTCACAAGATAGACGGCGCGAACATCCATGTACTAGTCACAGGCTAGATGGTGCAGTCATCAATGTAATATTCCCAGGCCAGATGGTACAGTCATCAATGTAATATTCCCAGGCCAGATGTTGCTATTACCTGAACATTACACAGTAATTGTGATAAGTGAAGAAGACGAACAAACGAATTGTCAGACGAGTAGTCAGGAGAAATGGTTTGAAATGAGTAAGGCATACAATTGAGACAAACACATTGAGACAGACAGATTAAGGTGATGCTATTATACAATAATTGTACAGACAGATTAAGGTGATGCTATTATACAATAATTGTACAGACAGATTAAGGTGATGCTATTATACAATAATTGTACAGACAGATTAAGGTGATGCTATTATACAATAATTGTACAGACAGATTAAGGTGATGCTATTATACAATAATTGTACAGACAGATTAAGGTGATACTATTATACAATAATTGTACAGACAGATTAAGGTGATACTATTATACAATGATTGTACAGACAGATTAAAGTAATACTATTATACAATGATTGTACAGACAGATTAAGGTGATGCTATTATACAATAATTGTAATCACTGATGAAAATAAACGGTAGAATTATTTGTAAGCCGACTGTTAGTCTATTGGCTGATTTTCGTTTACTAAATAAAACATGTTATGAACATTTTATGAATTGATTGAATTGAAGCATTACACTCAAAATTTTACTCTAGCATCAAATTGTTATTGTACATAATTCTACTAAACACCTAGAATTGTTATTGTACAGAATTCTACTAACACCTAGAATTGTTATTGTACAGAATTCTACTAAACACCTAGAATTGTTATTGTACATAATTCTACTAAACACCTAGAATTGTTATTGTACATAATTCTACTAAACACCTAGAATTGTTATTGTACAGAATTCTACTAACACCTAGAATTGTTATTGGACAGAATTCTACTAAACACCTAGAATTGTTATTGTACAGAATTCTACTAAACACCTAGAATTGTTATTGTACAGAATTCTACTATACACCTAGAATTGTTATTGTACAGACATCTACTGACACCTACAATTGTTATTGTACAGACTTCTACTGACACCTAGAATTGTTATTGTACAGTCTTCTGCTAACACCTAGAATTGTTATTGTAAAGACTTCTACTAACACCTAGAATTGTTATTGTACAGGCTTCTACTAACACCTAGAATTATTATTGTACATAATTCTACTAAACACCTAGAATTGTTATTGTACAGACTTCTACTAACACCTAGAATTGTTATTGCACAAACTTCTACTAACACCTAGAATTGTTATTGTACAGCTGGTGATAATTGATATTAAATTTCCCAAAATATACATTAGAAAGTATGCAATGCCAGACAACGCAGGTGTAAATAAAACATTATAAAAAAATTTAGTAATGTAATTTTTTTTTTAATAATAAAGTAATAAAATAAACTGGAACATATTTTGACTTTATTTCAAATATAGAAATTGGATATTTTAATATTCAAATCTTTTTCCTCTGTTATTTGTTTTCTACATTGGCTACAGGTGTACGTTGATATAGATACTACAGACATAAGGTTTTAGCTAAGTAGACTTTCAAAATTCTTAGACAGAGTATCCAAATTGTCAATTTAAACAAAAAATTAGGCTTAAATAAACTCTACTACAGGGTTTACCGAAATGTGGGGTTTGTAGGGGTACGCGTTGCACTTGGCCGAGAAGAAAGGGTAACAAAAAATAAACGCCCCGTGTATTCTACTAAACACCCCGTGTATTCTACTAAACGCCCTGTGTATTCTACTAAACACCCAGTGTATTCTACTAAACACCCCGTGTATTCTACTAAACGCCCTGTGTATTCTACTAAACGCCCAGTGTATTTACCAAACGCCCCGTGTATTCTAGTAAACACCCAGTGTATTCTACCAAACGCCCAGTCAGGCCCGTAGCCAGAAGGGGGCTGGGGGGGGGGCTGAGCCCCCCGTGCATGACCTGAGCCCCCCCGTGCATGATTTGAGCTTTTTGACAAAATGTTAATAATAACGGCTATAAAACATCAATCATTTTGTTCAATAAATCAATAATAATAAAAACTTAAAAGTTTATATTTTGGCAATCATTCAGGCTATTTGACTTACATATATAGCTTATCTAATTTTTGGGCATAAAAGATTGAATCTTATTGAAGTTCACTTCTGGGTATTTTGGGCAGCATGGGCGTTTGGGGCTTCAACAGCCGTGTGTGAGAACAGTTTCTCAACCCTCACACGAATGCTCACCCCATATCGCAGATCAATGTTACAAAAGCGTCTAAGTAATCTTGTCCTGCTTCCACTTGAAAAAGATTTAACAGACAATCTGAATGCTGAAGCATTTTTAGGTAAATTTAGTGCTAAACCACGACGTTTGCAAATTTGAAACCTATAATAATATAAGTTCGCAACCAGTGCTGACGAGTGGGAGGGGGGCAGGGGGGCCAATGCCCAAGGGCCCGGCGAGTTCTAGGGACCCGGACTGAGCTGGCCAGTCCACTTTTTAAAATATTAATATCAGCAGGGGGCCCGTTTCACCCCTGCCCAGGGTCCCGAAATTTCTGTCGATGGGTTCGCAACCTTGTAATAGTTTTATATATTGGTATCTTCTGAGGACAACTAGTAACTTAAATAAGTTAATAAAATAACATTGGCTTCTGAAACATTTTTATACATATGTATAATAAAATAATAAAGTACAAACTCCGTGATTTCTGAGTGATGTTATTTAATTTGCAAATTTACTTTTTAGCAGAATTAATTTTATTTTAAATTGAATAATTGCGACTGTTGTTGTTGATAGATCTGTTCTTTGTTTTCAATATTTTATAAGAAATATCACACAAATAGCTAAGCTATATTCGTGCATCTTTGTCGTTCTTCCCGGGTTGTACGTTAAACAAACAGTATAATAATATAAATCAGGTATCTATTATGTAACAATTGTGTAGCAGAACTATTGGTCAACATATTTATAACAGGAATCAGAAATTGCTCAGCCTGAATACATTTTTATCATTAAAACTCTTTACTATTTAATTTATTTTTAACAAAACTGCAACATGCCATGCATTATTGAAACGTAGTTAAAATTATATATTTCTAATTAATAGATAAACAATCGGTACTAAAATGCACCATTCCAGATATGCAGTGGCGCAACTAGACCAAACTTTCAGGGGGGGGGGGGCAAAAAAACACTTGTATTAAACATCATGAGATGCAACTTACTTAGATTACAAGCATTCGTACGAAAACAAAATAAGGTTATTCTCAATAATGTCCAAACGGTCCAAAAAATATTTATTAAGATTAAAAAATGTTTTATTTAAAAATGCGGATTTTGAAGAGCTTTGGAAAGAGGTAGAATTAACCTACTGAAACGAGCACATGTACACAATGATATTATAAAATTTGATTGGTTACAGGCGACCAAAAGCTGTTCTGCTTTGCTAGCAGTATTCGCATCATCCCAATTACTAATTTCTTCCAGCGAAACTTTGATAATCGGATATAATTCGACAAATTTTATTGTGGCTTTATGATGTTCCACCCATCGCGTGTCACACAATCCAGTTAATTTTTGATGATTGCTATCAAGCTCTGGGGAACTTTCAAGAGTTCTTTGAAAAACTTGAGATCTCTTTGGTGATTCTCGAATAAAGTTTATTGTCTGCTTGATTGTACCTATACAATATTTGATTTCCTGGATTTTAGATGCATCTGCTATTATTAGATTTAGAACATGGGATGCACAGTGTGTGTACAGAGCTTTCGGGTACATTTTTCTTACATGGGCTTGCACTCCATTTATTTTTCCTGCCATTGAACCACATCCGTCATACTCTTGACCCCTCATCTTTTCAATATCAACCCCCACTACTTTCAATGTTTGAATCAAAATCGTACCAAGGCCTTCACCTGTAGTAATTTGAGCTTCTTGAAAACCAATGAAGCATTCATGAATACAATCATCTTTAACAAATCTAAAAATAATTGTAATCTGCTCTTTAATGGAAGAATCAGTAGTTCCATCACAGAGCACAGAAATGAACCCAGCAGCATTGACATCATTGATAACATTTTTCCTCATTAAATAATGAGCTGCCGATATAATTTCATTTTGTATCTTCCAACTGATATAGGTTTGTGAACTTGAAGTTGTTTCCAGATGCCATTTTAGATTTTCATTGCCAGATAATAGACGTAGCCTCATGCATGCTCTGAAATTTTCATCATTTTCATCTGGTTCTTATATAGAAAGTGATCCTGAATCAGGATGACCACGTAAAACAATTCCTTGCTTTCCACAATGATGCACTGTTTCTATAATAGGTACTAACCGTCCGCGGTTTTCTTAAATCTGCTTTTGCCACCCATTATGTAATTGCTTCTCAATACCAATAGAGCTTTGCTCATAGTGCTTCAAAAAATCTTCTGAAATTTTAACACACTCCTGATGATACTTTTTAGAAACATGAGAAGTGCAGTCCGTTTTCACATCCTTATATTTGTTCAGTGGTTTGGTGACAAATAATCCAGGAGTTATATGATTAAATGCAATATGCCCCTTGGTGGACATGACTACAGGCTAACCAAGGTCTGAATTCATTAAGATAAGTTTCCTTAAAACGCCTTACATTGGATAACCACTGAAAAAAGGTAATTTTTATCTGGGCACCATATATTTGTTAGCATAGTGTATTTCTCTTCGCTAGTTGTTCTTTTTCCCACATAAAAAACAACATCATATTGGGATAATGCTGAATTCAAGAATGGATTAATTGTGTCTGTTGTATCTGCCTGTTGCAATTGTTGTCTAGTTATCACGGATAGTTCGGAAGTTTTCATGTATCATGTGACTAATTTTGGTCTAATCTTTTAATTATTTTTTTTATTTCGGAGGGGGCAAATGCCCTCAATGCCCCCCCCCCTTGTTGCGCCTCTGCAGATATGTAACTGCAAAAAATTTCTTGGGGAGGGGACTAACTGAGATCCCCTCCCCAAACCCCTCCTCTCCGTTCGCAAGCTTTCGGCGCTTCGCGCCTCCATTTTCGCCCCCCCCTCCCCAGAACATTTCTTCTACCACCACCAGGGGCGAATTTAGGGGGATGGGCCGGGGGGGCATGTCCCCTCCCACCCGTTATCGCAAGTTTAGGTAAAACTTTATTAAATTATCGAAATATTTTTTGTTCTAAGACCAATTTTTAACAATGAAAAAAGTTTTGCCCCCCCGGTCAAAGTTGTCTAGATCCGCCCCAGTGCCCCCAGGATAATTTCTTCGGCAACCCCCCCCCCCCGAAAAAAATGTCTTCGGCCCCCCCAATCCAATATTCCTGGCTACGGGCCTGGACCCCGTGTATTCTACTAAACACCCCGTGTATTCTACTAAACGCCCCGTTAATTCTACTAAACACCCCGTGTATTCTACTAAACACCCAGTGTATTCTACTAAACGCCCAGTGTATTCTACCAAACGCCCAATGTATTCTACTAAACGCCCAGTGTATTCTACCAAACGCCCAGTGTATTCTACCAAACGCCCAGTGTATTCTACTAAACGCCCAGTGTATTCTACTAAACGCCCAGTGTATTCTACTAAACGCCCAGTGTATTCTACTAAACCAAGGAGGTTGAATTACATGGAGGTGGCGTCTGCTATCAGATGGTTCCTAGCGGCTGAAGCCAGTGGGCGGAGCCTATCGCCATATTGTTCGACTCGAAACATTCCACCAGCTTTCATTACGATACCAGTTTTCTCATTCTAGAAAAGACCCCAATGAGCTATGTATTTTGTCATCACTTTTTTCTAAAGTCTGATAAGGCCCTAGTTAATTTCTAGTGGACTAGATATTCTAATATGCCAATTACAAAGCGCTGTAGTCTATGTAAAGCTATTTATACGATCAGATGATAGAGGCCCATAAAGCTTACATTATACGCTATATCGAAATTAAGCCAGGGTAAAAATTGTATTTTTACATAATACATAATATTTTGTATTTATACTTTGATGTTTATTGCAAAGCATTTGATCAAACAATGAAAAATGGCTAGCACTAAGCAGCGTAAACTGAAAAAAAAAACAACAATCCTGTCAATATTGCCTTTCGAAGCGTTTCGAAGCAATCAGTAAATCAAACGATAGCAACAAACTATCGATACACAAAGACCCGGTGAGAGAGGGGCATGGGGGGGGAATGCCCAGGGGCTGGGCGAGTTTTAGGGGCCCGGACAGAGCTGGCCAATCAACTTTTGAAAATATTATTATCAGCACGGGGGGGGGGGTGGGCGTGACAGCCATGCCCAGGGGCCCGAAATTTATGTCGGTGGGCCTGGATGCACATTTAAAAAGCCAATAAAACCTGTTTTACGACAAGAATCAAACATGAGCCTGCCATTTGTTGATTCACGTAAACCAGCTATGTATGTCTTCGCATTGCACTGTATCAATATTTGTGTGCATTGTGAAACGTTGTTGAAATCGTGGGGATATTGTGTTACATTGTAGTACATTGT
>JAGDYQ010000003.1:16591349-16883330 GCA_021962125.1 Bulinus truncatus | reverse complement strand
GGAGCTCAGTGATCTATCGAGTAGAGTTGTGGTGGTGTAGCTTGGAGGAGCTCAGTGATCCTATCGAGTAGAGTTGTGGCGGTGTAGCTTGGAGGAGCTCAGTGAACTATCGAGTAGAGTTGTGGTGGTGTAGCGTGGAGGCTCAGTAAACTATCGGTAGAGTTGTGGCAGTGTCGCTAGGGAGCTCAGTGAACTATCGAGTAGAGTTGTGGCGGTGTAACGTGGAGGCTCAGTAAACTATCAAAGTAGAGTTGTGGCATTGTAGCGTGGAGGCTTGGTAAACTATCGAGTAGTGTTGTGGCGGTGTTGCTTGGAGGCTCAGTGAACTATCGAGTAGAGTTGTGGTGGTGTAGCGTGGAGGCTTGGTAAACTATCGAGTAGCGTTGTGGCGGTGTAGCGTGGAGGCTTGGTAAACTATCGAGTAGAGTTGTGGCGGTGTAGCGTGGAGGCTTGGTAAACTATCAAGTAGAGTTGTGGCGGTGTAGCTTGGAGGAGCTCAGTGCACTATCGAGTAGAGTTGTGGTGGTGTAGCGTGGAGGCTTGGTAAACTATCGAGTAGAGTTGTGGCGGTGTAGCTTGGAGGAGCTCAGTGAACTATCGAGTAGAGTTGTGGTGGTGTAGCGTGGAGGCTTGGTAAACTATCGAGTAGAGTTGTGGCGGTGTAGCGTGGAAGCAAGTAAACTATCGAGTAGAGTTGGGCGGTGTAGCTTGGAGGAGCTCAGTGAACTATCGAGTAGAGTTGTGGTGGTGTAGCGTGGAGGCTTGGTAAACTATCGAGTAGAGTTGTGGCGGTGTAGCTTGGAGGAGCTCAGTGAACTATCGAGTAGAGTTGTGGTGGTGTAGCGTGGAGGCTTGGTAAACTATCGAGTAGAGTTGTGGCGGTGTAGCTTGGAGGAGCTCAGTGCACTATCGAGTAGAGTTGTGGTGGTGTAGCGTGGAGGCTTGGTAAACTATCGAGTAGAGTTGTGGCGGTGTAGCGTGGAGGCTTGGTAAACTATCGAGTAGAGTTGTGGCGGTGTAGCGTGGAGGCTTGGTAAACTATCGAGTAGAGTTGTGGTGGTGTAGCGTGGAGGCTTGGTAAACTATCGAGTACAGTTGTGGCGGTGTAGCTTGGAGGAGATCAGTAAACTATCGAGTAGAGTTGTGGCGGTGTAGCTTGGAGGGGAGCTCAGTTAACTATCGAGTAGAGTTGTGGTGGTGTAGCGTGGAGGCTTGGTAAACTATCGAGTAGAGTTGTGGCGGTGTAGCTTGGAGGAGCTCAGTGAACTATCGAGTAGAGTTGTGGTGGTGTAGCGTGGAGGCTTGGTAAACTATGGAGTAGAGTTGTGGCGGTGTAGCTTGGAGGAGCTCAGTGAACTATCGAGTAAGAGTTGTGGCGGTGTAGCGTGGAGGCTCAGTGAACTATCGAGTAGAGTTGTGGCGGTGTAGCGTGGAGGCTTGGTAAACTATCGAGTAGAGTTGTGGCGGTGTAGCTTTGAGGAGCTCAGTGATCTATCGAGTAGAGTTGTGGTGGTGTAGCTTGGAGGAGCTCAGTGATCTATCGAGTAGAGTTGTGGCGGTGTAGCTTGGAGGAGCTCAGTGAACTATCGAGTAGAGTTGTGGTGGTGTAGCGTGGAGGCTCAGTAAACTATCGAGTAGAGTTGTGGCGGTGTAGCTTGGAGGAGCTCAGTGAACTATCGAGTAGAGTTGTGGCGGTGTAACGTGGAGGCTCAATGTAAACTATCAAGTAGAGTTGTGGCATTGTAGCGTGGAGGCTTGGTAAACTATCGAGTAGTGTTGTGGCGGTGTTGCTGGAGGCTCAGTGAACTATCGAGTAGAGTTGTGGTGGTGTAGCGTGGAAGGCTTGAAGTAAACTATCGAGTAGCGTTGTGGCGGTGTAGCGTGGAGGCTTGGTAAACTATCGAGTAGAGTTGTGGCGGTGTAGCGTGGAGGCTTGGTAAACTATCGAAGTAGAGTTGTGGCGGTGTAGCTTGGAGGAGCTCAGTGCACTATCGAGTAGAGTTGTGGTGGTGTAGCGTGGAGGCTTGGTAAACTATCGAGTAGAGTTGTGGCGGTGTAGCTTGGAGGAGCTCAGTGAACTATCGAGTAGAGTTGTGGTGGTGTAGCGTGGAGGCTTGGTAAACTATCGAGTAGAGTTGTGGCGGTGTAGCGTGGAGGCTTGGTAAAACTATCAGTAGAGTTGTGGCGGTGTAGCTTGGAGGAGCTCAGTGAACTATCGAGTAGAGTTGTGGTGGTGTAGCGTGGAGGCTTGGTAAACTATGGAGTAGAGTTGTGGCGGTGTAGCTTGGAGGAGCTCAGTGAACTATCGAGTAGAGTTGTGGTGGTGTAGCGTGGAGGCTTGGTAAACTATCAAGAGTGAGAGTTGTGGCGGTGTAAAAACTTGGAGGAGCTCAGTGCACTATCGAGTAGAGTTGTGGTGGTGTAGCGTGGAGGCTTGGTAAACTATCGAGTAGAGTTGTGGCGGTGTAGCGTGGAGGCTTGGTAAACTATCGAGTAGAGTTGTGGCGGTGTAGCGTGGAGGCTTGGTAAACTATCGAGTAGAGTTGTGGTGGTGTAGCGTGGAGGCTTGGTAAACTATCGAGTACAGTTGTGGCGGTGTAGCTTGGAGGAGATCAGTAAACTATCGAGTAGAGTTGTGGCGGTGTAGCTTGGAGGAGCTCAGTTAACTATCGAGTAGAGTTGTGGTGGTGTAGCGTGGAGGCTTGGTAAACTATCGAGTAGAGTTGTGGCGGTGTAGCTTGGAGGAGCTCAGTGAACTATCGAGTAGAGTTGTGGTGGTGTAGCGTGGAGGCTTGGTAAACTATGGAGTAGAGTTGTGGCGGTGTAGCTTGGAGGAGCTCAGTGAACTATCGAGTAGAGTTGTGGCGGTGTAGCGTGGAGGCTCAGTGAACTATCGAGTAGAGTTGTGGCGGTGTAGCGTGGAGGCTTGGTAAACTATCGAGTAGAGTTGTGGCGGTGTAGCTTTGAGGAGCTCAGTGATCTATCGAGTAGAGTTGTGGTGGTGTAGCTTGGAGGAGCTCAGTGATCTATCGAGTAGAGTTGTGGCGGTGTAGCTTGGAGGAGCTCAGTGAACTATCGAGTAGAGTTGTGGTGGTGTAGCGTGGAGGCTCAGTAAACTATCGAGTAGAGTTGTGGCGGTGTAGCTTGGAGGAGCTCAGTGAACTATCGAGTAGAGTTGTGGCGGTGTAACGTGGAGGCTCAGTAAACTATCAAGTAGAGTTGTGGCATTGTAGCGTGGAGGCTTGGTAAACTATCGAGTAGTGTTGTGGCGGTGTTGCTTGGAGGCTCAGTGAACTATCGAGTAGAGTTGTGGTGGTGTAGCGTGGAGGCTTGGTAAACTATCGAGTAGCGTTGTGGCGGTGTAGCGTGGAGGCTTGGTAAACTATCGAGTAGAGTTGTGGCGGTGTAGCGTGGAGGCTTGGTAAACTATCAAGTAGAGTTGTGGCGGTGTAGCTTGGAGGAGCTCAGTGCACTATCGAGTAGAGTTGTGGTGGTGTAGCGTGGAGGCTTGGTAAACTATCGAGTAGAGTTGTGGCGGTGTAGCTTGGAGGAGCTCAGTGAACTATCGAGTAGAGTTGTGGTGGTGTAGCGTGGAGGCTTGGTAAACTATCGAGTAGAGTTGTGGCGGTGTAGCGTGGAGGCTTGGTAAACTATCGAGTAGAGTTGTGGCGGTGTAGCTTGGAGGAGCTCAGTGAACTATCGAGTAGAGTTGTGGTGGTGTAGCGTGGAGGCTTGGTAAACTATGGAGTAGAGTTGTGGCGGTGTAGCGTGGAGGCTTGGTAAACTATCGAGTAGAGTTGTGGCGGTGTAGCTTGGAGGAGCTCAGTGAACTATCGAGTAGAGTTGTGGTGGTGTAGCGTGGAGGCTTGGTAAACTATCGAGTAGAGTTGTGGCGGTGTAGCTTGGAGGAGCTCAGTGCACTATCGAGTAGAGTTGTGGTGGTGTAGCGTGGAGGCTTGGTAAACTATCGAGTAGAGTTGTGGCGGTGTAGCGTGGAGGCTTGGTAAACTATCGAGTAGAGTTGTGGCGGTGTAGCGTGGAGGCTTGGTAAACTATCGAGTAGAGTTGTGGTGGTGTAGCGTGGAGGCTTGGTAAACTATCGAGTACAGTTGTGGCGGTGTAGCTTGGAGGAGATCAGTAAACTATCGAGTAGAGTTGTGGCGGTGTAGCTTGGAGGAGCTCAGTTAACTATCGAGTAGAGTTGTGGTGGTGTAGCGTGGAGGCTTGGTAAACTATCGAGTAGAGTTGTGGCGGTGTAGCTTGGAGGAGCTCAGTGAACTATCGAGTAGAGTTGTGGTGGTGTAGCGTGGAGGCTTGGTAAACTATGGAGTAGAGTTGTGGCGGTGTAGCTTGGAGGAGCTCAGTGAACTATCGAGTAGAGTTGTGGCGGTGTAGCGTGGAGGCTCAGTGAACTATCGAGTAGAGTTGTGGCGGTGTAGCGTGGAGGCCTGGTAAACTATCGAGTAGAGTTGTTGCGGTGTAGCGTGGAGACTTGGTAAACTATCGAGTAGAGTTGTGGCGGTGTAGCGTGGAGGCTTGGTAAACTATCGAGTAGAGTTGTGGCGGTGTAGCGTGGAGGCTTGGTAAACTATCGAGTAGAGTTGTGGCGGTGTAGCGTGGAGGCTTGGTAAACTATCGAGTAGAGTTGTGGCGGTGTAGTTTGGAGGAGCTCAGTGATCTATCGAGTAGAGTTGTGGCGGTGTAGCGTGGAGGCTTGGTAAACTATCGAGTAGAGTTGTGGCGGTGTAGCTTGGAGGAGCTCAGTGATCTATCGAGTAGAGTTATGGCGGTGTAGCTTGGAGGAGCTCAGTGAACTATCGAGTAGAGTTGTGGCGGTGTAGCTTGGAGGAGCTCAGTGATCTATCGAGTAGAGTTATGGCGGTGTAGCTTGGAGGAGCTCAGTGAACTATCGAGTAGAGTTGTGGCGGTGTAGCTTGCTGGATCCGTTTATTATAGAGTTGTTGCAGTGTAGAAGAATTCAGGCTCGTTATAATTCTTACCTCGAGTTGCGAACATAATTCGTCTCAGAACTCGGTTTGTAACAGAAAACGTTCAATGAAATAAATGCAATATATTTCAAGACGATAGAATCCCTTCTTCGATTTATTAACATCCGACTTTTACCTGGCATATCGCAAAGATTACGTGTACTTTATGTGTTAAATAAAAAGAAAGAAAACAACCAAATGAACGGTGAATGACAATTAGTCACTTTCTTTGCATTTTTGAGCCATTAGTTACATGAGTTTTTTGTCACCGTTTCTTGGCAGCCGATTGGGAATCATTTTGCAGGATGAAACTATGAAAAGAAATTTGTCGCGTCCTTTTGCCGGAGAAGTGACCCATCACGTGATCATTTGTTCAGGTTTACTGCCCTGTTACCAGAAGTTTCGTTTTATCTCATCTTTATCTCTCTTTCTCTCTCTCTCTCTCTCTCTCTCTCTTTCTCTCCCTCTCCCATTCTCTCTCTCTCTCTCTCTCTCCCTCCTCTTTCTCTCTCCCTCTCTCTTTCTCTTTCCTTTTCTCTCTCCCTCTCCCTCTCTCTCTTTCCTTTTCTCTCTCCCTCTCCCCCCTCTCTCTCTTTCCTCGCTCTCTCTCTCTCTCTCTCTCTCTCTCTCTCTGTTTTTTTTGTAAACCATGCGTATAAATAAAGAAGTTAATATAAAACGCGAATAAACGGGAAGCAAACCCTTTTTGAACGCAATCATTGAAGCCAGTCCAGACGTAAATAAACTCTTGTTATGGCTGCGGTGATTACATACAAAACAAATAAAGAAATGTATTGATCACTTTGAATGGAAAAAAAAATGACGAATATGTGAATAAAAGAAAATTTGCGCCGTTCCCGACATGCCCACGGAAATATTGTGTGTCAACGTCATTGGTTATTTGTAAACTCGCTGTTTTGTTAAATTAAACCGGTGTAGATTATATGAAATAACAAGACTTCACCAGCGGTGGGGAAACAGAAGACGCCAATGTTGACAATTGGTCATTGAAAGTAATATTGTTGTTTTGTTTTGTTTGTTTTGTTTTTTTATTGCTGGTTTTTTTTTAAATAACTTATTGTCATATAATGATTTGTTTCGTTCCTTTCAACACACTTGTATTTGTTTCATTTCTTTCATTATCGAGTGTGTTACGTCTAGTACTTTGTTTGCTGGTTGTTCATTTAAACAAAAACAAAAATAACTTTCCTCTGTTCAATACCTCGGCGCTAGATGAGAAAACCTGTCACGTGATCATTTTAGTATCTTGTTGCTTCACAGTTTGTATGTGGGGGGGGGGGAGGAAATGGGCTTTTAATTCTCACAGGTTTTTTTTTTATTTTATATGTTTGAAAGAAAGAAAACATCAACTTGAGTAAAACGAACGAGCTATAGACTTGACGGGTAAAACATCAACTTGAGTATAACGAACGAGCTACAGAGTACAGACTTGACGGGTAAAACATCAACTTGAGTATAACGAACGAGCTACAGACTTGACGGGTAAAACATCAACTTGAGTATAACGAACGAGCTACAGACTTGACGGGTAAAACATCAACTTGAGTATAACGAACGAGCTACAGACTTGACGGGTAAAACATCAACTTGAGTATAACGAACGAGCTATAGACTTGACGGGTAAAACATCAACTTGAGTATAACGAACGAGCTATAGACTAGACGGGTAAAACATCAACTTGAGTATAACGAACGAGCTATAGACTTGACGGGTAAAACATCAACTTGAGTATAACGAACGAGCTATAGACTTGACGGGTAAAACATCAACTTGAGTATAACGAACGAGCTATAGACTTGACGGGTAAAACATCAACTTGAGTATAACGAACGAGCTATAGACTTGACGGGTAAAACATCAACTTGAGTATAACGAACGAGCTATAGACTTGACGGGTAAAACATCAACTTGAGTATAACGAACGAGCCATAGACTAGACGGGTAAAACATCAACTTGAGTATAACGAACGAGCTACAAACTTGACGGACAAACTCAGCTGTTTGTTGACTGTATTTCACAACAGACAGTTAAAGTATGCATATGTCAACATGTCAGTGGATTGTATATATCATAGACATGTAACTCTCTCTCTCTCTCTCTATATATATATATATATATATATCACACACACACACACACACACACATATCACAAGAGAGATATATGAACTGGTTGACGAAACCCTGCACAAAAAAAAATATTAGATAAACTTTATTATAAAAAAAAACACAAATGAAAAAAAAAAAAAAACTCAGAACTTTAGCGTCTGTTTCTATTGTGGAGAATTTAATTGAATTTCAGACAGCCACCCCGAATGTAAAATGATATAAGGGTGTGATAGTGAAGCCGTGCTGTTGTGTATCAGAGATAGTGAAGCCGTGCTGTTGTGTATCAGAGATAGTGAAGCCGAGCAGTTTTGTATCTATTCAGGTGTGGCCCTTATTGAAGATGAGAATGGATATATTAGTGGCTGCTTTCATTCTTTCTGTGTGTGTGTGTGGGGGGAGGGTGAAGTGTTGGTTTCGTCGTGTGGATACTTCTGTGTGTGTGTGTGGTGCCTGGGTGTCTGTGAGAGTTTGTGTGTGTGGGTGTGGGTGTGAGCGGTGCGTTCAGGTGTGTCTGGTGCTGATCAAGATGGCAGCACACTGCACCTAACAGTTTCCATCTTATCCTACCCCCCCCACCTTAGCCACACCCCAAGTGTTCCCCCCCCCCACCCACCCCATCGGTAAGCTTAAGATGACTTGTGGTAGAAAAGATCAAATCTCTCCCCCCCCCTACCCCCCGTATGAAAATATTATTTCTTTATTGTGTCTTTTTTTTTCTTCTTCTTATACTTTATTCAACACAAGTGTATTATCTCTAAACTATCTTTTCTTTTTTCTTTTTCGATTGTATCTGAGGTATTAAGAACATTATTTGTATTATAAAACTATCAAGTGGAGATAATCGATGAGACAAAGCCAGGCAGGTAAGGGAACTAAGAGAGACACAAAAATAAACTGGAAACATATATATATATTCACTCAGTCTTGAAAAAATTTTCTCGGATGCAGTTTCAACTGGAGAAAAATCTCAATTATTCATTCAATAACTGCGAACGTTAAACACAATGTAGACACTCTTTAAAACACAATGTAGACATCCTTTTAAACACAATGTGGACATTCTTTTAAACACAATGTAGACATCCTTTTTCTGTAATTTGTGGAGACGTATATATCTATTTTAAATTACTTTTTTGGAGCCACACGTCAACAATAGGATCTGTACTCACGAGATTTCTCGAGACTTCTAGATGGAAACCATTGGATTAGAGCGGGATTAGTGCGGGAGCTGCCCCAGTTCAAGCGACCGTATTGTTGTAGAAAATTTTGAATGAATTTCTTGCAAAAAAAAAAATAGCAAAATAAAAATAATGCATTCAAAAAACCGTCGGTCACGTGACCGCCAGTACAGTCATGTGATGGTGGACGAATCGTTTCAAAGTTGTTGTTGTTTTTTTGCATTCAGGAAATTGACTAAAGTGGCGACATAATCTACAGCCCGCATACAATATGTTTGCTCTTCTTGTATTAATATTTTTTTTTTCCAAGTTCATCTTATATTATTTCACAATTATGTTCAAGAGATTTAATAAAGCGAATGTATTATTCCGCACCGCGCCACCCCGACCTGTACAAAACATTAAAGTATCCACTCGACAGGTTATCTTCTCCCATACGCCAACTGACTAATTCCTTGCCGCATTACATTTGTACATACGTAATATCTCTCCCCCCCCACCACACCCACACCACCACTCACCACATATCCCCCCCGCCCCCGTAAATTCAATCCAGCAATATCATCTCTCTGTGCGTGAAAGCTAATGAGTAATGAGAAACTACTCAGGGTCTGGACACAGAAACGTGGGCCCCGGTAGGGGGGGGGGCAGGGGAGTTTTGCCGTCCTATCCAAAAACACTTGAACCTGCCTGGAGAAGATTGTTCTGTATGTGTGATTCCAAGCGTTGCGTGAAGCTTGGCTGATGCTCAAGGTGCCAACCGTCTCGTTAGTTCCCCAACAAATTACAAAAAAATATAAAGTTATAATAATAATAATTATAGGATGGGGTGGGGGTGGAAAGGTGGAGAGATTTGTAGGTGTGTGTGTGTGTGTGTGTGCATGAGTGTGTGTGCCACTTTCAGTTTTATCCTTCGTTATCCTTTGTTATTAATATTCTATTAATAAAGATTGTAAAGAGGTTTTTTTTTCTTTCGGGGAAATTTTACTTTTTAAGTGAATACAAATATAATCTTTATTAAATAAAAATCGTAATTGCGGTTTCTATTTTACGTGCTTTGCCATCTGTCTACAAATAATATAGTCTGCCTGGATTAATGTAAAACACTGAGCAGAGGATACATACACACTAAACAGAGGATACATACACACTGAACAGAGGATACATATACAAGGAACACAGGATATATACACACTGAACACAGGATACATACACACTGAACACAGGATATATACACACTGAACACAGGATACATACACACTGAACACAGGACATATACACAATGAACACAGGATATATACACACTGAACAGAGGGTACATACAAACTGAACACAGGATATATACACACTGAACAGAGGATACATACACACTGAACAGAGGATACATACACACTGAACACAGGATATATACACACTGAACAGAGGATACATACACACTGAACACAGGATACATACACACTGAACAGAGGATACATACACACTGAACACAGGATACATACACACTGAACACAGGATACATACACACTGGCCGAATGTCGAACAGTACCCAAAATTTGAAAATCTAGTTTTTAGCAAATCGCCTGTTTGTTTTTAGGCATTTTCTCAAAAACAAAAAGAACCATGGTAAAGAATTTTGCACTATTTACTATGGATGTATGTGTGAATAAATTAATATAAAATTTACATTATTCTGGCTTTTAATTTTTTTGATGTGCTCAATTGAAATGTGTTATTTTTTGTGAAATCCGCCACTTTCAAACCTCGATAACTTTCTAACAAACAAAGATTAAGCAAATAATTTTTATATATAATTTGACAATGATGTTTTCAAATGTTACGAAAAATTTGGATAGATTTAGATTAAGGAGTTTAAAATTATAAGCATTTGAATTATCAAAAAAGTCATTTTTTCTGTTTTTTCCACGGCTAATATAAACAACACCCTTTTTTTTCTTCTGAAAATTGTTGTATTTTTAGGTAACAACATGTACAATAACATATAAAAAAATTGGAGATATATTTTGTTTCTAAACAGAGATAATTATGACCAAAAACCCCTAATTTTTCATCCGAAAACATATGATTTGGTACTTTGATAAAAACAAATCAAAATTGATGTATAAAACTAAAACTAGTATAGATGATTGGTTTTGCAGAGTACATTCCAAAAAAAAAACCACCTAATTTGTGATTATATCTTAATTAGAAGCAAAGTTATGATTTTTTTAGCGACTTTATTTTACTATAGGCCATAAAATAAAATTTGTGACCAAAACTTTACTTATCAACTGCATATCTATAAAGTCTTTAAAGACAGAAGGTTCAAATTTTCACCACCTATTTCAGATTTCCTCATCTAATAGGCTAATAATTATTCTGTGAAAGTTTCATTGAAATCCGAAATGGTTGAGCAGCATGCTCATTCCAATTTCACTTGGTATGACCCATTAGTAAGGTTTTAAAAAAAAAAATGATGTATTAACTGAGAATCACATCACGTGGTCTTGAACCAAAGTCTTTCATTGATCGTACACTCTGCCACACGTCCACTCAACCCTAAGAGACAGTAGCATATTTCTTTTATTATTTTTTTCTTTTAGATACATGTTACATGTTTATAAGTGTTTGAGGTATTGATACAACTCTTTCTGTAAATAACTTCTTTGTTTCTTTGTTTGTTGCATTGACTACTTGTTTAAAATATTGTTTTTTAGACTTGCGTAGTGACGTCTCTGTGATCAGACACTCTAGTGACATTTCTGTGTTCAGACACTGTAGTGACATTTCTGTGCCCAGACACTGTAGTGACATTTCTGTGCCCGGACACTGTAATGACATTTCTGTGCCCGGACACTGTAGTGACATTTATGTGGCCAGACACTGTTGTGACATTTCTGTGCCCAGACACTGCATACATACACATACACAAACACAGAGACACACTTACAAGGTAAGAACAGATTCGAGACACTAACCGTAAACTCAGATACCCCCCCCCCTTCCCACTCTCCATACCAACAAACAAAATATACGTCGAGAGAATGTGTCATCGTGTACACTTTGTGCCGTCTGTCTGCCTCCCAGATAGACAATCTATTTCTCCCCCCCCCCATCCCCCACCCGCGGAGACCAACAAGTATCCTGCAGCTACTTACACACATGTCATGGGATGCCATTCACGTGTATCTGAAGGATGAGGGAGGGAGTCCACCGTAGTCTGTCACCCCGCTGCGAGTGCCGGTGGGTTGGAGAGTGTCAACCCTAACGCACACATTTTGTCAAGACACGTTTCGTTATTTAACCAAACCATGAAGTGCTGCCACACTAACCTTTTTTTTTTTAAATAAAGACTAGTTTTACAGCTTTTTTTTTTGGTGAATCGTGTGATTGAGTTATTCACTAATAAACTCAATGGACGACTCTATTAGGTCAGACGGTTCTCATGCAGATTTGCTGTGACGACAAGGCGTATCTATTGGAACAATCAAGGACGGTTAGTTAGATATTCATAATTAAAAACGATCAATAATTGAGTCATTGTGAAATGTTTCAATTAAATGTGTATCAGAAAAAAAAGTGGAAGTTACTGTTGCCGCTTGTATATGGTGAGGTCCATGTAATGTAGGAATGTTATTGCTGTAACCAGGGGTGGGGTGTCGGCATTCCATCAACAGCCGACACGACACCGGTGTCGGTTTTCTAAAATCCGCCGACACCGACACCGAATCGACTCCGGACAAGTACAAATGCCGACACCGACACCGGGCAAAGTACAAATGCCGACACCTACACCGGCAAAAACTACCGATACCACCGACACCGACACTGACTCCCCAGCCCTGGCTGTAACCCTTTTAGAGCACGTGACCATGTCATGAAGGCACCACGGTGGACGTGTCCGTCTAAATTTAAGACATGTATTAAATGAAGTGTCTGTAAATGAGTCATTTGTAGACAGAATTGTTTTTTTTTTTATTTAAACATTAGTTTCAATTAAAAAAAAAGTATCAGAGTAAGATATTGATTTTTTTACATGATTTATTCAATCAGACATAATAGAAATATTGTTTCAGTTTGATTATGACAAGAAGAGAATTAATTTTTTGGCGCTTGTTTTACTGTGTTTACCTCTTTTATCACATAAACATACATAGTTTGTTTTCTTTGAATGTAGTATTTTGGGCTTTTTTTTTCTAAAGGGTTTTATCTCTATTCACTCACTTGCGGTAGACAAAATCTGTGTTTTGGGAGATATGAAATCAATGCTGAATAATTGGTTTTTTTTATTTTTTTCTAAATGTATATTAGTGTTTTATTGGGACGTATGGCCGACTGGTGTAGATACTCAACTGTCGACCTGAGAGTCTTGGCCAGTCCTGGGTTCGATCATCGGTGAGGCCCATGGAATTTTTCCAGGTGAAATTCGGTACAAAGTCGTCCCACAAGTAGTCCACCCAGTTTTAAATGGGTACCTGACTTTAAGTTGGGGAAGTAAAGGCGGCTGGGCGTTGTGCTAACCACAAAACCCCTTCTTATGCCGAGGTTATAGAAACAGATGAATTCTACACTTCATATGCCCCGATGGCCCGTTAGGACTAAGGGAACTTTTTTTTTATATTAGTGTTTTGGTTGTTCAAGACTAGGGAAGGGATAGATATATACTATATATAATAATAAAGGAGGAGAGAAAATACAATAATGATGAGTGTGGGGAAATAGGAAATAAAGAGGGGAGAGGGAATACAGTAAAGAGAAAATGAAATTGTGCAGAAAATGAGGTTGAAGGGTACAGTATAGGGAAGGTAAGAAAAAAGAATACATAGGGTTGGGAAAAGAGAATGAATAATTTGGAAAGAGTGAATATCAAACTGATTCGTCATTGTGGGCGGGGGTGGAGAGGGGTGAGTTTTTTTTTTTTTTTTTTTTTTTTTTTTTTTTTTTTTTTCTTTTTTTTTTTTTTTTTTTTTTTTTTTTTTTTTTTCTTTTTTTTTTTTTTTTTTTTTTTTTTTTTTTTTTTTTTTTTTCTTTTTTTTTTTTTCCTTTTTTTTTTTTTTCCGTTTTGAAAGGTTGATTTTATTATTGTAATGTTTAAGTCACTTGATCGCCTATAGCTCATCATCGTCATCTTACCCGTAACCGATGTAGTCGTTAATGGAACGCAGTGAACACATCAACGCCTATAGTTACAAACTATAAAAAGAAACATAGAAGGAGAACAAATTTCATTAAATAAAATTTATTTTGTACAGAATTGTCTATTTGTATCATCCGGCCAACATCACACAAATGTTCGTTAATCCGCCACTAATCAGTTCCATTAAGCTATTACGTCACATCCGACTGTGGAACTATAAATAAACACCAACTAATTGTGAACGAGGCTGAAACAACAAAATTTAATATAGTTAAACCTCCCACGTTGAGTGAACCCATATTTCGTCTTGACTCCCCCCCCCCCACCTTTTTCCCTCCAGAACTGAGCAGAACTATATTTAGATATGAACTCCCACTTCTGTTCAGTTCGACCGCCTTCAACGTTTTACCTCCCCTAAAATTATGACAAGCGATATGGTTGAACAAAATTAAAATTACATTTAAACAAATGCAAAAAAAAAAATTTGAAATAATAGTGGATGAGAGCAGGAGGAGGGTGGTGGTGGTGGTTTCAAGTGGGTTAGTGTAGTCAGGGTTCGAATACAACAAGAAGTAGACAGTGTAAAGAATGTGGGTGGGGTGGAGGGGGGGGTAGGGCAATACTCGTGTCCTGGAGTGTCGGCCTACACCAGTCAGTTCGGGGGGTTGACACTTGCGCAGGTTGTGCCCCCCCCCACTCCTTTCAAAGACAGTCGCTATTGAGAAGCTGTCAGCTTTACGCGGGGTCTATTCTTACAGGTGGGGTCGGTTTAATGTAAACAATTTAGTCGAGTAGATCACACATACAATTCCATGTCGGAGGTAATCGTTTTTTTAGAAGGAGGAAAAAAAAACATATTTTGTCGCCCCTCCCCTCATCGACTCCTCCCTTCTTTTCTTTTTTTTTTTTAGGAAGGGGGGGGTGGAGTGGGGGGGGGGGCTGGTGGGAAGGGGTGGGGGCGGGCGTCTTCTTCTCTCCCTAACCTCAAATCTTCTATTGAAACCGCCATCACCACCACCGCGACGACAATCCCCCCCCCCTCTTCCACACACCCCCCCCCCGCCCAATCTCACGTCACATACCATCCACTAATCTACCACAAACTTGACAACCTTCTCTCTCTCTCTCTTTCTCTCTCTCTCTCTCTCTCTCTCTCTCTCTCTCTAGGGCGCGATATAAAGAAGGGTAAGGGTGGGATGATGAGCGCCCATTGAACTTGGTTCAAGACGAGACACGCAAAGAGCGATATTATCAGTGAGCCGAATCTTAAGAAAGAATGGAGGTTGGGGAGTGTGTGTGTGTGTGGGGAGGGGGTAATGCGACCCACCTCCCCTTTTTTTTTTGTAATAACAAACAAAATAGGGCTTTCAATTAACTCTGTTCTTAGTAGATTCAAAGCATTTCTTCTTTTCGCGTGGCGTGGAATGAATAGATAAACAGAGCGATACAGGGTCTGGGGGAGAATCGCTGCACCCGTGGTCATTGGCATGTCATCAACGGCAAAGCTATTCGGGACGCAACCACAAGAGGCACTCGGGACCCCCCTAATCGTATTCTGCTACCCCCTCCCCCCCCCCCCCAACATCCATTCACATGGGGGACATTATATTCAAGCTCCGCCTTAACGTACATGGTGAACACCCTTTTAAAAAAACGTCATCCGAATACAGACGGTAGAGAAACTATCAGTGCTGTGTCATATACACAAGTAACTGGCAAACGGGTAAGGAGGAGGGGGAGATATTTTTTGTAACTTAACGATCATTTCTTATGTCATGCATTAGAAAATAAATGTGAACAAATAACTTTATAAACTTTTATGTAATGCAACTTTCTTGTACAAGTCGTCTGAACTATCTTAATGGAGAGAAAAATGTTATTTGTTGTCCCCAAAAAAAAAATTTGGGTAAAAAGGAAGTAAACACAGACACTAGTAGTAAGTTGTTTACGTGTTTCCTGTCATGGAAGGGCAAATGTATATGTTATATAGGCATAACAATGGTAGGGCCTGTATCTTTTCTAACACTGTGACGTTGTACACATGCGTTTTGTGGTAAAGCGTGAATTTTGCTGTGTGCGTGCAACACATTTAACTAAAACTTAGACTTGAAAATTATAAGACCAAAAAAAATGATATCAAAGACTTTTTAGTTCATAGATTTTGAAGTTTATTGAATTTTTTTTTTACCGAAAATAATAAAAAAAAATTTGGTATGAACTACAATGTGCATCAGCATTTTTAATACCTGGTTTATTTTGATAAAATAATAGTTGGGATTATATTTCGTATTTTAACCACACGGACAATGTCGTCCGGTCCGTAAAGCCTCCAGGGCCTTGGCAGTATAGGCTTTAACGGTGGACCCCCGGTTTTTTCTAATTTTCCGAAGTCTGTGTGGGGGCTAAAAATATTAACTATACAACTTTGATAGAAATTGTAATATTTGTGCGCAACGTAATTGTTTTATAGTTGTACTAAATAAAACATGTATGCGCTCTCTGATATAGGAGCGCGTGCACGATAGGCGAGTTGTGTGTGCGCGCGCTCATATGCCCATAGATTAAAGGAGACACTGTTAAATGCTGTAGCAGAGTTTTTTAAGCTTTTGTCCCAGAAGTGGCTCAAACTCGTCATAGGATCAGGAGGTTACATTATTGCATTGCAATATGGTTGAATGGCAACTTTGTGGCATTTCTTTTGTTAATGGAACTTTGAATGATCTGGATGGCCACAATAACCCCCCTCTCTCGCGCACACACATTCACCCTTTTCCCGGTTTGATCTATTTAGAAATGTCAGAAATATTCAGAATGTTTTTTTTATTATTATTATTTTACGAATTAATTGGACGAGTACCAGGGGTTGATGTTAGGCAACTCAACTGTAAATCGTAAATACTTAGACGCTACAACTGCCGAGATCATTGTGTCACACTGAGGCTTCCGGGTGTTACGGACTCAACGAGAGGGAAATTAGTCGTACGTACTATCCATACTTTGCACTAGGGCCGTTGCCAGCTTATCTCGGGCACCTGAGTATCACCGCCAAGTTGACCACCCACACACACACATACACACACACTTTCAGATCACACGGTCCCAATAAGGTCTAACTTGATTTACATCAGATTACTGGACCCGACAGGCAGTGACGTTCATATATCGTGGGGGGGGGGCTCGAGAAAGAATTAAGAGATATTAGAGGGCCCCTATACAAAAGCGCTAGGCGGGGCCCCCTATCCCCATATCTAATTTAAAAAAATAGTATTGGCAGTGGGAGCCCATGGGGATTGCCTAGTTTTCTAAACTAGTTTCCCTAAGGTCTCTGCCAACGGGGGTCCTGACATGTGCTAGGGTTGGGGTTAGCTCCCTGTGCTTGGTTCACAACTAGTACTGCATCTGCCAGATATAGAATAAACTGTAAACATTTTTAAAAAGAAACGGTTGTCGTTATTTATCTTTAAAAACTTATTAGTCAAGGAATCTTTGGGCGGGGGGGGGGGCGGAGGAGGTCAATTCTAGAAAATGTCAATGGACATCTTGTGAGTGGTGACGCATAAGAAAATGACGTCATGTAGAACTAAGTAGGCAAAAATGGTAATTAGCCAAATAATATATAACGGTAAAATGTATCTTTCTGGACCATGGCAAATCGCAATAAGTGTGTATGATGAGAAAAAATTATTTGTCAACGTCTAAGTATATATATATAAGCGTTCAAGCTTAAGTGAAAAAAGGCTTTTATGAAAATCTGTATTTATTTTTTTAAAAATGTGAACTTCTGAATGTCTACCTTTCTGGCTGTTCGTCCACTAAAGTGTGCTGAGACGTAAGACTTTTAAAAAATGCGTTTTTATATTCACCTTGTACTTCCGTATTTATTTCGCCATCTGTATTTTAAATTCTTTCTCGAACTAAATGGTATCTGTATAAATATAATATCAATCAACTGTGGTCACAATAAGGTAATACTAATTGCAATTCGTAGAATTCTGGATTTAAGGCAGCAATGCTGGCCTCATAATAAATTAGACACACACTCATAGTTTCATAATTATACTTTTATAAACCACTGTTTTAATTTTTTTTAATTTTTAACACTGGAGAACAAACAAACAATTACTATTATAACAATTTATTCGCCGCAGCAAAAAATGTAATACGTGGCGAATGAAATGTAGATTGTTTCTCAACATTAGGTTGGCTTGGTTTGGTAGATTGTTTCTCAACATTAGAGTGGGCGTGGTTTGGTAGACTGTTTCTCAACATTAGAGTGGGCGTGGTTTGGTAGACTTTTTCTCAACATTAGGGTGGGCGTGGTTTGGTAGACTGTTTCTCAACATTAGGGTGGGCGTGATTTGGTAGACTGTTTCTCAACATTAGGGTGGGCGTGGTTTGGTAAACTGTTTCTCAACATTAGGGTGGGCGTGGTTTGGTAGACTGTTCTCAACATTAGGGTGGGCGTGGTTTGGTAGACTGTTTTTCAACATTAGGGTGGGCGTTGTTTGGTAGACTGTTTCTCAACATTAGGGTGGGCGTTGTTTGGTAGACTATTTCTCAACATTAGAGTGGGCGTGGTTTGGTAGACTGTTTCTCAACATTAGGGTGGGCGTGGTTTGGTAGACTGTTTCTCAACATTAGAGTGGGCGTGGTTTGGTAGACTGTTTCTCAACATTAGGGTGGGCGTGGTTTGGTAAATTTCTTCTCAAATCTAGGTGGGCGTGGTTGCTTCTCAACATTAAGTGGGCGTGGTTTGACCCCTGTTTCTTAAACCCCATTGCTCCAATAGTTTTGGGTACAAGCTTTAAGAATGCTTGAAGTGTAATATGCACTCTGTCTTCCCGAGCAACGCCAGGTACGCTGCTAGCTCAATACAAATATGGTGTACCAGTGATTTATATTAGGAAAGAGTCCAACCAGTTTGTACTTGTTCAAGCCACTTAGCAGCTCCGATGGGCTTGGCATATTTGACTGTCTGACACGTTCATACATTCCATGGTACTGCAACGTGTGAGGAAAACTGAAATGATGCGTTTGTAAATTTAATTCATACTTTGTACAATTAATTATGTTCATTCCAATCTTTAAAAAAAAAAACATTCAGAGGTGGATTTAACGGCAGGCGCAAACCCTGGGCCCCAAGTATCCCTAATATTACAATCGTATGTTGTCCATGTCTCTGTCTTTATAAATGGGCCCAATATTTTCTTCTGAGCCCGAATCCCCCACTGGCCTTAATTCGCTTCTGCGGCCGTTCCGTTACAATAAATAGGCCAACTTTTAACATTTATTACACCATTACGTTTGGGGAACACCTGATTGAAATAATTTCTTATAATAAAAAAAAATGACAGGGAGGGGGGGGCTTAGTGAATTCAAAATTTGATAACCGCCTCTGTAAGCTATTAATGTAATTAACAATATTATTGTGAAAATATACAAGAAAAAGTTCAATATGTAGGTAGGATTCAACACTTCATTACTCACTAGTTACTTCTCTGAATGACGTGACTTCGCGGATCAGTGAAATATTCAGTCTAACAATGTTTTTTCATTTCAATGAGAATCAAATATAGACTTTTTATTTTAAAGCGTGGGTAGATTGCTTTTTTTTTAAAATATTTTTCATCAATCTCTATGGTTCTCATGGGCGTATTTATGGTGGGGGGGGCAAGTGGGGGGCATTGCCTCCCCCTACATTTTGAAAAAATGTCATATAAGAGGGTGGCATTTGCTCCCCCCCCCTTACATTTAAAAAAAATGTCATAAAGTTGTTATTTGCCCCCCCCCCCTGGAAAATTTTTGCCCCCCCCCCCTGGAAAAATTCCTAGCGACGCCCACGATGGTTCTAATGTATGTTATTTTTGCCGTTCATGTTTGACACTTTATTTCATTTTCTTTTTTTTTTTACATTTCTATCATCAAAGTATCATTGTGAACACCGATCTTTATAATGGTGCTGAACGGTTTTACATTATGGACAATGGCATTAATTAATCTCAACATGATCAGCTGATTCCTTTAAGTATATGTATATATATGAATTGGTTAACTCTTAAAAAAAAATTACCGGTACCAGAAAACGAAATTCAATTTGTTTGACAAATAACACTCATATAATTCAAAAATTGTTATTTCGAAATTATATTTACGAAATAAAAGAAACATGAGTCTGAAGTATTTTGATAAGTTTTATTTTACTGACAATGTTTTTATTTGTATATTCAGTGTTCTATCTATTCATTTCCCTGCGTCCGGTCCTGAGACCCCAATCCGTTGACGTTTTATACATTCCCCGCGGTTCATGTTTATATTGTCCCTGTACAGTTATACATACAGGAAAAAAGGGTTGGCATATTTACCGGCTGTTTGTTTCAAGTTTTTCAAGCCGAAGTGGCGGGTAAAGTTGGCAGGCAGACGTAGACGTAGACGCGCCCGCCATTCTCGAAACTCAGAGGGCTAAATATTTAAAAAAAAATACGGAAATGAAATAAAGTAATCTAACAATTTAAAGTTTTACACAGCAAATTAGCTCCAATGTACACTAGGTGTTAGACCAGCGCTAAAGACGTTTTTATCATTATTTTTTTTTTTTGCCACATTTTTTGTTCACCTTCTATTTTATTAAGAAATTTTTTTTTCGTTACTTTTTTTTTTAATCAGTCTTCCAATGAATGGCAGAAAATGATTGATCGACCTCCGCCCCACCCCGCCTTCCTCTTCTTCTCTTCCCCCCACCCCCACCCACCACATTACCCCCCTTCTCCACCCTCAGGCCTTAAAACATTTATATTCATTAAGTCATATTGTGTTTTAGCCACTTCAACACAGAAAGAGAAGGGATCAGTGGGGTTGAGATTAGACAATAATGATATAAAAAAAAATTGTTTCGTGGCACGAGAAAGCGAAGCTTGGAGTGCCTTATTTTCATTCGTACTTGCTAATTGTCATAACCAATAGCTGAGTCTGAAACATCATTGATACAGCGAGTGGGGAGCTGGGGGTGGGGGGAGAAGATTGGGGGCGGGGGGGGGGGTAGGGGAGAGGCGAAACCATTGAACCTACTACCTGGTCCGTCCCCCCCTCCCCCTCATCATTGCGGCCGGCATGAAAAACACTTATTTGCACGTGTTTTTATCCAACAAAGTTTGTGTTTGTCTTGCAGGAAAAGAGAATCGTGGAGGAGAGAAAAATCTATAGCAGCCCGCACTTTCTTGAGGGGCTGTCAACCTATTGATGTATGGCGAGGGAAAACATATTTCGTCGTCAGGGCTTGTTTAGAATTGAGTAGGGGGGGGGGGGGGGAGAGGGGCGGGAGGTTCGATGTATCGGTTTATATATGGGGGGGGAGAGGAGGGAAGGGGAGCTTACTCCAACAGGCATGACACCGAGGAGAGACTCCCGAAATAAACAATATATCGTCACCGGCAAACTCAATTAATTCAATTATAGGGAGTTCGCACAAGGACACAATTTATAAGCACATTTCTACCCTGGGCCCACCACCCACCCCCCTCACCACACTCTTTTTGTTCATATCCGCACGTACACATACACACACACACACACACACTCACACTTTCGTACACACATAGATGCAGGGCTTACACATACACACACACACACACACACACACACATACACACACACATACACTCACACGCCATGGCATCCTGAAATACATCCCTTCGTTCAACATTGACATATAGAAATGTCATGTTGTTGGTTAGACAATAAATGGGATTTTTTTTTTTAAAGTTGTTTGTGCTCGCGTGTGAGTCTGGCAGTATTTTGTTTGTTTTATTTTGAATTTCAAGACATTTTTGGTGTCATTTGGTTGATTGTTGAACTCATCGTACCGAAATGTATACAACAGCCAACATAGTGGCAAATTTATAGGGCATACAAATGTACAGGGCATACATGTGCAATTCTATTTCCACAGAAACAAAAAAAATCTTGTTGCGAATTCTTCTTTAAACTTTTTTTTTTTGAAGATATCCGTAAAGTCCGGTCTCTTTGCTGTTTCAAAAATAACGTTTACATTTTTTTTTTAAACTTTAAAACTGTAACCAGATGAAATTTTTTTCAGAACTTCTGTAAGGTTTCGGTCCTCGTCCAGTCACGCGAATTGGGTTTTCAAAAGCTTAAAGTGAACAGGTTTTTTGAAATGATTGAACTTTATCTCAATAAATAAGGCTAAGTACACAAATTGTCTTCATATCAAGGAACTGTGGTCTTCCTGAACCACATTATGGACTTCTGTGTTGGACAGAATCGGCCTCAGAAGTACGCGGGGTCTAGGGCGAGTGTTCTATGCAGGGCTTAGGATGAGCACCATTTGCTGGGCTTGGAAAGAATATTGGGCTTGTTACAGTAAGAAAAAAAAACACTCCAAACGCAGGGCCTAGGGCTCTTGCCCCAGTTGCCAATCCTTAGGCTACCACTGGAGTTGGGGCTCCTTCGATGTGCCACAAAAATAATAAAGGGTACGGTACTCCCCCTCCCTACATGCTTTGCTTACAACATGCTTTCACAACATGCTTTACATCATGCTTTACAACATGCTCACTACATGACTTACTATATGCTTACTACATACTTACTGCATTCTTACAACATGCTTTACAACATGCTTACTGCATGCTCACTACATGCTTTCAACATACTTACACCATGCTTACTACATGCTTTGCAACATGATTACAACATGTTTTGCAGCATGCTTTACTACATTCTTACAACATGCTTTACAACATGCTTACTATATAAAATATGCTCTCTACATGCTTACAACCTGCTAACTACATGCTTACTTTATGCTCACTACATGCTTACAACATTCTTACTACTTGCTAACAAAATGCTCACAACATGCTCGCAACATGCTCACTACATACTAACAACATGCTCACATGTTCACAACTTACTTACATCCTGCTTACAAAATGCTTACTACATGCTTACAACAGTTACAACTCGTATTACCCACTAATACCATTGTATTATAATTATAAGCTAAAACTTCTGAATTTTTTTCAATAAAAATATCATAATACATATTACAATGTGGGCGGCGCCGTCATATTTCAGTGTCATAGCATCGTTCGCTACAGTGATACATTCATTATTCACTGACACAATGGTATCGACATGATTAAAACCGGTATTAATCAACGTGATGTTTCTCACAGATATTGGGAGGTCAATATCGACATGACTAAAACCGGTATTAATCAACATGATGTCTGTCACAGATATTGGGAGGTCAATATCGACATGACTAAAACCGGTATTAATCAACATGATGTCTGTCACAGATATTGCGAGGTCAATATCGACATGACAAAAACCGGTATTAATCAACGTGATGTTTCTCACAGATATTGGAAGTGAACGTACACTTGAAAAGAAAGCTTGACATGGACTAGTAGTGGCAGGGAGGGAGGGAGGGGTAAGTTCTGTTTATGTATTATTTAGATGCAACAAACATTTTATTCCACTGTAAAATTTTAATTTGTTATCTTCATTTTTAGCACCAAGTTTCACGATTTCCTGTCAGTTTCCCCTGCGTTGTAAGAATTAGAAACAAATTGTCTATGAATGTTTAAAATGCGGGCCGTGCAGTTAGTTGAATTGTCTCCGTGTACAATTTTAAACTCGCGGAGACTGAGCCGGAGTAACAGGTAGCTGTGTAATCTCCCCTCCAACTGCCCACTAGTGGTATTAACAACGTACCGTTTATTTATCAGTGCACAGTATGTACGCTGTATTGACCACTGAATCTAAAATGTATTGACCACTGAATATAAAATGCATTAACCAGTGAATCTAAAATGTACTGACCACTGAATCTAAAATGTATTGACCACTGAATCTAAAATGTATTGACCACTGAATATAAAATGTATTGACCACTGAATCTTAAAAAGTATTGACCACTGAATATAAAATGTATTGACCAGTGAATCTAAAATGTACTGACCACTGAATCTAAAATGTATTGACCACTGAATCTAAAATGTATTGACCACTGAATCTCAACTGTATTGACCAGTGAATCTCAACTGTATTGACCAGTGAATCTAAGCTGTATTGACCATGGCTAGCATCTGGTATATTTTTTTGTGTGGAGGGTAATCATGATGGTACACGAGAGAACACTTCAAAAACATTTTTTTTGTTATATTATGTTCATTGGCTGTAAATCAAATTCATTCATTGATTTGAATGATTAATTTATTTTGGAAAATTATCTGTGGTTCCCTCCCCCCCCCTTATTCCCTTGATGCCATATGCACGTGTTTATATTGCTTAATTATTAATCCAGGACTTCTTGTATCAAATAGACCTTAGATGAGATTCTGACAACTAGAGGCGCAACTAGACCAAACGTTCAAGGAAGGGGGGGGGGCAAAAAAATCGCTTGTATTAAAAAATCACATTATTTATATATTTGTATTTTATTTTAAACAAATTTTGGTCTAATCTTTTAATTTTTTTTTATTTCGGAGGGGGCGAATGCCCCCCCCCCCCCACACACACACAGTTGCGCCACAGCTGACAACTAGTTGGTGCAATGCTGGTACATGGAGGATTGTTCACCTATACTACAAAACAAATGGTTTAAATTAACATCTCATATAAAGTTGAAAACGGGAATTAAAATAAAAAAGGTAGTTTATTATAGAATAGTTTGGGTCCAGTGGGTCAGATGTAAAGATTTGTCCATATTCATTTTAAAAGGTATAGAACGGAATCAAATTAGGTAGATGTACAATCAATAACGGTTTAGTTGTTTGTGTAGTCAAGATGTATATTGTATGTATAATTGTATATGTTTAATTTAGATTAATTTATTTCTGAATTTTATTGTCTATCAGTCTGTCTTACTTTCTCTCTCTCCTGTCTCTATATCTCTCCCGCACCCCATCTCTTTCTTTCTCTCTCTCCCTCTCTCTCTCTCTCTCTCTGTCTCTCTCTCTCTCTGTCTCTCTCTCTCTCTCTCTCTCTTTCTCTCTCTCTCTCGCTTTCTTTCTTTCTTTCTTCCACTCACACATACACTCTTTCTCCTATAAACATTAGAAGAAAAAAAACATCGAAACATATTCAATGATTAAAAAAAAATATCAGAAAACTACAAATTCTGGAAGCAATGAGGCCGTTGAACGCTAACACCCCCAAGTTTACTTCCGGTCTGCGTGAATTCAAACGTTATTATTACCGGAAAAGCGTCTGGCATTCCTGGCAACAAGCAAGAAAAAGAAAGGGGGGGGGCGAGAAAAACGTCTATTTTGAGGTGGGAGGGGGGTGAATTGGGAAAATCAAAAACTAGGATCAGGGGCTGGCCGAGGATGATGAAGACGAAGAAAACCCTTGCGACAAATATTTTGGTGGTAAATAATGCCATTGGGCAGCAACGAGCGTTGAAGATAGCGCAATTACAGGGCTCACACCGCTTAGAAAATCATCAGGAGAGCGGGTATATCGGAAGCAATTACCGAGCCAGGAGCCGTGTGGAGGTCCACCATTACTGAGGCCAAATGAGCACCGGTCGGAGAGAGGCGCTCACGAGTAATGTCTTCATCGCCCTGATTTCCTCGAGCACCGTCCTCATCAAAGAATTAGAAGCGAAAGCTTTCTCACTTGACAAGATTTCTCTTGTCCGCTCCCTCGAGACACACATTCAAGAGAGGCCCTCTGCTTGACCCCCTTGTATGGGTACCACTAGAAAGATGACCAAAATAAAAATGAGAAGGAAAAAAATAATAAGAGAAAGGAATCCGTTGGTTGAAAAGATTTGTTATTTGTTTTATCGACTGGATCCAAACTTTGACTCTGAACTACATAAGACTAAGTTGACATTGAGGGATGCTGCTTTTTTTAAAATGGTTTTGTACACTTGAGTAAAAACTTTAGACGGAAGGTATAGGAAAGTTTGACGTTTATTGGAATTGACCAGGATCTCTGGAATGGAGTTCTTGGATTGGTCTTTCAATAAAGACAACTTGTTTAGTTTAAGGATGTCTTGCAATGTTGCAGACTGTTGTTTCTTTTTTTTTTTGTAAGGTAACTGTTAATGGTAGACTTTTACACGAGATCAAGGTGTATGGACGATCTGTAGCACGATACGTTATAGACGGTGTGTGGTGGATGTGTGATAGATGCTACAATACATTATAGAAGGTGTGTGGTGGATATGTGATGGATGCTACAATACATTATAGAAGGTGTGTGGTGGATGTGTGATGGATGCTACAATACATTATAGAAGGTGCTTGGTGGATGTGTGATGGATGCTACAATACATTATAGAAGGTGTGTGGTGGATGTGTGATGGATGCTAAAATACATTACAGATGGTGTGTGGTGGATAAATGATGGATGCTACAATACATTATAGAAGGTGTTTGACACACTATAGAAATATAATGTATGATAAAGATTTTAAAGAAAACAGATAACATAATACACGGCAATATAAAATACATTATACTGAAGGTATCAAACGAAGGCTGACCAAATGCATGACAGAAGATTTGTATAAATGGATGAAGACGAAAAACTATCCACAAGATAAGCTTCATGATATAAGTTTAATTGATGACGTAATATAAAATACAGGATGTAAGATAGAATAAATAAATTAATCGATAAAGACTCAATGCAATGACAGAAGAGCACATTTTGATAAGACTGTGTGGTGTGGATTATACAAGTTCATACTTGTACAATCTGCATCAAACGTAAAAATAAACCCCTTTTCTTCAGAAACAATGAAAGACCGTGATTTTTTTTATAATCCTGTCAATGTAAACTATACGGCATTAATGAATCAACATTTAAAGAAATTCTCTGTCCAAGAGCTAAGAAAACAGTTCCATTTTTTTTCCCTCAACAATGTAAACATCTTGAGTCATGTGACTAATTGTCCACTCCTAACCAATCACGAAAGGGGTGGGCAGGAAACCTTTGGGGAAGAAAAAAGGAAGACGATCAATTTATTAATGGGGGTCCAGACATCCATTGTGCCAGTTGCTGACATCCAACGGGCCAAAAAGTCAAACTGATTGAGACCAGTAGAGATGGTTTGCATGCATTAAGTCTCGCTGAAGAGTAATTCCACAGAAATATTTCCGAAGATAGAACTTGTTCCGGGCCAGAATTGAAGAAACAATCTCGTTATGCAAATACGAAGACTCGGAATTTGTCTGTCAGAAATTCTTGATTGTACAGTAAACGTTAGAAAACAGACGGGCAATAAAACGAGTTTTTTTTTTTTGGTCTCTCTTTTGTGAGGATGTTCATGGGAGTGAGTTGAGATAAAGAGTTTGATCACGAGATTGAGGCTGTGATGGAGAGATGAGACGACAAAAATGAAATTAGGTAGACTCGAGACGTTAATAAGGATGTACGGACAGGGGACGGCAGTAGAAGATGCTAAGAGAGAGAGAGACAACGAACTCTTCATTACTTTATGAGTTGTGGATGGGTATTATTCAATTGTGATTGAAAACTTCCATTTGATAATGGCGGTGATTGAACATCGACCACACATCTTCTACCATGTTTTGTAGCGGTGATTGAACATCGACCACACATCTTCTATCATGTTTTGTAGCGGTGATTGAACATCGACCACACATCTTCTATCATGTTTTGTAGCGGTGATTGAACATCAACCGAACATCTTCCATCCTTTTTCTTCCAACCATGTGGATCGAGAAGACCGGATATACCTCTTAGTGGGTCAAGAATCTCAAAAGTTAGAGAACCGCCGGTATACACTGATAAAAAAAGAACTCTTTTACTTGCAGTTGGTTCAAAGGGATGGAGGATGGATGGATGGCAGGCTGTCCACAGTGGGTGGGAGTTACTTTGCTGCCAGCTAGGGGCAGAATCTACCATATTTAGCTACAGGGGTTTTTTTGCCATATAAGCGCGCCGGATCTGCGATCCGGCACCTCTGAAATGCAACCCGGCACCTCTTATAGTTTTCTTCATTTGGTAAAAAGTTAAAAACTTCAGAGACCCACCACCTCTTATTGAAGAGACCCACCACCTCTTATTGAGCAAAAAAACCCCTGTTCAGCTATTATTGGCACGGGCATGGGAGGCGGGGGAGATGTCGTTCAGAGATCTGTTCGCTATCTTTTAATTGAAATGCTATCGGCGAGCTTCACATTCTGAATGGCAGCCTAAATCATAAGAAATAGCAATGTGAGCTCGTTTCATGGGCTCCGGGCTAGAATTACGTAGGCCTACCAGGTGGACCACCTTTAGTCAAAGATAATTAGGGCAGAGGGGGGGGACATGATTTACAAGCTGTGACTTTTACTGTATTATTTCCATTGACACTTTATTTTTCTATTTATTCAGGCAGTGACAACCTTAGCATTCCGATAAAATGTGTGGGGTACAAGCCGAGCGTCAAATGAATGGCCAAAAGACATAGCCGTAGTCTATGTTTCGTATGTTATCAAAACAGTTCTGTAGCAGGGCATACCATTTGGCGCGGGGCATAGAGCGGACACGGGGGAAGCGCCGAGGGGGGGGGGGCAGGGGGGGGCAGGGCCAGGGGGCCCCCATCTGGAGGGGGCCCCCCCCCCCCCGTCTATCAAGTTTTTTTCACGATTCATTGTTTATTAAGGGGCCCGCAATGATGTCCTGCCCTGGGGCCCGTGTTGGCTCTCGGCGCCCCTGACCGTAGTCGTCACTTCTAAGGCTGCTACTGGTCTAGGGCATCCAGAAACATTGGAACGATTCATAATGTATTAAGAAGCCCTTTTGTTTTTTGTTTTTCTCTAAGTTTGGCTTAGATTAAAATATCTGTTGTACACAATAATGTTTTTGTACACGGAGTTAATCAAGGTCGATAGGAGAGGATGGTAAAGATTGGTTTGTAAGCACTGTCGTAGGATCACCTTCGAGGCCAAGTAGCAGATTAGTATCATTTAATCTTGTGGTGTTCTGTCAGCTATCACAAGAAACATCGTCACCGCGACTGGGTGGGAAACTATTCTCAAGTACGGGCGTGTGAATAGTACGGCCAAAATAAGCGTATCGTATATCAAACGTCTACGGGAATAGAATCGTGATTTGTTCTGTTTAAAAAGAATGTAGCTCCGTAAAGAACTTGAGTTACGTAATTTAGATTTAGTTATCGATAAATGTACTCCCATTTAATACAGTAAGTTTTTTTTTGGTTATTTGTTATTTTAAAAAAAAAATAGTATTGCCATGTTCTATTACTAAGAACAGACAGTAACGAATTGTCTCATTTAAAAGCAACTTTTTACTTAGCTCTGTGCTAAAAGAAGAATGCTTTCCCCCCCCCCTTTCCAAAAAAACCACTCACCTCTGGGATTAGACCTATGGCCAGTGACGCCGAGAGCCAGCACGGGCCCCAGGGCAGGACATCATAGCGGGCCCCTTAATAAACAATAAGTCGTGAAAAAATTGACATGGTCCCCCTTACAGATGCGGGCCCCCTGGCAATGACCCCCTGCCCCCCCCCCTTCGGCGTGCCTGCCCATGGCTATACTTACCTCAAGCATCTTTTTTTTTTTTTCTTCGTAATTAATTATTGAAGTAGAAGATTGTTCTGATTATTGATTTTTAAACGATTGATTCAGTATCTAACGTTCTGTTTGAGTCAAAATACACTTTCGTTTTAACATGGGACTTGGCCCAACCAGCTTTGTTTACAATAGTTCATGTTCATTTGAAGTAAAACAAAAAAAAGAATCAGTACCATTGTGTTTATAATTTGATGTAGACAAAGCAATAAACTAAAAGCACTGAGGGAATTTTCTAAACAGAAAATAGTCTTTTTTAGTTCTTTGATATTCATTCCGTATTTTTTTAGGCCAGTTATTGTTCAGACTTACGTGTGATAAACTTCCAAATATCATATAACTGCTTTTATCGTAATTATTAATTCAATAATTTTGTTCAGGATTTAACTCATTTCATTTATAAAAGAAAAATATTAGTAATGAAATAATAAATTATACTGTGGAAAAAAAATCTAACATTGAAGTCTTGTAAAGTTCCCTTAAGCCCGTAAGGGCTCATCAGGGCAGATGAAGTGTAGAATTCATCTGTTTCAGTAACCTCAGCATATGTAAAGGGATTGTGTGGTTGGCACAACATACAGCCACCTTTATTCACCCAACTTGAAGTCAGGTATCCATTTATAGCTGGGTGGATTGGGGACTTAAACCAGGACCTGAAAAAATCTCAAGGGTCTCAGTGAGATTCGAACACAGGACCTTTCGGTCGACAGTCAAGCGTTCTACACCACACGACCACCCATCCCCGCATTTAAGACTATGGTGGGCAACAACTGATCTTTTTTCTCATCAAAATTATTCTAAAACTTTGTTAAAATATTTACGTTTAAAACCAATTTTATTTCACATCCTTTTAGGCATTCTATTATTCATTTACTACCAGGATCTCAATCTAGTTCTATAATTGACAAACAGTTACAAAGACATCACTCAAATCAACAGTCATTTTATTTTTGGGTACTAATAATTTCATTACTCTACTTAAAATAAGACAAAACACAATCTTATTTTATCGAAGACGGACACACAATTTATTAAATTGGAATCATTCACAATTTGCAGTTTTTACTGATTTTTTTTACCACAAGACTTCAAAAAAACAATCACATTTTGTACTTACATTAAAAAATAATTGTACTTTAGAAGCATAATCAAATCACCACAGCACAGAAAACAATTTTTTTTTAAATTGTATATCTTTTTTCTAAAAATATATTTTATGAAAATGTTTGGACATGTGGAAAAAAGGATTTTGCATAACTTTAACAATTATTTCATATTGATGAACTTTTTTCCTTAGTCTTGAACAATCTTATTTTTATCCTGTATGTATGCTCCTAGATGTTTAGATAAAAAAGATCAATTTACTCTGTGATTTAAACAATTTATTAACTATTTTTCCATCTGTTTACATATTTAATAATAATTTTTATTTCTAAAATAGATAAATCAAACAAATTTATTTCAATCCCACATATTTTCCCAACTTACGTCAGCTCTATACAGGAAAAAAAAAACACTCCATTTTTAGTGCTTGGGAAAATGTGGAATACATTGTGTACCCACAACGCAATTATTGCACAGGCAACATATTATGGAGACTTCAATGTTGATACAAACAGGGGGAGGGGGGGGGAAGAGCTACAAGGAGAGGTGAAACTCATTAATTACTTCATGAAACAAGCAAAAAATTAATTTTTCTAATAAAAAAAAAGGAGAGAAAAAAATAAATAAAATCTGAAGGAACTGAAAAAATACCAAGAAAAGTATCACCAAATTTTACTACTTGATCAGACAAGTCAAAATTTTAAAAAATGGGCCACAAAATTCATTAAATGAAAATACATCATATATAATAAATCATGATTAAAAAAAAATCATCACATGAAATCCACAAATTTGTTAACAAATAAACTGAATATTTCTGCATAAACATGACAGTACAATCAAGATACTCAGGACATACTGTGAATCATTAGTTTACAACACCAGTTTTGAAAATTAACACCAATCTTAATGATTTCTTAATCTTGCACAAAATGGTGGATGAACTGAATCTTGTAACAGATTAAGCTTATCGCCTGAGGTTCCACAGTATATACAAAATATAAACCTTTAAATCAAAAGCAGTCAGTAAATGCCTCCAACATAAACAATAAAATCAGGTCTAAGATTGGTCCACAAACAATAAGTTATCTAAAAAAAAAAAAAAATTAGCAAGTTACTAACACTTCTTGTGCTGATTAACCATCGCAAACAATATCATAGAAAACAAACTCACAGGAAACAATCACAATGCTAAATAAAACAGGTCGATGTTAGGTAACTGTGATCCATCAGGAGGTCAGCGATCTCTTGATGTCCTTCAGGAGCATGGAGCCGATGACCATCTTCTCACAGTTGACTGTGACCTTGGCGTTCTTCCCTGCGATGCTGACCACCACCAGGACCAAGGTGGTGGTGGCCAGGGTGTGTGCAGCGAAGTTGAAGACAGCGGGGTCAGATGAAGGTACCTGGAGCAGGTTGGCCACAGACAGGACAGATGAGCAGACACCCTGTGGACATTTCTTCACTTCAGGGATCTCACAGTTCTCTTTGTTTTCATTCATTCCTCCAAGTTTGGCTGAGTGGTGTAAATAAAAACAATATTAGATTCTTTCAAATAACAATCAGGAAATCATTCAATTAGTTAATACATTAACAGTACAACAGGCACAGAAGTTTATATATGTATTTAGGTAAGTATATTTGAAAGGCACAATTAAATAACACAGATATTAAAATTTTTTTTGGCTCAAATCTTTTATGTATTATCGTAAGTTAGGGCCATTTTCATGGATGGAAAGGGGGGGGGTCAACAAAATTAGGAGCCCCCATAGTTTTTGACATTTATATTTCATTATCTTGAGCCTAAAGTTCACAGGTCCCAACCGAAATTAAAAAGATGAATCAGTTTATCACTTGCACTAGGTACGTCGAGGTTTTTTTTTTTAGGTCAGTGAAGTGTACTCTGAATGACCTAGATCTTTAGTGTCAAACTGTGGGTCGCCCCGTTTCTTAACATTCCAGTTGGTTGAATGGTTCGCGCTGATACTTAACCCCTGTTGATGCCCACGTGACCAGTTTGTCACAGGTACATGAACAACTTGTCAATAACTCTTCACGCCCCCATCCAATCATCTGGGTGGTGTCAAAAGCTTCTGTCTCTAAGTTACACACGAACATAGTTCAATGAAGGTTTAACCCCATAACTTCTATCCACACACACACACACACACCTTCTATAATGTTGACCCTTTATAGAAAATATAAAAATGTACCAGTGGCAACAAGAGTTGTTTGTTTTGTTTGTTGTTTTTGTTTTTTTTATAGAAAAATGTAACTATGGAAATAAATTAAACAGTTTATAATGTGAACAAATAGTTTTCTTTACATCTGTCATAATTTTCACAACCAAAATCTGGGTTTTCAACCATCACTGCTAAGTTTGTGTCAGCATCTAATACAAGTTTTATGAAAGAATATTTAAACTGAACTAGATCAAAACTATATTAACACCTCTGGGGTTCAACGCCATTCGGTTTCATGAGCAAAGAGTGGCGGCAAACCGAGGGCGCCATCCAGAATGTCTCATTCAGAGGTTTTCGAGTGACGACCTGTAGTCCAATGATGGAGCCACGTTACACCACAGAAGTAAAGATCCAAGCTTTTAGATATACTCGACGTAGACATCCAGTGGCGTCCATAACAGCTTAAAGGGGCAGGGGGTGGCTTCCGCAAGATGTTTGACGGTGCCCCCCTATATTACGGGGCACCCTCTGCGCCGAGTGCCTTATTACGACGCCACTGTGCACAACGTGTAGCCCTACAGTAAAGTGCATTTATTAATTCACACGCCGCTGTTGTTGTTGTTGTTTCACTTGGTATCTGCGTCCATTAGAGTAGATCTCAATGCATTCAACACAGAACCAGAAGTCAGCGACCATTCCCTCCCTTACACGGCTTTACTAACAAATAGATTTCAAGATGAAGCACAGTCTGTGATTTACAGAACTGGGCATATACGGCGACATTCTATCCGAACAGGACTTTATTTCGCGATCATGTGCTAATCGCGCGCTGTCTGTCGAACTAAGCCGACTCATCCTGAGACTAGCTACTTGCCCGAACAAGTGCCGGGGTGTGGGGATAAAGCTATATTTACTACTGCATCCAACCGTCTGGAGTCTACTCGTACGACAGGGAACACAAAAACTTTGAACTGAGTTGTAGCAATGACGAGATTAACTCTCCGACAGGGTTGGAATAAAGAAAACAGAAGAGCCATACAATATGACACAATGTAACATTACACGGGGGACCATGAACAATAGCAACCAAACAAATCTAGGCGGTAAATCGATCAATAACAGTAATGTACATTGGGCACTCGTCCATTGTCTCCCATAGGCCTACAAAAACAAAACACATTATCTCCACTTAATCTGCAGACGTCGTTGTGTGTGTGTGTGTGTGGACCAGACAGTATCGCACAGTTCCGCGTGACCACGACAGTGTAACGGAAATGAACTTCCAACAGAGAAATGCGAAATATTTATGAAGATCTTAACTTGAAGTCAAATATGTCTACCATGATTTTGAAATTCAATGTTTAAAAAAAAAAGGTGTCATGCAGAGTATTAAAACAAACTCGTACTTCATAATTAAGATAAATTTCATTTATTTACTGTGCTCAATAAACCATGAATGACATCAATTACATTTGTACATGTTTGTATAAGATTGAGTCAGAAATGCTTTTATCTGCATCGTATCGTAACGATAAGGGATGCACCAAGTCAGAATTAGTATGGCACAGAGGCGGCCATAGCTGTACGTGTTCCATTGACCCCGTGAGGCGACTGACAGATGACCATGTAGGACTACCGTACAATAACGCTCACGGGATAGTCACCAATCGCGATGCCATCCTCGGGCACGGGGTTTCCCTAGTCCAGAAATGGGCGAACTACGGCCCGTGTGACAAATACGACCCGTCGGGCTATTTCAAACGGCCCGCGCTCTGCTCCTCTTAGGTCGTTTACGCCAGTGAGGTTTACATACAATTTATATAATTCAATATAAACACTACATCATTGGCCCTTCTGTCCATTCTAAGAGCCCAATGTAGCCCGCGGGTTACATAGTACCCCCCCACCGGTCCCTAGTTGATGGATAGCAGTTATTACATTTCTACATAAGAAGTTTGAATAACCCACCAGCATCTGCAGTTGCACATTTTTAATGTAAGTCAGGCAAAAAGTTAAAGTGACAGTTGAGAATGGATTATTAATATGTCAATCAGCTAATATTTAGAGCAGTAATTCATTATGAATTAATCTGGTTATTTCGTAAGTTATAAAACTCAAACCAAAAAAAAAAACAAAGTCTCCTTAACAATAAAGTAGGAATGTACCGCTGGTTGGCGCTACAAGCTGATTGGCGCTACAAGCAGATTGGTGCTACAAATCGCACACTTTACATCGCATGAGCACAAATAATAAAACGTACTCGGCAACATGAACAGAATTTCTCTTATAGGATATGTTTCCACTCCACCGCTATTTCCCGATATTCAAAGAGAAACACATTTACAGTTATATCTAGATATACAGAGTGCCCTACGCTATGTCCACATATAGATAGTTTCCCACATAACACAGCGCTATATTTAGATGAAAGTGTGATTACGTGAATTTCGTTCGTATTTAAACTGAAATAACTATATGAGATTTTAGAACTGACAGCACGAGAAGTCAAAATAGAAAATTCATGTTTTATCTGATTCTATGGGTGCCTGACGTATAAACGTTTGACTCACTTACTATCCGCCACGCCCCACTCTCCATGCCAAAAAAAAAACCCAACAAGAATGGTTGAGATGATCACAAATATACGGATTAGCTGCTTTTATTTTGTATATACTCATACACACATTCATATATTATTCAAGAAAAGCTCATGAGCACAACAGGCCAAAACAGTAACAAAATAGATCCACAAAAAAAAAAAAAAAAAAAATAAAGAATGTAAATATTTGGATTGAAATTAATAATAATCCAATCTTAGAATAAGACACAAACCAAAAGATTTAAATATATATATATATATATATTATATTCTTACTATGTGCAATAGACCAGTGGTCGGTCCCCAACCTTTTTCTAGCCACAGACAAGTCAGTGTTTGATAATTTCACCGCGGTCCACTGGAAGAAGGGGGCGGAGGGGGCCGGGGAGGGGGCGGAGGGGGGGCGTTGATTATTTCTCGTCCATGGAAAGTCACACAATCACGAGATAAATAAATAAAAAGGAAATAGTTTAATGTTTCTTGGGCGGCCCAATAACATTCGTTCCACGGACCGATACAGATCCGCGGCCCGGGGCACTGCTCTGAACAATCAACTTCTATTGGGAAAACCCGTTCAGCCACTAATTGGTTTTCTCAACGGCCACTGAGCTCTATTCTAACTGGAGTGCGCACTTATCATATTTAACTATTAACTGGTAGTCCTTAATAGTGCTACACCATACTGGTGTCTTGTTCACTTACATATCAAAGTTTTCACAATACATCAACTTCATGTTACAATCGGTCAATATAGTGGGAGATATTTAAACAGACATAAAAAAAACTACTAGTCCAGCGAAGATTTTTTTACCTATTGGCTTTCATCAACTGGTCGATGCAGTACAAGTTTTCCTCTTAAAAATGTGTTTAAAATATTGTTTAGTTACGGAAATACATTAATTTGGACATTTTTTTTTTCAAATTTGATTTCATGTTTCTATGCAGCCATTTTGGTTTGTTTACCGTGTTTACCGGATCGAAATGTAGATATCCGTACACATATACGAGCACAAACAGGAAGTTGGATAAGCGGTTGGTTATATGTATGATGAGGGCCTTGCCCTAGACCCCTACACATCAATGATATATGGAAGAAAGGGTCATCTTCCTCGACTCCACACAACCGACTAGAATGACTTAGATATTAAAATAAACAATGGCATTCGTGAGATTTACCAAACATACCAGCGTCCAACCCACATAGATTGTGCCCGGAACACCTTCCTGTATTGAAATGTGTGTCAGGCTTAACAAAAAAACTGCATCTGCTTAGCTCCCGGCGATTCATAATATGTCCAGATACTTCACTTCAGTACGGCACAGCACTCGAGAATCCAATAATATTACAAGTTCTTCAGGAGAGAAACCTATGCGATTGCCGGACTGCCAGATATAATACCCGCATGGCACGACCAAAATAAATAAAAAATAAAAAAAAAATGACAAAAAATAGAGTGTGGAGTAATCAGAAATATTTATTAAGCCATGAAAATATTTAACAGGCCTGCATAATAATATGAGGAAAGTTGCCTCTGAATTGGATATTGAGATGGGGGCCGATGAGAGATGCATTCCCTTATTTCATACAGTGATAACTACTGTACGGAGACATAACATGTTCATGTGTAATAGGATGTAGCAGTAATAAGTTATGATGGGAGATGAAAACCGACTCAAATGGAGCCGCACTAAACTCAGTGATTTTTGCCACCATCACCAAAGACTGTCAGTTTACACCAGTGGTTCTGAAAGAAGGCACACACTAAAAGAGATTGAGAGCCACTAAAAGGGATTGAGAGCCACTAAAAGGGATTGAGAGCCACTAAAAGAGATTGAGATCCACTAGAAGGAATTGAGAGCCACTAAAAGGGATTGAGAGCCACTAAAAGAGATTGAGGGCCACTAAAATGGATTGAGAGCCACTGAAAGAGACTGAGAGCCACTAAAAGAGATTGAGAGCCACTAGAAGGAATTGAGAGCCACTAGAAGGGATTGAGAGCCACTAAAAGGGATTGAGAGCCACTAAAAGGGATTGAGAGCCACTAAAAGGGATTGAGAGCCACTAAAAGGGATTGAGAGCCACTAAAAGGGATTGAGAGCCACTAATAGAGACTGAGAGCCACTAAAAGAGATTGAGAGCCACTAAAAGAGATTGAGAGCCACTAAAAGGGATTGAGAGCCACTGAAAGAGACTGAGAGCCACTAAAAGAGATTGAGAGCCACTAGAAGGAATTGAGAGCCACTAGAAGGGATTGAGAGCCACTAAAAGGGATTGAGAGCCACTAAAAGAGATTGAGAGCCACTAAAAGGGATTGAGAGCCACTGAAAGAGATTGAGAGCCACTAAAAGAGATTGAGAGCCACTAAAAGGGATTGAGAGCCACTAAAAGAGATTGAGAGCCACTTAAATAGATTCAGAGCGCAGCAGAGTATGAAAGAAACATATTCATGTAAAGTATTGTATTTTATAAACAGGAGATAAATATCATTGCCGCATGTTTTTTGGCTCAATGTTTCCTTAAACATTATCATTGCTGCCTCATATAAATGTACTTGGACTATAGTTATATCATGATATCATCTCTGGACACTTTGACCAAAACCATTCTTATGGATAACAAACTAGGCTGCAGACTAGGAGCCCCAATTCTAACAAGCACCCCTCCCCCCAGTCACGACTTTTATTTCCACCCTACACACACAAGGAATGGGTATCTGCTGAGCAATTGAAAAGGGACCTGGATAAAGTGACTTGACAGTTTTGGGTAGTCAGAGGGGATCCATGTTCTCAAAACTTTTTTTAGCATTTTTGAGTAGGGTCCCCAAATTACATTTTTCTACGACCTCAAAATGTTCCTTTGCCTTGGGCCCCCAAAAATGTATGAACATAAAATAAAAAAAAAGTTCCCTTAAGCCCCAAAGGGCTCATCGGGACAGATGAAGTGAATTCATCTGTTTCAGTAACCTCGGCGTATGAAGGGATTGTGTGGTTAGCACATCGCCCAGCCGCCTTTACTTCCCATCCTTAAAGTCAGGTACCTATTTTAATCTGGGTGGACTTGGGGCCTTTCACCAGGACCTGAAAAAGTTCCAAGGTTCTCACTGAGATTTGAACCCGGGACCCTCCGGTCGACAGTCAAGCGCTCTACACCACTCGACCACCCGTTCCCTGAACATAAAATAAGTAACTAAAATTATTGTAGTGTCGATCATAGATATAGTGTCTCATAGATAAGTTGTTTCAGATATGGTGTCTCATAGATATGGTTTTGTCTCACAGATATAGTGTCTCATTGATGTGGTGTTGTTTCATAGATATGGTGTCTCATAGGTATGGTGTCTGATAGATAATCTATAAAAAAAAAAACTGTAAATTCACGCCTTAGCTAAAACTCTGAAAGTTCTTCACCAACGGCAACCATGAAATGTACACACAAAATTGCAGTAAATTACAGGGATGTTTATGTATACATTTTATATCGACATCACATCCATTATATTTAAAAATAATATTTAATCAATCCGTTTGGTAAAATTATTTTTTACTTCACTTTACTTTTTTTTTTTAAACCACTGGAAGTAATTCAAAAGTCACAGAGTGCTAACTATATATTGTCAGTATTTGTTTAAAAATAAACCAATCTGCCGTGTGCAAACTAAAAGTTCGTCAGTATATTGTTTTAATTAACAAACAGTATCGTAAAATAATTCTTTTACTTTAGTTTGCAAATTATTATTTCGTCAGTTTTTTTTTATCAAACATGTAAACAGGATTCAAGCTATTAATCATAACTCCGAAAGCACAACTAAAAGCACTGCATTAATAAACACAACAAATTTAGAAAAGGCTGTACCCTCAATGGAATCATTTTCCTCCTTTTATAGTTTTAAATGATTGATAATTATTTTTCTAAAATTTGTCTGTTTTTTTTTTTAATAAACAGAATTAGAAACAATAGTGGGACGGATGGCCGAGTGGTGTAAATACTCGACTGTCGACCTGAGAGTCCTGAGTTCAATCCGCGGTGAGGCCCATGGAATTTTTCCAGGTGAAGTTTGGTGCAAAGTTGTCCCACAAGTCCACCCAGCTTTAAATATTTCCATTTAAATATTTTTTTTGTATATTTACAACATATTGCATCTTTAAATTGTAATTAAGTCATGAAAAAATCAGATCTGTCTGAAACCAAAAAATAACTCAGCCTACAGATCAAACCAAAGGGAACATAACTCTATGCAAAGGTTTTGCAGGGTACAACTAGTAATTAATAATATTTAACAAATTAAACTAAATGAAAATTTAAAAATAAGCTCCATTTTTTTAATAAATATTCAGAAATATTTATGTTAATTAAAGAGCTCTGACTTCATGCAAACAAAAGTCAAATCGCACAACAGAGTTAATTGTAAATATTACTGCATATTTTATGATCAGTAGGTAGTCAACAACTTACCCAATAGAGAGAAACAAAAGGAGTATTTAGACTATAATACTATCAATGGAGCACCGGTGTTAATCCATTAAGTAAAGGTAAAGTTCCCTTAGCCCTTTAGGGACATTGGGGCAGATGAAGTGTAGAATGTAGCCATTTCTGTAGCCATGGCATAGACCCTTTACTCCCCCAACTTAAGTCAGGCACCATTTAAAGCTGGATTGAATTGGGGACTTTTACCAGGAACTGGAAAAATTCCATTGGTTCACACAGAGGATTCAACCAAGGACCCCAAGGCAACGGTTGAATATTCTGCGTCGTTCTGCCATGCATCCATTATGTACTATATTAAAAAGTTACAGTCAACAAGCTAAAACTTACCTCTTTGTGCTTTGAATTCATTTTCTCCCATTGTGTGTGGCTGGAGCAGCTCCCCGACTGGAGCTGAGATGCTCAGGGAGAATGTCTTTTGTTCAGTGACCAATTGAAAGCTTGCAGGCTGAGTGGTGTCATTGAAGTTGATTCCCATCAGCACTGATGTACACGCTCCCACTCCCAGAGAAGCTGCAAAGCAAAAATGTAAGTAGAATGTACACATCAGGTCATCACTTCTTAGTGTCATAGTCTATAAACAAGTGAGAGCTACAGGACTTGTCTATATGTTTACACTAAAATACCCCAAACAATTTTTTTTAAAATACAAAAAAAAAACATTTAAAAGATTTACAATGCTTTAATCTATCAAATAATTTATCCATTAAATGGTATGGTCATAATATAAAATTTGAACACCCTCAACATTCAAACAAAGTGGAATCATAAACATTTTTTTTTAGTTTCCTCTAACAATGTGACCAATCTTTAGACTTTAAAGAACCATTAAATTGTTTTTGCTAATCAAATTAATTAAAAAAAAACATTTTGATAAACTTTGATGATTAAACTATATTCCTTACCTATTTCAGGAAAATCATTTATTTCCATCCCAGGCTGTATTTTCTGTACAGATTAAGATGACACAAGAAAAAAATACTTTAAATAAAATAGACATCATGGATAATAAAATTATTTGTTTGTAGTTTTATTAAGAGGAAAGAAAAAATACCAGCATAACTTTTTTTGTCATATATTAGTTTATCCCTTATCAATTATGAGTAATAGTTCTTATATGTGATGTTTATTATTATATTTTAAAGCCTGTTTGAGTTTTTAATATCATATTTATTTACTTTTCTTAGCCCCTAAATTTCTCCATACAACATGTAATTACTAAACGCATTCTTATGATGCTGAACAGCAGCTTATTAGATCATATGCTGAAATTTGTGTACACTGTAAAATTTTACCCTCCCCCCTTTCCCTAGGTTTTAAATGCTATAGACACTGCAGAAGCAGGTGGAATTATGTTTGAAAATTTGAAGTAAAGCTGTACTAAATAAATTAAAACCTGAATTTTATTTGGTTTAAACTTTATGAGTCAGCACCTGGCATTTAAAAAAAAAAAATTAATAAACTGAGAACACAATTTAAAGTAATATATTTACAAACCTTTTCTCCAATTTTAATGTTTGTAAAAGGTTTCTCCCCTTGGTTAGTGAACGTCAGCTCCAAACTCACCAGTTTAGGAGAAAATATAGAGATTGTGCGAGTATACTTGTATGTTACAGTTAAACCTCCTGAGCTTAAACGGTTCAGAAGTTCATAGGTTTTATACTGTATTGTCAAACCTTGAACAATCTGACCAAAAAAAAAAAAACAATAAATAAACTTTTAAAATGTTTTACTTTTAATCAGCTCAGAAAATTAGCTTATGATATCTTTAGGTATAAAAAACTTATTGAAAAACATACGTTTGATTTTTCTGACTGTGATGTTGTTTGTGGTACAGTGCCTGCACCTGCAGCTGTAGGTGTAAGGAGATTTCCTGAAGTCAAAGTACTCATAACAGGAGGTCCAGAAGAGGATACTTAACACAGAAAAAAAAAAGTTTATTAATTCAACAAAATACAGTGAGAGAATATATGGGTGGTGCAATATAATGTGATAAGTATACAGTTTTAATATACATTTTACAAAATATTTGAAGTATTTTAATACAGTACAAACATCAGTAGCAATAATTTTTTTTGATAAGCAACAAAGCCATACTTTATTCACTACCAGTGCTGGCTGTTTTAATTTTAATCATATAAACAATATACAGTGATACAATTTTAAAACAATATTTATCATAAAATAAACATCCTCAGTGGATCTTTTTTCATGTATCAGTGGCTATGTATTTCTGAAAAGTTTAATAACAAAAGATAATGACCAAAAAAAATCTAATTATGATCCGGTAAAGTAGCTTATACTAATTTTCATACTAATTACTATTTTAGAGAAATACTCTAACTTGAGTAACCATATTTAAGCTGCGTACAAGGTCAAAATGTATTAACAATATAAACTAAAGAAAACTTACTCTCATCCAAATCTAACAGTAAATCTGCTGATGGAGACTTTGATGGCCCTTTGGGCTGGACTGCTTTGGCTGGTTCCTTTAACAAAAATAATTTTAGGGTAATTTGATAATCCAGTCAACTTCATAAATCTGTCATGTCCAAACTTTAAACAAAAAAATTGTCATTCATAAAAAAAAATTATCTTGAAAAACTAAATACAATTTTTAAGCATATAAAGTTATGCAAGTTTTTAATATATTGTGTTTCCACATTTTGCATTTCTGATGTCAGTCTCAGAGTTACCCACACAAGCCTTACATATTCATTTCAATATATTTAACAATTTCCACTAAAATCCCAATATATAAATATAATGTCAGCAGAAAATAATTGTAAAAATTAAAGTACTATATGTATTTTGCAAACTAACATTTCCCCAGGACTTCACAGTGCAATAAACCTAAAATTGCACAAGTGGTAAACGTTGAACTTTTTGATATGGTTTATTAAGGAAAGGTTACATGGATTGGGAAAGGCTCAAAATGACGATGGTGACATTTCTAGCCTGAAATGCATATTTATACAAAGGAGTTAACTAAGTATACATAATGACTTTATCCAAATAACATACTTGTTTTATAGCAGGCTTCTTTTCTTCCTCTGCGCTTTCTTCATCTGATGAATCATCTTCTTCTTCTTCAGATGACTCTTCTTCACTTTCCTCTTCCTCTGAAGAATCATCACTTTCATCTTCAGAAGATTCTGATTCCTCTTCTTCTGATTCTTCCTCTGTACCCTCTTCTTCTTTTTCCTCTTCTGAATCTTTATCACTATCCTCCTCACTGCTTTCACCTAAAAACATCAAATATTGAAAGGATTTCAAATGTAAGTGTCACAGTTCTCCCCAACTTATGTGCCATCAATTTAACAAGAGTTTAACAAAAAATGGGATAATTTCACCAAATGTATTTAGAAAACAGTATCATAATTACATGCTGGCAACTTACTTTCATCTTCACTAGATGATGATGAATAAAATGATTTCATGTCAGCACTGGCAGATTTTTGTTTCTTTGGTTTTGTTTGTTCTCTTTTTTCTTGCCAAGTTGGGGGAAGTTCCACATTTCTAACTGAAGGATCTGGAGCAACCAAAGGCCAGTCAGGCAATTCCTGATACCCAGTAGTTTTCATATTGAGAAGATGGGCCAAAGAACCCAGCTGGTAATTATCATGTGCTGAAATTTAAAAAAAAAAAATTTTTTAAACATAATACTTTAGTTTTTAGTAAACTTGAATTATACAATCTATTTTCAACCTTAGCAAAGTCCAAAAAGGCACATATTTCTTTTAAAACAAAAAAAAAATTAACCTTTTAAAGATTTTTATAACTCAGTAACATAAAATAATTCTTATAACATGTAAAATTAATAATCAAATATTTTAGTAATGTGTATATTTTTTTTTTTTTGCAACCAGGGTAAAAACACTAATTAAACTTGGTGATATTTTAGTTAGCAGTGACCTTCTTAACTACTCTCACAACAGTTTTAAAAATCAGTGACTTAACTTTGTAGGAAATTTACAATCTTAAAAAAAAGATTACCTTTAAATTTTGACTCCAGAACTGGAGCAGGTTTAGTTGCCAGGAATATCTTCTTGGCATACTTTGCTAAAGCACAGGGTTTATCAGAAGGGATGACAAACTGTCTCAGAAATCTTGATCGATCACGAATATCATAGTTTTGATCATACTTTGCAAGATTTAAAACATACTGACATAATAATTTGGTTTGTTTAGGATTGGTAATACAAAGTTTCACAGCCAAATTCAAAACCTGCAGCTTCACAATATCTTCCTGGAAAAAAAAGGTCTAATAATGTATTGTGCTTTGAAAAATAATGGCAAGTTACTGTTTTATATAGATTTTTATATTCATTTTTAAAATAGAGATATCTTAATTTTGAAATAAAAGGTTAGCATAAAAAAAACTTTCATAAAATTTAATGAAAGAAAAAAACTTCTTAGAAAACAAATATTAAATACCTCATTAATAAAATTTTTAGCCATTTTTCTAAGCACATCAGGGGCAATTTTGGGAACTCTTTCACTGTACTCTCCGATTAGCCAAAGAATGCTTGCCCTTGCCATTGGTACTGTTATCTTGTCCACCATTTTGGCCATATAGCAAATTATGTCTTTATGTTCAGATGGCTAAAGCAGAATTAACTAATTAGATCAATTTAAAATAACTAAATTCATCACATTTTTAAAAAGATGTTCATTTAAGATAAATCTTTTTTGCTTTGTGAGCTCAACAAATAAAATATCTTAGGTCAAATGTTACTCATTCACTTCAGCTGCCAACTATCAATGACTAAACACTGATAGCCTAAAACTATTTTTTCTATTTTATTAATTAGATAGTTTATCAAAAATTCTAATGATGACAAATTTGTAAAAAAAATAAACAGGAAAAAATCTGAGAAAAAACTGCACAAAGAAAAGTAATCATGACTTTAAAATTCTGTACCTTCTTAGTACATATGCTATATAAAATAACATGTAAATTTATACATTAATTATTTTCAGCTGAAAGATGAAATGTAACTCATGCGCATTTTTTATTGAATAAAAAAATACATTGAGATTTTCTAGCAATCAAAGAGATTTCAATAAGCAAAAACCTAAACCTGTACATTGTTTAAGAATTCTGAGTAACCAAGTTCAGGAATTTATAATGTTAATGAATATTTGTCAAATTATTTCACTCAGATCATGCTGCTTTTATATAAAAAATGATAAGAATTTGAACATAAATATTAATGAAATAAATGCAAATTATATTTTGATCATAAGCATAAAAATTAATAATTAACAAGTGCCCACTATAAATGAAATGGTTGTCTTCCACATAGCAAGATAGGAAGAAAAAAAATTCACCATCACCCAAGCCCAATCACACAAACAATTATTTTTTTTTTAAAATAGACCAAAGCAACCTATGACAAAGATAAATCATACAGATTATTAAAGTCAACAAATTAAAAAAAAACACAATGCTTTACTCTTTAATGTTAAAAAAAAAGAAAGAAAAAAAAGTTACGCATTTTCTTCATTGATAAATTCCTTTTGATCATGCATATACCATGCTACATTCCATTCAGGTCAAAACTACAATTTATACACAATAATTAGTTAAAGTCGTGGACAAGGCTAGATTTTAAATAGGAAATTATTAGATAAAAATGTAACCTTGGACTTTGAAGAAGTTCGAGGCTGAAGATGAAATGAAGGAATATCATAATGAAAACATCTGTCCTTTCAGATAAGTTGATAACATGAGATAAGTTTTAAGAAAGGAAATTTTCGCAAAAACAATAAATATACAGCTGTCGAAATTATTTATCAGAATTAAAAGAAGAAGTATTTTAAGCTCAACTGATAAGAACAATTTTAAAATGAACACCATCCATCAGGATCTGAACTTAGTGAAAAATGAACATTCCGATAAATAAAAATGTTATTTTCTGAAATAGGGTCCATTCTCATGCCAGACTGATAACATGTACAGCTATAGCAAATAAAAACATGAGTAAAAATTCATTTGCAAGAAAAAAAAACATCTCATTTCTCCAGAACACAATATTCCCACCATTAAAAAGTTACATTCTATCTTAAAAATCATTAATAATTTATTTACCTTGGTTAAAAAATAAACAAAATACAAGCAAATAATAATAACAGTTTGATAATAAAATGTTCATATTTAAAAGGTCAATATATTTTAGGACTATTATACAAGCTACACTTACCCTCATCTGAAGAAGTTTCTTAATGACAACCACACTTTCAGCTACAACAGCCTCTGTCAATAAATCAATTAAATGCACTCACTAGAAAGTATTTGTAAACTATTTTTAATACATTTTAGGTCAGTTTTTTTTATTTTTTAGCATTGATAATTTCCAGCTTCAAAAATATTAAAATTAATAATTTACAATTTGAAATATCGCTTTCAAAATTAGACCATTTTTACCATCTCTATTAGACATTAGCCGGACGAGTCCATTAAGACATGTGTCAGTTACTTCCGCAATACTACTGGCACACCGACCAATAGCTTGAATGGTAGCAGCAGCAAATTCTTTGTCTGTACTTGTGACATATGTCTGAATTTGAGTAAATATTAAATGTAAGAAGTAAGAATTATTGTTGAATAATTAATAATCATGGAACATTGCCATTGCCAATAAAAAAAAATGGGTTCTCTTGGTGTAATCAGATTAAAAAGTGTTTGTGCCACTGTAAATACATAGGTATGTAGCATTTTCAGTAAAAATTTAAATGCTTCACCTGAAATTCTCTTAAAATAGTTGATATATTAGTTTCTGTTGCTAGACTTGTCAATATTTCCAGCTGAAAAAAATTATTTTAAAAAATGTTTAGACAACAATCAATATAGCTCACAGGCAATGGCATTCAAGCTAATGGCTTTATTTTGTTTCACATAGCTAACAAACTACAAAAAACAAAATTATTTAACTTTTCATTGTTAAATGACAATAAGTCTATGGAAAGTTTAGTTTATTTTTGATGTACTTGCATTCCTTATGAAACTTTAAAATGTAAATAAAATTACTTATCCATTAGGATAACTGAAAATTATTTTTAGTTTTTCCATGTACATGTATTTTCTAGATGTACATGTAGTAACTTACCTTTAAGAGTTTCACATGTAAGGGATCACTGAATCTGACATAAAAGGATTTCAAATAAGGCTCAAACATTCCCTGTGGGAAAAGCACATACAATTTTCATTTGATTAGTCATTTGTCATCTTAGCCAATAAAAAAAATGCTTGATTTTAAATTACTTACAACAAAGTAATAAGTAATTACATGTACGGTATAACTTAACTTATTAATAAAATGTAAAATATTATACAAGTTGTTCTCAGTATTTACCCTTCGTCTGTTAGTCATCGTAGCAATATTGCTCAAAACAACATACTGAATCTCCCTGTGCAGATGTGAACAAACATATAATCAAAAGCACCCAGTTATTAGATATGATTATACTTTTTAGATAAATAAACAATTCTTTTTTTAAGTTTATGTGATCAATCAATAAACCTATCTAAAAAAATGTAATGGGTTTAACATGTGCTACATAACTATAATTTAGAGTGATTAATAACAATACGTTGATGTTTTGGAATTTAAAATGTTGAGTCAGTAGTATTAAACCAGATTCAGTATCAGCAGGTATCTAAATACATGTAAAATGTGATATAATTACAAGTGTGCTATGATCTTGTAAATACAACAGAAGACATATGTGGGTCACTTGGCTCGCTAGGATTTGAGACCCTAGCCTTAAGCATGCAGATCAGGCTCATAACCAAAAACCAATGAGCCACCCTCACTTTAGTTAAGTGCCTGAAAGGATAAGATATTAATCAAGATCCCATTAGATGGTTTTCATAGTGCCCTTCTTTCATCCCCACTAAGGCCATCAAGGCACGATGTGAGATATTGAGAAATCTTTTACAATGACCTGAAAAAAATAACCCCTTCTCACCGGAGATTGAATCTGGGACACTCAGGGTTCCAATAAGGTAATTTACACGGTTTGAACAGTTTTCTCCCACACATAATTAAGATTTAAAAAATCCATTTTTAAAACCCGGCTTAAAACTTCTCGGAAAGGTAGTTCAGTTACCATTTTCTGACTACAATCTAATAAAGAGTGATGAAAATGATTTTTTTTTTATTTTTAAAGATTGATTTTCAAGTTATTTTGCTTAGTTTTTCTTTTTACACAGGCTAATGATCTTTATTAAAAGATTTCAATTAAATAAAATAAATATTCTAAAGTGTTTACCTATGACTTCGAAGCAACCGAATTAAGCTTCTTGCTACAATACCAACTTCTGATTTTGGTGCACAGTGATAATACAACTGAGCAACTGCCATCACAACCTAAAATGTGTATTAATGCCACCATAAGAACGATGTTTTCAAATTTTCATTTTTACATCATGTGTATAATTAAATTTTAATCAGGACTAAACAAATGGCTCACAGCAGAATTACGGCTATTTAAAAGTGGCTTTGATTGGCGAAGAAGAAGTCTGTGATCTAAATCCATCATATATGGAACAGGCTTTTCATTTTTGCCTTGCTTGCTGCTGTCTTGTTCTTTTTCATCTTGCTCTTCCTCTGAATCCTTTTCAGAATCATCATAGAAAGGACGCTCACCATCTCCTAATGTATCCTGCAAATGTATTAACCATTTAAAAGCTTTGAAAATGAAACATTTATTTGTTGCTGAAAATTAAAAAAAAATGTTCATCCTTATGTTTCCAACAATATTTAAATAATACCTTTATCAGAAACCTACCTCTTGATTGGGAGAAATAAACTGCATCCTACAATATCTAGTTAACATATTTAAAATGACAACTTGTCCCCATTCTTCAACATCAACTAAGAGATTACACAACTTTCTGTAATTCTTATGAATAAGATCAATTCGTTCAGGACAGATTTCAACAAATGCTTGAATTGCACTTCCAGCGACCAACTATTGGAATAAAAAAGCAATATTTATAAAATAATGATAAGCAAAGTAATTGTAGCAACCTGTTTGAAGACACTTATTGTTCCAAAATAATTATGTTATTGATTATCTAAACATTATGGAAACAAAGGAATAGGAAATCTAGTTTGTTTTTAATATATCAATTATGTAATGCAACAACATCAGCACAGCAATGAATTAATGTTTTATATGCCTACTAAGCAAGCTAATGTGACTTTCTTTTTTCAAAGAGTATAAGAAAAAATACACAATGGCATCTCTTATTACAATGCTCTCCCTTTACCAACTGTCTGGTCTCTGATGAATTTTTATTTTCATTATTAACATCACTCTTGATGTATAACCTCTCCTTTTTAAGACTCGATTTTCATTTAATCTTTTAAAAGTTGTAAATGGAGAGTGTCATTGTATTTGAGGGACTGATGGTCGTGTGGTAAAGCGCTCGACTGTTGACCTTAAGGTTCCTGGTTTGATCTCCGGTGAGGACCAATGGATTTTTCAGGTCATGGTTTAAGGCCCCAACTTATCTCCTATGGTGCCTATAAGGCCACTGCAATATTGGATGGTGGGGGTGAAAGAAGGGCACCATAAAAACCGTCCCATTAGTGTTTTATAGGATCTAAGAGATTTTCATCTCATCCTTACAGGGGACTTCACACACACTGTATTTATTTATCTACTTGATTTTTATAGTTTTTGACTCACAGTGGTTTTATCTGCAAGTAATCTGTCTAAGACTTCAATCAACTGCTCTTTTGTTTCTGGGTCTAAGCTGTAGAAATATAATAATTTAATTCAACTATGTATGTACTATGTTTGTGTACAGTCTATGTCCTATCTAAACAATATGATTATTCTTAACTCTTGAGAGTGAGAAAGTTTAAATGTCTGTAAGATTCGATTTAATGATAAGAAGACTAAGCTACTGAACAATGTTCTTAGTTCAAAAATGTACCTACAATAAATGAAAGGTTTAAAAATTATGAATACCTGTATAATTTAGGAATAGCATGAGCAGCTGTTTTTCTCACATAAGGGGACATATCCATTACTGCCTCCTTTATAGCTAGCATCATGATGGGTGCTATAACTGGAACCCTAATGCTTGATAAAACTCTCAAAGCACTGGCTCGAATTAGCTGGTTTGGATCCTAAGATTTCCAGTTAAAGCAATTACATTTTTTTTATGAACTACTAGCTTGACCCAAAGAAATATGGGATATCAAAAAAAAAATTTAAAGACTTAATATAAGAAAAAAAAAACACAAACCTTCAGTGCCCGCTGAAAAGTGCTTATAGATAATAATGCTAAATCTTGCTGCTCTTCTGCGTATCTAGTTAAATACACATAGACTAGTTTTTTCACCTGAAAAAAATAGCATTGATGTAATAGCCAATAAAATATCTTTAGAGTATTTAGAAAGTCAAACTAAAATAATTACCATGTGATGTTTCAACAAATGACAAGTTAAAAATAGTCATACTTAAAAAAAAACAACATAATTATCTTTAAAACTTTACCTCAAGATTTTTTGATACAACATTTTTAACCACTGGCGGAAATAAATCAGAGGCATCTTTACCTTTAGCCACCATCTATAAATAGAAATAAAATAAAAAAAATCTATTTTCATTATCTCACTAAAAAAAATATGTTGCAAAAACAAAAAAAGAGAATAATTTACATTACAATAACTTACGTACAGATAATCTTTAGAATGATACATTTACATTTTTAAATATTCAGGTCTTAAGAAAATAAATACAATTTATGTTACATAAAAAGGCCTTATTTTAAAAAAAACTGATTAAGAAGAAAAACTCTCAAAAATAGACAATAAAATGATGCAGCATCTTAAGACTTATTTATCTCATGATTATCTGAACTAATTAAAAGCATTCTTTGAAATAAAATGAGGAATAATTTACTTTACCAAGGCATTGCTCAAAATTGTTTGCTAATTTTTGAAAAATTATACTGTCCATTTTACCCTTTTTTTTCTCACCTATGTACCAGCAATAATATTTAATCATAATGAAATACAAATACATTTTTTTTTCAAGGATTAAACCAACTTTTTAAGGTCATGTTTTATAAATTTGTAAATTTTAAATTTATATCAAAATCTATACAATATTTTAATTCTATTAAGACTTACTCTCTATAAAACAATGTTCAGAGCATACAGTACAGTATATAAGAAACATTTTTAGCTTTTAAAACACTGGCCAGTACATTTTCTCTGCACACTCAACTGTGGTGATGTTAAAAGGGCACAAGAGAAGTGGTTTATAAGATCAAGCGATAATCATCTCATTCTTACATGGACTATATTAATGGTAAAGGAGGGCCAATAAGTAAGTGTTAATAGAATTCCATCTAATATTTCTTTAGGATTAGGTGGGCAAGAAATAATTTTGACTATCTTTTGACCACAAAATGCTGAAGTCAGAGCCTGTGTACTGATTTTTATCCGCATTTCACAGCATTATATTCTTAAAACCATTTTTTAACAATTTTTAAGGCAAGCATACTCCAATAATTCTTTTCATTGCTTCCAGTTTTAGGCTATCCTTGTTGCTGTCCAGCATGGTTTTTAAATCCTCATGTCTGTAAAAGGGTAAAATATTAAATAGATAAATATTAATAATAATAATACTAATTAACAGAACTAGAAATACAATCATCCCCTGCTTAATGCAGGGTTACATTCAAACATATCCCAGCGCTTAAGGTTTTCATTAATAATATCTAAAATAAATATATAGAGTAAACTGCGATTTCTCATTTTAGTAATCTTTTATTATTAATATCAGTTATTTAAACAACTATTAATTATAAAAATTAAACATTTTTTTAATGATCATGATGATGTAAAAAGTTATTTGTTGTTTTTGGCACTAACATTTTCCTCTGTATGCATTTAAGCACTTGCATATATTTTAAAGTGAAATTCTCTCTTTCCATGTTAGTCACTTGTATTTTAAATTATTTTATATATATATCCCAATCAGAAAAATTGAATGAATTGTCGGCAATGAATGTATTAAATAATGTGAAATAATTTTTAATTATGCAATTTTTTCTGAAGTTTAACTGAATATGAATATTGTCACATAAAATAAATAAAGAAAATGGGTAATTGTTTACAAGATAAATGATTCTTTCATATCTTAATGCAAAGGTCTTAGTGCGTATCTTAGTGAGTCGGCAGCCCATGTGACATCACAAGCTTAAAAAAATGGCGGTGTTAACTTTACAATACAATGAAATATAGGTAAAGAAAATATATTTTAAAGTAACTTAGAATTATTTGGGAGTAATTTTACAGTCCGTTTCGTTTGATACATACTAAGACCTTTGCAATAAGATATGAAAAAAATCATTTATCTCGTGGGCACACTGTCGTAAACTTTTATAAGAAAATGATCCTTAAAAACTAGTCTTAGATAAAAACACCAAAAGCCTAAACATCATTCACTGCCACTAGTTATTTAATATGCAGTGGCTACGGTTACGGCTGGCCGTAATCCGTATTTTTTTTTCCCGGGTAACAGCCATAGATAATGCTCCACACCCTAACCCTATCCCTAACTCTAATATAAGGGCTGTTACCCGGAAAAAAAATACGGATTACGGCCATATTCCTAACCCTAATATAATGGTGCTGGCCGTAACCATAGCCACTTCGTATTTAATATAACGCACTGGCTCCGGATACGTCAAAGACGTACTTCGTATTTTTTTTTCGGGATACGTCAACAGAATGAACTCTTATGATTTAAAGTTATTTTCTTTTCGCAGGAAATGCAGTTTATATTATGATATTATTACACAATGATGGTGCTCAAAATCGGCGATCATTTTAACACGTTTAAAGAGTAAACAGAATGAATGAGAACTCTAATTTACTGCAGACGTTGATGACGTCATTTACTGTTAATAATCGGAGATTTTTTTTTTTCGGGGACCATAAATAGATATTACTCCACACCCTATCCCTAACCCCCTATCCCTAACCCTGAAAAATAAAATCTGAAAAAAAAAATTATGTCTCTCATAGGTATCGAACCCGCACATAGTTAACCAAACTGGGTCACGGCCAAGCGAACTACCAACTTTACCAGCGCGCCACATATACTATGCTATCATTTTAATGTATAATTAGAAAAAATTGCTCGGCTATGCAATTTCCCACGAAAAGAAAATAACTTTAAATCATAAGAGTTCATTCTGTTGACGTATCCCGAAAAAAAAATATGAAGTACGTCTTTGACGTATCTGGAGCCAGTGTGTTAATATAATAACTTTTACGCACTTGTTAGGAGACCAAACGTGACCATTATATTAGGGTATAAGGAACATGACATAAATTTTTTTTTTTTTTTCAGAATTTTTTTTTTCAGGATTAGGGATAGGGTTAGGGATAGGGATAGAGATAGATATCAATTTGCGCAAAAATCCCCGGAAACAGAAAAAAAAATAAACGTTTGGTCGACCGTACATATGCTAGTAGTCGACCAAACGTTTGGTCCAGTAACAAGTGCCTAACTTTTAACCCAAATTTGGTTCCAATCACAATAGCATTTTTTCTCATCATTTTGTACACAAGTGATGAAAAATATTTTCGGGTGACTCGTTTTATTTTATTCAAACATAATGTTAGGAAATATATAAGGGATTTTACTTTTTAAAGTCCGATGTAAAGAATCCACTACTGGCAGGATCGGTACTAACATCCCCACCGTCACCACTTCCAGTGGAACTTGGTGGTCTATCATTTGCATAAGAGGCTTGAAATCCGTTTCCTGCCATGATGAAATGCACCTTAATGGAAACTTTATGAAAATATGATGTGTAGCATTACTAACAATAAATAAGGAATGGTAGGAAAAAATATATTCCACTAGATATGGTTTTTCACTTTTAAGGCGGAAGTTGACAAAACGTAATACTGCGGAAGTCACAGGACGAAGTCCCTGTACTGCAACTATGTAATAAGTCATGATAAGTTATCCTTCTTTAGTACAGTATTTTATTTTTCTATTTTAAGGTGGTCCATGGCAGAGGTGTGCGGATCTTGAAATTTAGCGTCCGCGTCCGTCCGCGGATTTCTATCAATGATCCGCGTCCGCAGAATCTTACAACATTGGTCCGCAGTCAGTCCGCGCGTCCGCATTGCTGAAATTTAGCTGTTTAAATGACTTGAAATTTTTTTTATGGTAACGCTAAAGAAGATCCGCGTCAGTCCGCGAGTCCGCAACTTAACCATGTCCATACGAAGCGTGCGCTGTCAGTCCGCGGATTCGGATAAGTCTGCGGATCTGCGTCCGCAAGCGGACGCGTCCACTGTCCGCTCATCTCTGGTCCATGGGGCATTTAAGGTTTCTGCTACTTGTTAGAGCATTTTCTAAAAAAAATGCTCTACCATTTTCTAAAAAAAATGCTCTACCATTGTCTAAAAAAAATGCTCTATTGTCCCCGTTTTGTCTGTCTGTCCGTCCGTCATCACCCTAGATCTCAACAACCATAAGTCCTAGACCCATGATGTATATATCATTTTGTAGGTCTTGGCCTGCCAAGAAATGGCTTTTTTTCCATTTCGCGATCTGACCTCTGAGGGCCGTAAAAGGGGGCTTAGTACCGTTTTTTTCTATATAAGCTATATTAATAAAGAGCGCCTATATCTCAACAACCATAAGTCCTAGACCCATGATGTATATATCATTTTGTAGGTCTTGGCCTGCCAAGTGTACATCAAAAGTCCATTTCGCGATAGGACCTCTGAGGGCCGGGCTTCAGGGCTCCTAAGGGGCTTATATATTATATATACACCTTGTACGTTCAATAACCCATTCATTTTGTGCGAAATACTGCAGCACGTAGTTTCACCAAGATTTATTAAGAAACTCATCAAATGAAATAGTAAGCTTGTGTTCTGAGTTTAATTGAAAGTATCAGAGCTATGCAACAATTGACGGAGTTTTCGGACGATTAAATGACTATAATTTCGAATGTTTTCAATTATGAGTCCTATTTCAGTAACCACAAACCACTTGTAGTTAGATATTAAGAGAAAATATTTTTTTTTTCAAATATAAAGAAACGTCTTTATAATATTTTTTTTACAGATATATGCATTACACAATTGAATTTATAAACATTTCCAAAATTTACAAATATTTACTGAAAGCTAACATACGTACTGATACATAACAAGAAAATGCGCTAACACGTCCTGTGTCCAGAATGGAACAGGCTTAATTGCTTGTTTTTTCTATCTTTTTTATTTTTTAAGCTACACTAGCCATTTTTGGCACATGCATACAACATACCAATTAATGAACAAAGAAATAAAAAAAAATATAAAAAAGTGTATTTAAAAATGTATTTTGTGACTTTTTTGGGTAAAAAAGTGTAATTTTAAGACATATTTTCAAAAATTTTCAAAGAACCAATTTTTAAAATCTATTGTAGATATCGTAAAATAATTATGCACGAATGTTAATGAGTGTGTTTCCAACAAACGTCCAATTTTTTTTTTGAAATATTAAATAGATTTTTTTTTTATAATTTTTTTTCTTACCTACCCCCCCCCCCCCCGAAAAATTAACTTTATTTCAATGCAGTTTAAAAGATAACCTAAATTATTATTCCTAGCATCTTACGCTCATGTTATTAGATGGACCGATACTATAAATTTCCTCAATTTTATTTTCTTTTGTGGAGATGGTCAGCCGTGTTACCACTATGTCATTGAAAACAAGCAATAAATCTAACTTTTAGCTTCAAGTCCCAAATTAAACCAAACAGTGTAACGTTTTCCATTCATAAATAATTTCTTAGTCCGTCTAAACATACCACGCTTTTCTACTTTAGATGGAACAATAAACGGAGGTTAGCTGTTGTGGAGACATAGTTTAGAAACGTCGCAATAATATTTGCTTTTCTATCTCAAAACTCAAACTAGTATTACTTTCACGCCCCCTCCACCTGAACGTGTTTCTTCTCTGAATAATGTACTCTGCGTAACCTCTGTCCTAGCGAAATCTTAGCCCCGCCCATTCCTTTCCCTGTTGATACTATCTCTTGTGGTCAGCTGTTTCCATTGTACAAGTGTCTCCTTGTCCCTTATAGTCAAACTGGCTGTGGAGAAATAATATAGTCTAAGTTTGATGACGCAATTCGCTAGGCTCCGCCCACCGCAGTATCTATGGCGTCATTCCGCCATCTTGAGTGTAAATATTGGGAGCTTTAGTGTATACGTCATTTGGTACAAATGACGTATATTAACCGACAGTTGGGAGCACATGCTTTGTTTTATAGTTAGTCTAGCTGTGGGCATCGATGTAGATGGATGCATATTTACAGTTTGCTTTTGTACTCCTCCTGATTCTACCTTTATGTCAGTTCATGTTCAAGTATTAAATGATTGTTTGATGTTACTTCACTGGAGTTAACTTCGTGATTTGTGTTGTCTGATTTATTACACCCTCTACAAGCATCATCATTAAAAGGATCCGTAACATATATTTGGCACCTCCGACGTCGAACTGACTGACTTAGCTGGATTCAGGAGCAGCGGAGTGAGTACATTAAGACTCGTTGTAATTACCGGTTAAGTATTCATCGGTGAATTACGTGGCGGCCACCACTCTGGGTGCGCGCCGTGAAAACTGTTTGTTGAAGTGGCCAACCCTATTGTTTGCTGAAGTGGCCGACGTTACTGTTTGCTGAAGTGGCCAACCCTATTGTTGCTGAAGTGGCCAACGTTACTGTTTGCTGAAGTGGCCAACGTTACTGTTTGCTGAAGTGGCCAACGTTACTGTTTGCTGAAGTGGCCAACCCTATTGTTTGCTGAAGTGGCCAACGTTATTGTTTGCTGAAGTGGCCAACGTTACTGTTTGCTGAGGTGGCCAACCTTGCCGTCTGCTGAAGAGGCCTACCTTGCTGCTACTGAAGAGGCCAACCCTGCTGTTTGCTGAAGAGGCCAACCTTGCCGTTTGCTGAAGAGGCCAACCCTACTGTTGCTGAAGTGGCCAACTTTACTGCTTAAAGTGGCCAGAGTTGCTGTATACTGACGGGGCCGACGTTACCGTGTGGCTGGGAATCACCTCCTCATCGTCAGAGGACCCCACCATAGGATCACCAAGGATCAACCAAGGATCATCGAACATCGCGGACAGGGATCTCCAAGGATCAACCCGTGTGTTAGTCAACCCCACATCGAACATCGCGGACCGGGATCACCGAGGATCAACCATCGAACTCAAGGAACAGAATTTACTATTTGTGTATTTCTTTATATGTAAGTTGGCATATTTTTTTATATATATTTATTACTAGAATATTGAAATCTGGTGTAATTATTTGTTTGTTGTTCTTGGTGGAATTCTGTATTTAATACAGTAGAGGTTAAAATAGGGTCCACCCTGAGCAGCCAAAACATTTAATTTGCTGTTTTTTTTTTTTTTTGAAAAAGATTATTGTATTTATTTTATTACTTGTATGTTGATGACATTATAGAATATTTTTTTTGTGTGTGATATATAGTATCAAACATTTTCATTTATTAGTTATAATTGGTTTCGGTTACTGCCATGTCATCAATTTTAAATATTGTTGAAGCTGGTAAAGCACTTGGCTTTACAGGCCAGGAGTTACGGACCTGGGTTTCTGTGAGGGAGTGTGAGGTGAAGGAAAAGGAACAGAGAGAGAGGGAAGAAAGAAAGGAAAAGGAAAAGAAAGAGATGGAAGAAAAACAGAGAGAGAGGGAAGAAAAACAGAGAGAGAGGGAAGAAAAACAGAGAGAGAGGGAAGAAAGAAAGGAAAAGGAACAGAGAGAGAGGGAAGAAAGAGCCGCAGAACGGGAAATGAGAAAGGAAGAAATCGCGAACGAAAGGGCGCGCTTAGAGTCTGAGAACAATAGACAGTCAGCTAACCCCGGAGTTAACGGAGCGGGTGATAGAGTGACCACATCACTTAAATTACCTTATTTTACAGAGGGCGTTGACAGTATGGACACATACTTGTCTAGGTTTGAAATGCTAGCTACTAGTGCGGGTATGCCGAGGAATACATGGGCCGCGTCAATTTTAGGATTTATAAGAGGCAAAGCCCTGGATGTATGTTTGAAACTAAATGAAAATGAAATAAAAAATTATGATGTTGTGAAAGAATCATTGATGAAGATTTATGGTAACACATGTGATGGTTACAGGGAAAAATTTAATAATATTCGCCCATCACGAGAGGAAGACCCCAATTTATTTATCACCAACCTTAGTTTGTTTTTTGATAGATGGGTGGCTCTGTCTGGGGCGAAACAAGATTATCATGATTTAAGGGAACTGATTTTAGTAGATAGGGCAATTAATGTGTGCCATAAAGATTTAGTGGCATTCTTGAAAGAAAAAGGGCCAAAAACTTTAGAAGATGTCACTGATTTATTGAGAAAATATAGGTCTGCACATCCAGAAAAACCCATATCTAAGTTAGAACCAGACCATAACCAGGATGTGCTGTGCTTTGCTAAAGCTTTACCATATCCAAACCGTGGCCGTAGCTTAAGTCCTGGGAACAGGAATAGATCCAGTGACCGACATGACGGGGACAAATTATGTTTCTCATGTGGGAGAGCCGGACATAGATCGCGAGACTGCAAAAGGGGAGGTAGTGATAGCTTATGTTATCTGTGTAACGGGAGGGGGCATTATGCTAGGAACTGCACTTGGTCCCGGGGAAATAGTCAGGGGAGAAAAGGACAACAGACCAGAACCATGGACAAGACCAGACAGAGACAAAGAGATAGGGTACAACAGGCAATGTTAGTTCAGGGGGGAGGTAATGGTCTACATTTTTACCCTGGGTTCGTGGGTGATGTACCTGTGAAGGTGCTACGTGACACTGGGGCAACGTGCGTGTGTGTCCGTAGATCATTGGTGAAAGATAGTGAATTCACGGGAAGAATGGGTCTATGTGCGTCATTTGATGGGACGGTACATGAGTTACCCATAGCCACCATTAATCTTAGAAGTCCATTTTACACAGGGCTAGTTGAAGCATTAGTCATCGAGAAACCAACTTATGACGTTTTAGTGGGCAATATTGAGGGCGTAATAGAGTGTGATCCCATGGAATTGGATAAATGGAAAAAACTTAATGATCCTACTAGAAACTGTAATGCTGTGACAAGGGCTCAGGCTAAGGAGGAAAACATCCATAATCAGTCATCAATTAGTAGTACAGATAACTGCGTAATTAATACTCAGGAAGTAAAAATTATACAAAGGGAAGAGAATGTAGTCAACTTTCCTAATCCACACATGACTGACAATGTTAAATCTAGTGACATTCCTGTGGGGGAGATGTCTGACAGGGTCACCATAGATGGAGAGAACTTTTTTACCGAACAGCATAATGACGTGTCATTATCAAAATTAATCAACCGGGATAAAAAATCATTTAGAGATAGGGAAATCATTCAGTTAGAAAAAGGTGTTTGGGTTAGAAAGACACAGTACATGAATAAAACGGTGAATCAACTTATAGTCCCAATGAAGTATAGGAAATTAGTTCTTAGGACAGCCCACGATTCACCTTTAGCGGGTCATTTGGGGGTTACTAGAACCAAGTATAGGATCTTGGGAAAATTCTTTTGGCCCGGGGTTACCAGAGACGTAAAGAGATATGTTAGGACGTGTGACCTGTGTCAATCAAAGGGGCCCAAATGTACCAGGGGGGAAGCCCCATTACAAACAACCGATGTAGTTGACAGACCGTTCACAAAATTAGCTATTGATATAATTGGACCTATGCCAGTGCTGTCCAATAGAGGCCATCGTTTTATCTTAACGGTGGTGGATGTATGTTCCAGATGGCCAGAGGCGGTGCCTCTGAAATTCATAAGGGCTGAGGACATAGCACAGGCACTAATGACTATTTTTTGTAGGACAGGCTTCCCTGATGTTATTTTATCTGACAGAGGTACTCAATTTGTATCTGAATTAACCAACCATTTTACCTCTGTATTGGGGATCAAACAAATCTTTACATCGCCATACCATCCCCAAAGTAATGGAATTTGTGAGCGACTGAACGGCAGTATAAAAAAAATGATCAGTAAAGTGTCTGATGACAATCCGGGAGACTGGGATCTCATGTTACCCTGTGTGTTGTTTGCATATAGGGAAATTCCACAGGAAACAACAGGATTTTCACCTTTTGAAATGGTGTACGGTGCGAATCCAAGGGGTCCACTGTCTTTACTTAAGGACTTAATGATAAGGAAAGATTTATCCCCTGACGTAAGAACTGCCTATGAGCTAGTGATTGATACAAGACAGAGACTGATAAAGGCTTGTGATGTGGCTAGATCAAATGTTTTAACAAAAAATAAAAGCACATTATTGAGGGTTAATAGAGACAGGAAACTCAGACATATTAGACCAGGTGAAGATGTACTTGTCTTATTACCGGACAAGACCAATAGATTATTCATTAAGTGGCAAGGACCTTTTAAGGTTACTAGAAAGGTGACAGACGTGGATTATGAAATTAATATTAGAAATAGGTTAAAGGTCTTTCATATAAACATGTTGAAAGTATACTATAATAGACCAATTGAATTAGTTCAGACCGCTGAGAGACAGGTTCAAAATTGTTTCATGTTAAGGGAGGAAGATGTACCTGACGCTGACATTCAGACATGTGAGGGACCTGAGGTTGGAAACAAGGAAACATGGGAGGATATAGCATTAAATAACCTAACTCATGACAAAGTGGTTAGTATTAAGACACTTTTGGGTGACTTTACAGATATTTTTTCTGATAGACCGGGTAAAACTGATATAATACAACATGACATAAAGCTGTCAGAAAACAAGGTTATCCGTTGAGACCATACACCCTCTCATTACATCACCGCGACTATATCAAGAAAGAGTTAGAAGGGTTACAGAAACAGGGTGTCATAGAACCATCAGAGTCACCATATGCAGCTCCCATAGTGTTAGTTAAGAAAAAGACAGGTGACATCAGACTGTGTGTAGACTATAGACAGTTAAATAAAATAACCATTATGGACTCGTATCCCATGCCCAATCCTGAGGAGTTAATGACCAGGCTAGCCAGAGCTAAATATTTTTCTAAACTGGATTTAGCAAGAGGGTATTGGCAAATACCACTGACCCCTGAAGCCAAACCATTGACTGCATTTATAACTCCATTTGGGTTGTTCCAATGGAATTTCATGAGTTTTGGGCTAGTAAATGCACCAGCCACCTTCAATAGGATGATGGCCAAATTATTTTCCCATAGACAAGACACTGTTTGCTACCTGGATGACATTTGTATTTTTCATGAGGACTGGGATAAACATGTTAGGAGTCTAAGAGAAATTTTTACAGTTTTAAAGAGACATAATTTAACCGTGAGACCGACTAAGGTAGAGATAGGACTGACGGAAGTAACTTTCCTAGGACATAAAGTGGGAAATAATATAATAAAACCCATAGGTGAATCAGTGTCAAAGATATTAAATATTGAAAAACCGTCATCAAAGAAACAGGTGCGCAGTCTTTTGGGCTTATGCAATTTCTATCGGAAGTTTATTCCGAATTTCGCTCATATAATGGAACCTCTGGCTAATCTAACTAAAAAGGGAGAGCCAAACAAAATCATCTGGTCTGATGAATGTCAACGGGCCCTGGAGATTATTAAAACCGCCTTCGCTCAGGGGCCCATATTAAAGTTACCTGACATAGGTAAACAATTCGTTCTGGCCACAGATGCCTCGGCCGTTGCCATAGGGGGGGGGCCCTGTTACAGAGCCACAATGGTGTGTTACACCCAGTGCTATATGTCAGTCGTAAATTGACCTCACCAGAGACAAGATACGCTACAATAGAGAGGGAGGGATTAGCCATCACATGGTGCATTACAAAATTGGCAAGGTATCTGTTAGGTGCCCAATTTATTCTTCGGACTGACCATGCGCCGCTGGCATTTATAAATTCCAAAAAGCTAGGGAATAATAAAGTAGCCAGATGGTCACTCCTACTGCAGGATTTTAATTTTATCGTCCAAGCTATACCTGGTAAAGAGAACGTTATTGCTGACACGTTATCACGTTGCATTTGAAATGAGCTTAAGTTCTCAACAAACCTATGTCCTGGCAGTAAGAAATCTTGTGTACCGTAATGTTTATGTTACATGTATTATATGTTTATATAATGACATAATGATATTTAATAATAGTTGATGATTATGATAAAAAAAAAAAAAAAGAGAAGTCACTTGAGAAAAAAAAAAAAGAAGAATAACTAGTGACATGAAAAAAAAAAAGTCACCTGAAAAAAAGATAATAGAAAAGATATACAAGTGACATGAAAGAAAAAAAAAATTAACAAGTCACATAGAAAAAAATATCTAATAAAATAATGAATATCAGTGACGAAAAAAAAAAAATTATTAAAATGATGAGAAATTTTAATTGAATTCAATATGTTTATACATATATGATTGATGATATTTATTATATTGTTTGCATGTATTGATTTATAATTCCATGCAATATTGATTTGATGAATCATTGTATAATTTATTTTGTTGTTATGATGATTTGGGATATGTTCTATGATTGAACTTTGTTTCATGTGGCTTCCTTTTGTCGGTATTAGTATTGGGTTTTACATGATTACATCATGCTTAGGTAGAGGGGAGAAATGTGGAGAAATAATATAGTCTAAGTTTGATGACGCAATTCGCTAGGCTCCGCCCACCGCAGTATCTATGGCGTCATTCCGCCATCTTGAGTGTAAATATTGGGAGCTTTAGTGTATACGTCATTTGGTACAAATGACGTATATTAACCGACAGTTGGGAGCACATGCTTTGTTTTATAGTTAGTCTAGCTGTGGGCATCGATGTAGATGGATGCATATTTACAGTTTGCTTTTGTACTCCTCCTGATTCTACCTTTATGTCAGTTCATGTTCAAGTATTAAATGATTGTTTGATGTTACTTCACTGGAGTTAACTCTACGTGATTTGTGTTGTCTGATTTATTACACCCTCTACAAGCATCATCATTAAAAGGATCCGTAACAAATAATATATTTTATGTTCACTGTGAAATATTATCTAAACTTACTGAAGTAACCTACAAATAAAATAATTTTATAATGTACAATTAAACTGTGAAGAGTATTTTATTAGGACGTTTAGAAGATTTTCTACACCTGTCTACACCAAGTCCTCTTGGTCTGTGTCTATGAAAGAACATTTTGATTAATCTACCACTTCCCATTAGTTGTTCATGACTTACTTGACTTATTCTCTGACTCCACGTGGGAGCAGAGGGCCTCAACAACGCTCTTCCAGCGAACCTATTTTGGGCGTCTCTCTTCCGCTGAGCCCACGTCCATCCAGCTGCCTTCATCTTTCGCTCAGTGCAGCGTCTCCATGTCTCCTTTGGCCTGCCTGCTCTTCTCTTTCCTGCGGGTTCCACTCTAGCGCCTGCCTTGTGACATTGTCTGGGCTCTTGCGCAGAGTGTGGCCTATCCAGCCCCATTTTCTCTTCCGGATCTCTTGGTCAATGGGGGTCTGCTTTGTTCTTTCCCACAGGGCGGTATTGGAGATTTTTTCTGGCCATCTGATACGTAAGATATTGCGGAGGCATCTGTTAATGAACACCTGCAGTTTTGTGGTGGTTGTCTTGGTCAGTCTCCAGGCTTCTGAACCATATAGTAGCACTGCTTTCACGTTGGTGTTGAAGATGCGGACTTTTGTCCGCCCAGAAAGTGCGGTAGAGTTCCAGATGGGACGCAAGGTATTGAAGGTGTGCCTGGCTTTGTTGATGCGGCTTCTGATGTCTTCGTCTGCTCCTCCATCCTTGCTCACCACACTGCCCAGGTAGACAAACTTGTCCACTTCACCGATGTTGGATCCTTGTAGTTGGATTGGATCTTGTTGCTTGTTGTTTATCCGTATGGTTTCTGTCTTTTTGGTGTTGATGTTGAGCCCAACTTTGTTTGCTTCGTCTGCGAGCCTATTCAGTTTCTGTTGTGCATCTTGTTGCCGGTGTGACAGTAGGCTGACGTCATCCGCGAAGTCGAGGTCTTCAAGCTGCTTGGTGAAGGTCCATCGAATTCCTGTGTTTGCATTCTCAGTGGACTTCTTCATGATCCAGTCCACTACCAGAAGGAAGATGGTCGGCGACAACAAGCAGCCCTGCCTCACTCCGGTCCTGACCTCAAAAGGCTCCGTCAGCTTGCCTTTGTGGATAACCTGGCATGTGGAACTGGCGTACATTTGTTGGATGATGGCGATGAACTTGGGTGGGATCCCGTAGTGTGCCATGAGGTTCCAGACAACATTCCGGTCCACGCTGTCGAAGGCCTTCTCGAAGTCCACGAAGATTGAGTAGAGTGGAGACTGCCATTCAAGGGACTGCTCTATAATGATGCGCAGGGTGGCGATGTGGTCGGTGCGACTTGTCCTGCCGAGCCTGCCTGTTCGTTTCTTAGTCTTTTGTCTAAAGCCTCCTTCAGTCTCTCTAGCATGATGCGCGTCAAGATCTTGCTGGGAACAGTTGTTACAGCTGGATAGGTCACCTTCCTTCGGGAGCTTGACGAGGTGCCCTTGTCTCCATTCAGCAGGTACTTGTTCTTGCGTCCAGACTTTCTGGAGCAGAGGGAGAAGCATGTTTGTTGTTGTGGGGACATCGGCTTTCAGGGCTTCTGGTGGTATGCCGTCTGGACCTGCGGCTTTGCCTGATTTGATATTCTTCACCGCCTTAGTGATCTCCACTTTAGTGGGTGGGTTGGTGTTGACATCTAGAAGACTGTCTGCTGGTGGTATAGTAGGGGGTTGTTTTGGTGGGGGTCTGTTCAGAATTTCTGTGAAATGCTGGGCCCAACGTTCTCTCTCCTGACTTTCAGTTGTGATGGTTTTCCCGTCTTTGTCTTTCACAGAGCACATTTGCTGCGTGTTCTTGCCTGCCAGGGTCCTGGTAATTTCGTACAGCCTCTTCATATCTCTCTTGCCTGCTGCTGTTTCTGCCTCCTCCGTTAGGTCGTGGATGAATTTCGTCTTGTCTGCTCTGGCGCTCTTCTTCACTTTCTTGCTTATTTCCGAGTACTTTGCCTGCAGGTCTCTTTTCTCCTGTTGGTCATGACTGTGGTTGATCCTCTCTTTCAATGTTTTCCTCTCCTCCACGAGGTCCCAGGTGCTTGCGGTCAGCCACTCCTTGCGCTTTTTGTCTTCTTTCCCAGGACTTCTTTGCAGGTATCTGTCCAGCTCTTTTCAATCTCCTGCCAGTGTTCCTCTATTGTTTTCTCAGCCAAGTCAGCTAGTGCCTCACAGCGGTTTTCAGGCTGCATTGGTACTCTGTGGTTTTTCTGGTGTCTTTCAGGCTCTGGACGTTGTACTTGAAGGAGGGTCTCTGTGCTTTGTCCTTGTGGGCTCTCAGTTTCAGCTTCACGGTAGCCTGCACTAGGTGATGGTCCGATGCAGCGTCTGCTCCTCGTTTCACCCTCACATCCAGAAGGCTTCTCCTCCACTTGCGGCCGATGGAAATGTGGTCTATCTGGTTCTTAGTTTTTCCATCAGGGGATATCCAGGTCTTCTTGTGGATGTTTTTGTGAGGGAAGATGGTGCCTCCAATGACTAGGTCATTGAAAGCGCAGAAATCAGTGAACAGTTCTCCGTTGTTGTTCATCTCCGATGCCATGTTTGCCCATGATGAGCTCTTTATTGGTGTTGTCGTTGCCTACTTTGGCACTTTGTCGATGGTATTTTGTAAAAAGCACTGTAGAAGTTGTTTATCTCTTCTTCATCTGCCGTGTTAGTGGAGGCGTAACACTGCATGATGGATTAGTTTTTCATACTTACATCAATCTACCACTTCCCATTAGTTGTTCATGCTTACAATAATCTACCACTTCCCATTAGTTGTTCATACTTACATTAATCTACCACTTCCCATTAGTTGTTCATACTTACATTAATCTACTTCCCATAGTTGTTCATGTTCACATTAACCTACCATTTCAATTAGTTATTCATTTCTTACATTATTCTACCACTTCCCATTAGTTGTTCATGTTCACATTAATCTACCACTTCCCATTAGTTGTTCATGTTCACATTAATCTACCACTTCCCATTAGTTGTTCATGTTTACATTAATCTACCACTTCCAATTAGTTATTCATTCTTACATGTATCTACCATTTCCCATTAGTTGTTCATGTTCACATTAATCTACCACTTCCCATTAGTTGTTCATGTTCAATTTAATCTACCACTTCCCTTCAGTTGTTCATGTTCACATTAATCTGCCACTTCCCATTAGTTGTTCATTTTCACATTAATCTACCACTTCCCATTAGTTGTTCATGTTCCCAATAATCATTTTTTAAATTTTTTTCAAAAGGTTGTGCGTAACTTTAAAAATACAATTTAATTTATTGTACGAAACGCAATGGTACACGGACCTACTGAACGACACATGTGTGCGTTCTGTTATAACGAATGTGCACGCGCTCGGCGAGTGGAGTGCACGAGCTCATGCACACGCTTAGAGAAAAACACTTTAATCCTTACAATACTTTTAAAGTACGGAATCAATTTCTTTACAGGAAAAATATAAGCTGGAGAACGAACTTGAGGCCTGCATAAAGCGATACGACGAGGTCATGATTCGTAAAATGGTTAGTTTAATGAGTTGAACAACGTTTAAGCTAGAAGTGAGTTGAACAACAGTTTGAGTTGAGTGAGTTAAACAACAGTTTGAGTTGAGTGAGTTAAACAAAAATTGAGTTGAGCAGGTTAAACAACAGTTTGGGTTGAGTGAGTTAAACAAAAAAATTGAGTTGAGAGTTCTATATGAACAGACAATAAACTTCTATTTAAACTGTTCTTTAAAAACATGCGGTTGGCGATTAGTGAGTATGTTGAATTTAAAGCGTATTCCTTTTTTCAAACATTTGTGCGATGTGAAAAACGAACAAACTGTAATTTCAACCTACTTTATGTACGGATAAAACAGTTTTACATTTTCTTTTATACACAGGCTGTTTTTATTTCCGCATTTAATTTGCATTGCATAGAAGCCAATGTGAATCATAAGCGTGTCGTATGAATCCTGTTTGTCCTATGAATCATATGTTTGTCGATCTGAGACACAGATATATAGATCTGAATCAAACGCATATTGACTCGGATAAAATACCCCATTTGTCAATTTGAGATCAATACATGCATGTTCTGAAACAGGTGTATGTTGACTCGGAAAAAACCAGTTGATTCAAATTACACTTATTTTGATCCGAATCTTTCATTTGAATAACTAGATATTAAGCCCGGCGTCGCCCGGAAATCTAGGTGTAATGTTAAACCCCTTCCTAATCAATTTAATTAATTAATTAGGTGCTGATTTATACCACCTTCCTAATGTGCAGAAATGACCTACATTTCATACGTCAAAGATGTGGCTGCCATAACCAACAAACCATCATTAAAAAAGTAATCCATCGAGGAACAATAACCTCCAGTACACAATGTTAACAAACTATAATAACTGAGCATGATTATCAAATGCGTAGCCGATGTACGTGAAATGTGCAGAATTATTATTTTTCATTTGACGTCACAGAGGATTTTTATTTATAGCGTTTTGCCCTGAATTCTATTTATAGTTAAAATCAAAACAAAGCATTAAAAAAATGCAACGCCATAGGTTATTTACGAACGCGCTCGCTAGTGACCTAGTCTGATTAAAATGCTATCTGTTGTAATAAAAACGAAAATAATTTGAATGATATTATATATGATTATAATAATTATTATTATTTAATATTTAGGACTTTTACATTTCATAATAAAAAGCCACAGAAACTATTTAAAACTGTAGATTTTTTAAAACAAAATATCGAATCGAAGACGCCATTTTTTGAATTATGTTTTCGTGACCTCGCTGGTCACGTGATTACTTTATCAAATACTATTGTTTTATTTATTTCTAGAGGTCGTTTATTTATAGAACGTATTCCCCACACCCGAGCCGGACAGGCTTAGCGCTTTATAAGTAGGATAATCATCATGCTTGTCATCAATATACATGTACCCCTTATGATATCAACAGGAAACCTACGAATTCATTGAAATGAATCACAAAGAAGAAAAGATTCAACTGGCAGAGATGGAGAAGTACTTTGTTGACTTGGAGAAGAGTACATGTCTATCATGGAGGAGAGAAGAGCGGCGCGGTCCGCTGTGATGACCATCAGACGGACGTTCAGAGGTACCAGCAAAGCCGTGAAGCTGATCCAGTCCTTCTACAGGTCCTACGTAGTGAGGAAGACCATATTCATTGACGACAAGAAAAGGCCAAAGGCGCCAAGAAAAAGCTCGGGCCGATTAGTCACGTTTAGTACAAGGAGAGCTTCCATATTGACTTATGGTAATGATGTAAAACACATAAAGGTTTCCCAACAACTTCCTGCTGCGTTGTTTCCAAGTGAATGTTTCCACATTAAGGAACGATCAACATGTAATGGCGGTGTTCCAAATAAATAAACACAAGCAAGGGCGGCCAGTGACAAGGTATGGTCAACAAGTGGAATGGTCAGTTACAAAGTACGGTCAATAGAGAAGTTTGTTTACAAATCATTGTCAGTATCGGTGGTCAGTTAAATGTTCAACTACGGTGGTTAAATGCACTAAGCAAGAATCGTTTGAATGAAACTAAAGCAACTTCTGTGGTTCAGAAAAAACCCAAAAAAAACGGAAGTTTGAAATAGTTATGTGGATATTTCTAAAGAATCTTCAATATAAAGGTCATCAACTTATTCATCAAAAAATATATAAATAAAATGAGTGTCACTACACTGAAATGGTAGAACAATAATAAATATTATATTTCATCGGAATCTAGCGTTGACTAATGATTTCGTAAAATTCCTTTTTTGTCTTTCCTACCATCACAAAGTTCTATACCAGTATCGACCAAACCCCACAACATGAAAGCCCCCTTCCAGCTGTTCTTATAAATAGGAAAACTCCCCCACTCCCAGGGGACACACAGTCGGAGAGTTTCATTTTACAGTAAACTTAAATAAATAATAAGACTTTATAGTTGGGAGTTCTGCGGGGGCCCCCGTTGTCGAGACATATTAGGGTCGCGGGATTCGCTAGCAGGGACTTTGACAAAATTTTCCCGTAGTACCTTCTCATTTAGCTTGGCCTAAGGCACCTATTACGAGTACTTTTTCCTTGCACCCTAGAAACCTAAGAATGGCCCTTCCCCAACATTGGGGGAGGGGGCCCTGAGCAGCCGCTCATGTTGTCTATTGATCAGGACGGGCTGAGACATTACTCCCAACTTATAAAGCACAGCAGCAATGTTTACATATAGGTCGGTGTGTGTAGTTTGCAAGTAGCACTGAATGCAGAAGCAATACAGGTCAATGTAGGTAGGTCACAAGATGCAATGAAAATAGCAGCAACATGTACATAAGGTTGGATGTGTGGGTCACAAAATGCAATGAAAACAGCAGCAACATGCAAATATAGGGTCGGAGTGTGTGTGTCACAAGTAGCCCCCGACCAATGTGTAAACCTAAATGTAAACAAACTGAGACAACAAACTTCTCAATGCGAGTAGGCGGACATTGACTAGAAAAAGATCTGGGATGCTGTCAGACACACAATGTCCATTTAAGGGACATGACTTGAAACAATTAACACAATACTAATGACTTTACGCAATACTAAAGGTTTAATACTACTAAAGGTTTAACAGTAAAACACATTACTAAAGAAATGGCACGTTACTAAAGGTTCAACGCAATAACTAAGACATGGCACGTTACTAAAGGTTCAACGAATTACTAAAGAAATGGCACGTTACTAAAGGTTCAACGCAATAACTAAGACATGGAACGTTACTAAAGGTTCAACGAATTACTAAAGAAATGGCACGTTACTAAAGGTTCAACAATAACTAAGACATGGAACGTTATTAAAGGTTCAACAATACTAAAAATGGCACGTTACTAAAGGTTCAACGCAATAACTAAGACATGGCACGTTACTAAAGGTTCAACGCAATAACTAAGACATGGCACGTTACTAAGGTTTAACGCAATAACTAAGACATGGCACGTTACTAAAGGTTCAACGCAATATTAAGACATGGCACGTTACTAAAGGTTCAACGCAATAACTAAGACATGGCACGTTACTAAAGGTTCAACGCAATAACTAAGACATGGCACGTTACTAAAGGTTCAACGCAATAACTAAGACATGGCACGTTACTAAAGGTTCAACGCAATAACTAAGACATGGCACGTTACTAAAGGTTCAACGCAATAACTAAGTGTCTACATAGGGCCCACATACTTCTGTGTGTCTACCTAGGGTCCTCATACTTCTCTGGAAGTGTCTACATAGGAGCCCCATACTTCTCTGGAAGTGTCTACATAGGGCCCACATACTTCTGTGGAAGTGTCTACCTAGGGCCCACATACTTCTGTGGAAGTGTCTACATTGGGCCCCCAGCTTCTCTGGAAGTGTCTACCTAGGGTCCTCATACTTCTGTGGCAGTGTCTACATAGGGCCCTCATACTTCTGTGGAAATGTCTACCTAGGGCCCTCATACTTCTGTGGAAGTGTCTACATAGGGCCCATGAAGACATAAAACGTCTATGTAAATATTATTTACAGTCTAGAGATAAACTGAATCTTGGAAAAATAAAACATGGAATATGTTAATATTTCAATAACGAATCAATTTTTGGGAATTACAATATCATGTTTTAACCTATTGAACAATTTATTATTAATCTTTTAATTATATGATGTTTCAGTGGAGCTTTGAGTTAAATAACGTCAATTGGCTGAAATGGTTATCTCAAGAACTCTACTGTAGAAATCATTCTAATAGTGAATAGGTCCATTACAGACAAATTTAATATCTGACGATTTTAATTAGTGCTGTAGTTTCCATTTTGAACAAAATAAGTTAACACATGGGAAAAATCTGGCTACATCAAAAGATGATTGGCATATAATAGGTCTATGTGAATGGCAATGTCGAACTTACCTGCATAGTTGTCGAATACTGAAGGCACGTGCTGTGTTGGGTACCTGTTGGTAGCATACCCCATCAACATGCTGGTCTTGCCCACCGAGTCATCCCCAACCACAACACATTTTAGGTCAGGCACTCGCTCCTCAATAATGTCATGGCATTTAGTTCTTTCCACCCACACCTAGTACAGAGGACGGGCCTTCTGTGACGGGGAAGTCCTAGCGATTTCCGTTTTCTGTGTGTCTGTGTGTGGCGTGTTTCAAAAGTTTTGTCCGGTGTCGCTTATGAACCTGAAACAGTAAGTTCAAAGCGACGACCAGCTTGGTCAGTCTTGGAGGAACCAAAGGTAAACACGAAGTTGATGAAACCAAAGCTTGACTTGAACGTTTTGACTAGACTGTTACACAAGTCTGGATACTATACTAGCAGACGCCACATGCCCAGGCGAAATACAAAACTGCAACAAAAGAAGGGCGTTAGTTCGTCTGGGGGCAGAAAATGTCAAAGGTCGTTATCCAGCAAGTCGAGGCTTAAGGTTGATGAAATTCTTTTACTTTTATTGCTGTAAAACGAAATAAAATCCATTATTAGTTTATTTAGCTGAAATCCTATTTATAAATGTATATATTTATATAAAGAACTTTAAAAAAAAAGCTCTTAAAATGCACTAAAAAAGTAAAAAAAGAACCATTTTATCATACAAATATTTATTTATATATATTATCATTACTAAAAATATATCTATGGTTCCCATCTGGTAGTAAAATGTTTTCCGTTATTATTTCATCTAATGAAAAGACATATTTAGTTCATTATAGTGTAGTCGTCCACGCTTTTAATAAAAGCTTATTTAATTTTTTTATTATATTAATTTTTTTTGTTAATACTTTTGGATTTAGAAAAGAATTAAACTTTCTATTGTTATTGAACAATTTAATAATTTTATTCAGTTGGCAAGTCTATTTAAAACTAAAAAAAGATACTATTTTGCGCATCCTGTGCACCGGTGCTTTGATTCGTTTTTTATTGACATGAATATATCAAAAAGATTTTTTTCCCGTTTATTTAAATTACTAAAAATTAATTAGCTTCGTAATTTTACCAGATGTCAATTCATCGAAATAATTATGATCCTGTATTGTCACATAGAATCTACACATGCGCTATAATTTTTTTTGTCTTCTCACTAAATAAGAACATGTCCAAAAGTGAGTTTCAAGATTTGAGGACAAACAAACCCACAGAAAGTAAAAAAGCTTTTAAAAAATATTATATTTAATCAACAGTGATTATTTTTAATTAACAGTGATTATTTTAATTAACAGTGATTATATTTAATTAGCAGTGATTATATTTAATTAACAATGATTATATTTAATTAACAGTGATTACAATTTTAAACTTTTGTAAAAAAAAACATTTATAGGTAGTCACTTTTTTATTTCCTACATAACTAACAAAAATACTTATAGACCACATTCAATACTATTGCTATGGACCCAAAACAAACTTTTCAGTCTAAACATGCACATTACGATTTTTTCATAACTGCTCGAAAATGGCGTCTACAATCCCCCCCCGTTAAGGTTTATTGTCCACCGTATCACCAGTTTTATAACTTTTATACCGTGATAAATAGAAAATTCAATAATGTTAATGTTTTTAGAACATATCCCTATCTGGCCACAGGTAATTTCTACAGTGGAGCTAGAAGCATTCACAATGAGCATTTCTACATTTTTAGACAACTTACTGTCATCTTTAACTCAATACAATGAGAATTGATAAAATAAACAAAAAAATTAATTTAGGAGGAAAAAAAAGTAGATAAAAATGTTCTTAATGTCCATAAACAGGAAAGTGTATTTTTTATCAATGAGATCTACCCACTGGTAAGAAGTAGATTATTAATAACTTCACAATTTTGATTTATTTTGACGTATTCCCTAACAACCTGGTTTAATTTTTGAAATTGTTCCCACTTAAATGAAACCAGGATGTTAAAAATAAACGAACAAGCTAACATAATCTATAAATAGAGAAATAAGAAATGACTGCTAGGCTGTGGTACAGTTACAGCTACAGTAAACACGTTCAAAACAGCTTATAACATTTAAAAAAGAAATAATTAAAGTTCATCTTTCAACGTGGCCACTTAAAAAAAAAAACAACTTCAGAAGAGTTATCTGTGTTGACCTGCACAATGAACACAACAAACTCAAACCCAAACATAATTCAAACACAGAACACATTTTTGACTTCAGTAAACAATGTCACAAATAACAATAGTGGAAATATTTGCTAAACTGCAATACAAATTTGAAAAGTTAATATTTGTTTTTTAAGTTTAATGTAATGAAGTGAGGTTTAGTTACAGGCAGAACAAGGTTAATAGTTTCCTGGGGATACACTAACAGCTTGTATATCAGGTAAAGTGTGGAATTCACTGACTCACCAGCAGAGAAAGAAGCTGCTGTTTCTTAGTCATTAGTCTAGTCCTATCATGCTATTTCTACAGGTTCTCTCATTTTAGTTACATAAATTAAGCAATACGTTATAAATCTAACAATGCCCTTCAAATTTAATATTTTTTAAAAAATATTGTCACATAGCTGTAAAAAACTAACACTACAATATCACATAGCTGGAACAAAACAGTACGCTGTCACATAGCTAGAACAAAACTATCTGTCACACAGCTGTAAAAAAATTAACACTACAATGTCACATAGCTGGAACTAAACAGTACACTGTCACATAGCTGTAAAAACTAACACTACAATGTCACATAGCTGGAACTAAACAGTACACGGTCACATAGCTGTAAAAAACTAACACTACAATGTTACATAGCTGGAACAAAACAGTACGCTGTCACATAGCTAGAACAAAACTGTCACACAGCTGTAAAAAAAATTAACACTACAATGTCACATAGCTGGAACTAAACAGTACAGTGTCACATAGCTGTAAATAAAAACAGAACACTATCATATAGCTGGAAAAAAACTAATTTTATTTTAGCCTGAGACATGCCTAACAAAACTGTACGCGTTGAGTACATAAAATTATGAAGTGATCAGAATTCCAGAAATCTCAGCCAAGAAATATGCAACTTATTTCTAATTACGAAATATATGGCAATACATTTTGGTCGAATAGATTAAAAAATAACTTTGTTGAAGATAATACTTCCATTAGACGACAAAACGAGGACCAGATAAAACTGACATTAGGCGACCAAACGAGGACCAGATAATACTTTCATTAGAAGACCAAACGAGGACCAGATAATACTTCCATTAGAAGACCAAACGAGGACCAGATAATACTTCCATTAGAAGACCAAACGAGGACCAGATAATACTTACAGTAGAAGACCAAACGAGGACCAGATAATACTCCCATTAAAAGACCAAACGAGGACCATTTTTATTTATTATACAAATCTACGAGGACTTTTATTGAATTTTTAATTAAAATGTCAAAACAGACCGGAGAGACTATGTACAGCATTAAATATACACATTTATTCTCAGTGTTGGATGCACGACATCATTTGACATCAGATAAACATTTTGAATGAAGGGCCGGCTGTCCCGACTATGAAAAAACAAGCAATTTAAGTCTTTTCCGTTTCGGACAAAGGACATTTTAGAGCATTTTCGTGTACGCAGTGGCTACGGTTACGCCGGACGAAATCCGTATTTTTTCCGGGTGACAGCCATAGATTTTGCTGGGTTTTGATAAATAGAGAGGGAAGTAATCATGTTGAATAACTGTTACAAAAATAAAATAAATAATGACATATCATATATGTGAGCTTTATAACAAGAGGTGACACATCATTTATTCAAACATCACAGAAAGCGATGACACATATATTAAATCAAACAAAACTGATTACGATTACATCATTGATTTAAACATTACATCAAGAGATGGCACATAATGAATGCTAGCATCACATCAAAGAGATGGCACATAATGAATGCAAGCACCACATCAAGAGATGGAACATAATGAATGCTAGCATCACATAAGAGATGGCACATAATGAATGCAAGCATCACATCAAGAGATGGCACATAATGAATGCAAGCATCACATCAAGAGATGGCACATAATGATTGCAAGCATCACATCAAGAGATGGCACATAATGAATGCAAGCATCACATCAAGAGATGGCACATAAATGAGTGCTAGCATCACATCAAGAGATGGCACATAATGAATGCTAGCATCACATCAAGAGATGGCACATAATGAATGCAAGCACCACATCAAGAGATGGAACATAATGAATGCTAGCATCACATAAGAGATGGCACATAAATGAGTGCTAGCATCACATCAAGAGATGGCACATAATGAATGCTAGCATCACATCAAGAGATGGCACATAATGAATGCTAGCATCACATCAAGAGATGGCACATAATGAATGCTAGCATCACATCAAGAGATGCCACATAATGGATGCAAGCATTACATCAAGAGATGCCACATAATGAATGCAAGCATCACATCAAGAGATGGCACATAATGAATGCTAGCATCACATCAAGAGATGGCACATAATGAATGCAAGCATCACATCAAGAGATGGCACATAATGAATGCTAGCATCACATCAAGAGATGGCACATAATGAATGCTAGCATCACATCAAAGATGGCGTAATGATTGCAAGCATCACATCAGAGATGGCACATAATGAATGCTAGCATCACATCCAAGAGATGGCACATAATGAATGCTAGCATCACATCAAGAGATGGCACATAATGAATGCAAGCATCACATCAAGAGATGGCACATAAATGAGTGCTAGCATCACATCAAGAGATGGCACATAATGAATGCTAGCATCACATCAAGAGATGGCACATAATGAATGCTAGCATCACATCAAGAGATGGCACATAATGAATGCTAGCATCACATCAAGAGCTGGCACATAATGGATGCAAGCATCACATCAGAGATGCCACATAATGAATGCAAAGCATCACATCAAGAGATGGCACATAATGAATGCTAGCATCACATCAAGAGATGGCACATAATGAATGCAAGCATCACATCCAAGAGATGGCACATAATGAATGCTAGCATCACATCAAGAGATGGCACATAATGAATGCTAGCATCACATCAAGAGATGGCACGTAATGATTGCAAGCATCACATCAAGAGATGGCACATAATGAATGCAAGCATCACATCCAAGAGATGGCACGTAATGATTGCAAGCATCACATCAAGAGATGGCACATAATGAATGCTAGCATCACATCAAGAGCTGGCACATAATGAATGCTAGCATCACATCAAGAAGATGGCACATAATGAATGCTAGCATCACATCAAGAGATGGCACATAATGAATGCAAGCATCACATCAAGAGATGGCACATAAATGAGTGCTAGCATCACATCAAGAGATGGCACATAATGAATGCTAGCATCACATCAAGAGATGGCACATAATGAATGCAAGCATCACATCAAGAGATGGCACATAATGAATGCTAGCATCACATCAAGAGATGGCACATAATGAATGCTAGCATCACATCAAGAGATGGCACGTAATGATTGCAAGCATCACATCAAGAGATGGCACATAATGAATGCAAGCATCACATCAAGAGATGGCACGTAATGATTGCAAGCATCACATCAAGAGATGGCACATAATGAATGCTAGCATCACATCAAGAGCTGGCACATAATGGATGCAAGCATCACATCAAGAGATGCCACATAATGAATGCAAGCATCACATCAAGAGATGGCACATAATGAATGCTAGCATCACATCAAGAGATGGCACATAATGAATGCAAGCATCACATCAAGAGATGGCACATAATGAATGCTAGCATCACATCAAGAGATGGCACATAATGAATGCTAGCATCACATCAAGAGATGGCACGTAATGATTGCAAGCATCACATCAAGAGATGGCACATAATGAATGCAAGCATCACATCAAGAGATGGCACGTAATGATTGCAAGCATCACATCAAGAGATGGCACATAATGAATGCTAGCATCACATCAAGAGCTGGCACATAATGAATGCTAGCATCACATCAAGAGATGGCACATAATGAATGCTAGCATCAAATCAAGAGATGGCACATAATGAATGCAAGCATCACATCAAGAGATGGCACGTAATGATTGCAAGCATCACATCAAGAGATGGCACATAATGAATGCTAGCATCACATCAAGAGATGGCACATAATGAATGCTAGCATCACATCAAGAGATGGCACGTAATGATTGCAAGCATCACATCAAGAGATGGCACATCAAGAGATGGTGTATCGTCAGAAATATTAATGAAACCTAAATGAAACATAACGACAATGTCAAAGATCTAAACAAGTGTTTCCCCGAGAACAATCATAATAAACAAAACATTAGGATAATTTGTCCTAATTTTCTCAACATCAAACACTTCAAAAATGAACCTCACGCTAAAATCGTCACAATGCCTCTTTAGTGTGTTCATTCCTCAGTTAATTGAACGCGTGATAATACCAGCACTATTGAACGTCTTATAACAGCTGGTGACAGCACATGTGATGATGTCAGGAAGTATTTGAAAGATTTCACTAAATCTGTTAATTATAATAAATGGTTTTGTACAGCAATAAGTAAATGTGATTCTCGAACATAAATGGATGGCAATAATTGTGGATGAATTACAACCCACTGCCTGAAGATATATCACAGGGTAATAGTTTTAGGTGAACATGGTACAGGTGAACAAAATATTAGCGTAATTATTTATGACATAGAACCCTTGAACACTTTCTAAAACAATAACCAAAACAAATAACAATGAATCTCTCTCTCTCTCTCTCTCTCTCTCTCTCTCTCTCTATATATATATATATATATATAGGCCTATATATATATACATACACACACACATACATTTAAGGGTGGAAAAATAAGTGCCTGGATTTGGGCCCTTTCCCAAGCCTTTCCCTCATTACGCCACTGGGTATTTTATGTTAGATCACATGTACATAGTGATACTGTTTCCAGAAGATGCCATAAGGTATGAATCATCGCTGTTTTTCTTGTATGGAGTTTGCAGTGAAACATTACAGAAAATCTTTAGGCCTTATAAATGAGGCCCGATTTTTCCAAGGCCTTAGTCTGTAAACTTATTAGCTTAATGGTTAATCCTGGCCCTGAAAAGTAAACACACATGGTTGGAATTTGTAGCCGTTGTGTGGTAGTGTTTGTATTGAAAGTTGTAGCCGTTGTGTGGTAGTGTTTATATTGAAAGTTGTAGCCGTTGTGTGGTAGTGTTTGAATTGAAAGTTGTAGCCGTTGTGTGGTAGTGTTTGAATTGAAAGTTGTAGCCGTTGTGTGGTAGTGTTTGAATTGAAAGTTGTAGCCGTTGTGTGGTAGTGTTTGAATTGAAAGTTGTAGCCGTTGTGTGGTAGTGTTTGTAATGAAGTCTTAAACATGGAAGAAATTAATATACATACAGAGAATAGATCTTAGATACCTCTGTTATTGTAGAGCAGACATTTCTTGTCAAATATCTGTTTGCTGTGTGAACTCCACTTTCATTATGTAAACGCACAGTGGCCAAGACCTTAGTGCATGTACTGTGGACTCCCTTGTAGTTGTGAAACTAGCGCAATCGGCGCCCGCGTGGAACTTAAGTAACGCAGATGCCGCTCCTGGAAGACGGCAAAGTAAGAAGTGCCGCCGTGGCTGACTCCCCCTCCCCATTTACGCCATTAGAGTAACCATTACGATGTAAACTCCTATGAATGAATGTGTATGACCAGTTAAATGGAACTCTAAAAGTATAAACCCAAACGTTATAATAAAAATGTGAACCATACATTTACAAATTAAGACATTGAAAATTGATTCATGTAAACTGGCAGTAAATATGTTGTGACCTACCTGGCAACAACTGTAAACTGACACCGAGTGACCTGATTTCTAAAAATGAAATATGATGATCATTTTATACTTCACTAAAATGTGAAACTTGTTCATGTCAACTGTCCCCATCGAAATTCCTATCGTTATGCGACACATAACCGTGTACAGTTTATTACTTCTTTATTATTTCACTAGTATGAATTGGTGTGCACTCATCCGATACAATTCCAAGTATACGTCCATGTGGTCACACGCTGGAAATAAATCAATCGATACATTACTGCCAGGTAGGCGATACCTTCTCGTCATATCTGCGTCATTAAGTCTGTATCGAAGTGTGTACACTGAACAGATTAAAGTCTCATAAAGGTGTGGGACATGGGGGAACTTTTTAAACATATCACCCCAGGGCCATGCTTTTGTACAATTGTCTGTTTAGCTAATTAGCATACAACGTATTAGTTGTATTACTTTTAGGAATTAGTTGTATTACCTTGAGGAATTAGTTGTATTGCCTTTAGGAATTAGTTGTATTACCTTAAGGAATGAGTTGTATTACCTTTATTAATTAGTTGTATTACCTTTAGCAATTAGTTGTATTACCTTTAGGAATTAGTTGTATTACCTTTAGGAATTAGTTGTATTACCTTTAGGAATTAGTTGTATTACCTTTAGGAAGTAGGCTAATAAAATACGGTTCATCGGCTTATGATTGAAGGTATTTTATTTGTGACATACATGTCTGAATGAGTATAAATAAGGGGTGAACATTTTTTTAATCCATGGGCCGCAGTGGGTTCTTAAATTTGGCAAAACGACTGTACCAATAGCAGATGGGTGGAGCGCGGGCCGGAAAGAACAGCCAAAACAGGCCTTATCTGGTCCGAGTGTCGAAGTTTTCACTCCCCTGGTCTATACAGATGTTTGTTTACGTCTGTGCAGGGGTTTTTGCTCAATAAGAGGTGGTGGGTCTCTTCAATAAGGGGTGGTGGGTCTCTGAAGTTTTTAACTTTTTACCAAATGAAGAAAACTATAAGAGGTGCCGGGTTGCATTTCAGAGGTGCCGGATCGCAGATCCGGCGCGCTATGGCAAAAAAACCCCTGCGTCTGTGTATGTATTTATATAAATCTATGAATACATTCATAGGTCTAACAATAGATATATAAGTCTATATATCTATGGGTCTAACAACTAAGTATCATTTTGATGGTTCTCTGAAAGATAGTAAGTTCAAATGGTGTCACGTGTAGCAGGTGCGAATCTCACTGTCCCCCGGTAACGTCGAATGTTGACCTTTGGACTTAAAATTTCGACTCGAGAAAAAAAAACTGTATCAAATGAGGCTGCGGTTAAGTTAGGAAGACCAAGAAATGATTTTCTGATTCATTCATTGCCTTACCTTGCTGGTGATGGGGTGAACAGCGACGTTAAACTCAAGATACTCCTGTCATGAATGAGGACAGTAACACTATGTGTGGGCGTCAGTGTGTGTGTGGGGGGGGTGTTGGTATGATGGCGGGAGTAGCTAGGTGGGGAAGCCTATCGCGGATACATTACAGGGCCAATAAGCAAGGGCTACCCACGGAATCACAAAGTAAATTCTTTCACAGTACCCACCCACACCAACAGGGATGAGACGGGTAGAGTAGTCGGTGGTACAATTGTTGACTGGTGGGTTTTCCTCGTGCGTAATTTAATTGAGGCAAGCTTCACTTTGAAAGGAATTCGATTTATGGAGCTTCCGTGATTTCATGGGGTCAGTTCATTCTCAATTCAGGTCATGCGTCAATAATAAAAATGAATAAAAAATTCTATAAATCTACAAAGTTTTAACCAAAACAGTCATAATATACTGTATAATCTAAAACAGTTCATAATATACTGCATACTCTAAAACAGTTCATAATATACTGCATACTCTAAAACAGTTCATAATATATTGCATACTCTTTACAAGGACTTTGTTGTCTCTTGATAGTTTTATATGTATCGAAATTGACCCTGAGTAAAATTTGGATTCATGAAAGCCCCATCGATTTGAAATTTTGAACATTATAGTATTCTAAATGACACAATTCTAAAAAGTTCGAGTCACTTAATTGAACTCTTACGGAGTCAAAAGATTATTTTAATACTATTTATGATTTTCCTTTTATGTCAACACACATTATTTTAGCGTTAAATATTTATTAGTGAATATTTTTTTATCTTTACATTTATAAAAAAATATTCTAAATATGTCAAGCTTGGCATAAATCTTCATCGTTTGTCAATCATGGGATCAACCTGACCGCCTGTCTTCCCACATCGCAACGTGAAATCTATCATGTATCTCCCCACATCACAACGTGAAATCTATCAAGTATCTCCCCACACCTCGACGTGAAATCTATCAGTGTCTCCCCACACCACAACGTGAAATCTATCAGGTATCTCCCCACATCACAACGTGAAATCTATCATGTATCTCCCCACACCACAACATGAAATCTATCAAGTATCTCCCCACACCACAACGTGAAATCTATCAAGTATCTCCCCACACCACAACGTGAAATCTATCAGGTATCTCCCCACATCACAACGTGAAATCTATCAGGTATCTCCCCACACCACAACGTGAAATCTATCAGGTATCTCCCCACACCTCAACGTGAAATCTATCAGGTATCTCCCCACACCACAACGTGAACTCTATCTTGTATCTCCCCACACCACAACGTGAAATCTATCAGTGTCTCCCCACACCTCAACGTGAAATCTATCAGGTATCTCCCCACATCACAACGTGAAATCTATCATGTATCTCCCCACACCACAACGTGAAATCTATCAAGTATCTCTCCACACCACAACGTGAACTCTATCTTGTATCTCCCCACACCTCAACGTGAAATCTATCAGGTATCTCCCCACATCACAACGTGAAATCTATCATGTATCTCCCCACACCTCGACGTGAAATCTATCAAGTATCTCCCCACACCACAACGTGAACTCTATCTTGTATCTCCCCACACCTCAACGTGAAATCTATCAGGTATTTTATTTTGTGTCAGGTCAAAGGGGAAATGTATGGTTCATAAAATAAATGTAAAGTACTTGATTTATTGACCCACTTTAACATAAGTAGGTCAGTTAACTGTACAAAGATTATTTCAACTGAATGTACAAGGCAAGATAAATAAAATGTTTTTTTGCGACTGATTGCCAAACCACCTTTATTGTTTTGGTGAGTGTATTAGGTGAATAGTCTAGAACCAGGGTTCTCATACCCCTTCAGTATCCTGGCCCCCAAAGTGTTAAAGTTAGGCGAGTATGTGGGCATCATTATTAGTATTTGGAAACAAGTCAATATATTTAACTTTCACATCTCAGCTAATTAGGATCTACCAGTGAACATTATGATCTACCAGTGAACATTATGATATAATAGTGAACCTATTCGAAAATCTTCCCAATCCAGTTGGGGCCGCACCTCTTGGGTTGACACATACTACTTTAAAATAAACCCAACCCAGCGTTCTTGGGTTGACACATACTACTTTAGAAATAAACCCAACCCAGCGTTCGTGGGTTGACACATACTACTTAGAAATAAACCCAACCCAGCGTTCGTGGGTTGACACATCTACTTTAGAAATAAATCCAACCAAACGTTCGTGGGTTGACACATACTACTTCAGAGATAAACCCAACCCAGCGTTCGTGGGTTGACACATACTACTTTAGAAATAAATCCAACCCAGCGTTTGTGGGTTGACACATACTACTTTAGAAATAAACCCAACCCAGCGTTCGTGGGTTGACACATACTACTTTAGAAATAAATCCAACCAAACGTTCGTTGGTTGACACATACTACTTTAGAAATAAACCCAACCCAGCGTTCGTGGGTTGACACATACTACTTTAGAAATAAATCCAACCAAACGTTCGTTGGTTGACACATACTACTTTAGAAATAAATCCAACCAAACGTTCGTGGGTTGACACATACTACTTTAGAAATAAATCCAACCAAACGTTCGTGGGCTGACACATACTACTTTAGAAATAAATCCAACCAAACGTTCGTGGGTTGACACATACCACTTTAGAAATAAATCCAACCAAACGTTCGTGGGTTGACACATACTACTTTAGAAATAAATCCAACCAAACGTTCGTGGGCTGACACATACTACTTTAGAAATAAATCCAACCAAACGTTCGTGGGTTGACACATACCACTTTAGAAATAAATCCAACCAAACGTTCGTGGGTTCTAACATAGGTAATCACAGCCCCGTAGTGTGAGAATTCTACAGCAGGGGCCAGGCAATAGCAGGGGTGGGCAGGAAATAAATTTTACTAAGTAGAGCAAACAAGCAGAGGGGGGCAGACAAAACGCGGGCTGGGTAATCATCTATCTAACATATTCTTGTCGATACTGCAGTTAAATATTTAACAGAGGTCTAGCTATACTGCAGTTAAATATCTAACATATTCATGTCTATATTACAGTTAAATATCTAACATACTCATGTCTATATTACAGTTAAATATTTAACATATTCCTGCCTATACTGCAGTTAAGTGTTTGGCATATGTCTGTCTATACTGCAATTGAGTATTTAACATATGTCTGCTTAAACTGCAGTTAAGTATTTGACATGTCTGCCTATACTGCAGTTAAGTATTTGCAATATGTCTGCCTATATTGCAGTTAAGTATTTGACATATGTCTGCCTATACTGCAAGTAAGGATAGTCCGCAATATACTTTAAAGTTAACGTTACTTATGTTAAGATAATAAAGTAAATATAGCCCTACATAGAGCTGTATTACAATGTACCATAAAATCTGTGACTACCGAGTATATGATGAAATATAAGTACATATGAATAGACCCAATATATGATGTCAAAATAAAACTAGATAAGATATGTCATCATAGAATTATTGGTCCCAGACAAACCAGGGCCCTTAAGACCAGAGTCGTGTAAAAAGCATTGTGCTCCCACCCCCCTCCAGCAGTTTAGTTATGTTGCGGTTAAGTGACTTAAAAAAAAAACAACTCTCGAAGTGCTGGGTCGATCTTTGGGGCTATCTTTTCAGTAGCCACCTCTTTAAGGTCACTAACCCATGGGGTATATGGTGACTGTCATGTGTTATATACAATGTCAATGAGAATGTCATGTGCTATATACAATGTCAATGAATTCCCTAGTTTCCGCTAATGATATGACGACATAATATAACATGATTTCAATTGAAGACATAATATGAAAATATATTATCACTTAAGCATATCTTACCTAGGATCACGATAAAAGTTATAATGAATTGACACAATTGTATGTGAGTCTAACTGAAAAGATTAATCCAGAAGAAAACAAACAAATCAAACCAACAACACTTGCCAACTGTGATCCACTTATTATCCCAACAATTTCCACCAATAGTTACGTTCATTCCATGTAAACATTTGCCTTGTCCAGAAATTATCTTTGGCCTTGAAAGTCAAGGAGAGAAAATGGTTTTCAATTTTATTTTATTCCTGCCTACTTTTTTTCTTCTCTTCTTACAGCGAGAATTTCAAACGGTAAAAAATAGCAGCAGACGAGAGAGTGAGGGTACGGGGGAATCGTAGCCACCAGCGAGTCGTTTGTAATGAAAAACAAATCTGAAACCTTCGTCTTCATGTATTCTATTTATAAAGTGGAAACAACTGACAGTCCAATGACTGCTGGGAAGGTTTAAAAAAAAATAACGTGACGTCATATAGCGATGTGAGGAATTCCGGGAAGCTTGCCAGGCCCATGTTGGTTGATAATGCGCATTATAAGAATTCAGTCAGACTTGAGTATTATACTCCGACATACCGACATGACCGTAGTTAAAGGTAGTACTTCTTCACCCCCCTTTCCCTGTATGCATGTCTCGATGAATGTGTGCGCGTGTGTTTGTTTGTCATTGGCAGTACAACAGCGGTTCTTAAATTATGTTTTATGACACCCATTCAGTTGAGTGAAATTTCACACTGCCCCACTTCTAGACGTGTGGTTATATAATGGCGCCGAGAACGTTTTTATTTTTGAACGTCGTAGTTCGATCTTTATCGATCAGAAACACAACAGACAACAAACGTAGTAAAACGAATAACATAAAACACCAAAACTTGGCCGTAGACGTAGTTGTAGCTGTTGTTGTTGTTCCCCAACGTGAAAATAGGGTGAGGACACGGAGACTGTCACGTGACTGACATACGTCACACTAACAATGGGTCTTGGTATGTAAACAATAGAGTCATGTTCCCCGAACACACTCTCTGATAAACGCTGTGTCTATAGTGTTTGTATGCGTATGTATGTGTGTGTGTTGTATGTTCTGTGTATTTGTGTTGTGAGTGCTTAAGTGCGTTCGCGTGATTGTGCATGTAAGTAGATTGTGATAATGTGTGTCTGACCTGAGTGATACAATATTAACGATGGCCGATTGTTTAGTCGTTTTTTTTTTATAAATTTATTTTCTTCCTCGTTGTGCGCCTCCAATTAGAGTCAAATTTGATGTACAACAGACAGAACTCACAATCCCACTCAAAAAGTTTATAATATAACGTTGTCATCCCATGATCCTACAGGAATGACGAGATTCTTGATCTTGTAATCCTGACATTTTGTTAATCACGTGACCATGCTTTTGAAAATGGCGAGAGGAGGCTGCATATGAATTAATCACCTCCATATAAAGATCACCGTGGGATGATTTCTATTTAATTAAAATATAATTCAAGTTGTAGTAAAAGACACTGAAATAAATGGCTGAAATTTAGTGCATACAAGATAGTATCTACCTAGATACTACCGATCTAAAAGCATACATTAACTATATACATAGTGCATACAAGATAGTATCTACCTAGATACTACCGATCTAAAAGCGTACATTAACTATATACAGTGGCGTCACTAGGGTTGGTGTCACCTGGTGCGGTAACTCATGGTGTCACCCCTCTCATGACACCCCATAGACATACAAAATTACAAAATAAGAATATAGGCCTAAAACTAGATATTTTGCATTTTGGTGTACACTTGTGAGGGTGTCACCCGGTGCGGTCCGCACCCCCGCACTAGTGACGCCACTGACTCATAGTGCGCTGGGTACAGTATCTACCTAGATACTACCGATCCTAAAAGCATACATTAACTATATACATAGTGCATACAAGATAGTATCTACCTAGATACTTCCGATCTAAAAAAGCATACATTAACTTTATAAATGGGGGAGGATTGTGTTAAGAAGGTTTGTTGCCCACTAAGTTCAAAGTTCAGACAAACGAAGTTTATTTTAATTATAATTTATTTACTAAAATAGTTAAACAATTTTGTATTAAGAGGAGAGACAACCCACCACCTCAAAGCTTCATTTTCTTTTCCTCACCATCATACTGAAATCACTTCAGCTACTAGTTGACTTGGCAATTACCCTGCATATGAAAGTCTTGGCAAGAGTCGAGTCTTCTCTTCTAGTTCCGATGGAAAAGATAAAATTGGTGCGAAAATCCCTAATAGACTCTCACTATTTGAAAAAACCCTTTCATAATTTTCTTATAAATTTTTAGGTGCCCAATTTTTAAAAAAAGTGCATTTCATCCCCCCTCAAACCAATATCTTCCTATCAAAGTTCTATTCAATATCATCTGATTGATCTACCTTACAAACACCTGTCAAATAATCTTTCTATTCCCACCTGAGATATATACCCATGTCTGTCAATCTGTTTTTCAATCTGTCTCGGTATGTCTATTGCTCCCCCCCACCCCCACCAGTTTATGTCCCAGGGGCAGACACAAAGGGGCAGACACTTGTTTGAAATGTATCTGTATGTATGTATTTTGCTGAAATGAATCAGGTTTTAATTAAAAAGTAATAAGGGGACAAAGGTGCCTCAGTTGTCACAACTTACCAGGGGCCCTAAATTCGGGTTCGACTCTGTGAATCCTGAACGCGTTTATCTATAAACTTTCAAACTCTCCTAAAAATGCAGAGCGCTGTGTAAATATTACAAATGCGCGATAGAAATAGAACATCCTCGGATATACTCTCTACTCGCAATCATAGCCTTGACCTTTCTGATAACAATTTATAAACGAAATAAGCCAACAATTTGACAGAACACAAAAACACAGCACAATGCTGGGGTTTGAGTGGCTCAACTGCTCTGTTTTACTGAATAATTTAACAGCAGAGAATAAACATAGCCGTGAATTGAAAACAACAGCGCTGTTAACAAATAATGTTACAATGTTAAATTGTAGAATTGGTTACGTTGTTTGTGTTTAAAGCTAGTCACAATGTTAGACTGTATACTTGATTACATTATGCATGTATGATGATAATTAGCCATGATTCACTCCATTACATACCCTTACACGTGTATTTGAGTTTAGTTTTGAGTAAACAAGTTGTTTACTTTTGGTTACTTGAAAGGAATGGCAAGTAAATACACCTGTAAAACATTGTCTGAGGTGAGGTGACTAATGTATCGGCACTACGATGACGAGTAAGAAGAGAAAGTAAGTAACAAGTAAAGTCCAATCAAGTGGGCCATTACCATCAAGAGGGCTATTACAATCAAGTGGGCTATTACAATCAAGTGGGTCATTACAATCAAGTGGACCATTACCATCAAGAGGGCTATTACAATCAAGTGGGCTATTACAATCAAGTGGGCCAGTACAATCAAGTGGGCCAGTACAATTAAGTGGGCCAGAACAATTAAGTGGGTCATTACAATCAAGTGGGTCATTACAATCAAGTGGACCATTACCATCAAGAGGGCTATTACAATCAAGTGGGCTATTTCAATCAAGTGGGCCAGTACAATTAAGTGGGCCAGTACAATTAAGTTGGTCAGTACAATTAAGTGGGCCAGTACAAATAAGTGGGTCATTACAATCAAGTGGACCATTACCATCAAGAGGGCTATTACAATCAAGTGGGCTATTTCAATCAAGTGGGCCAGTACAATTAAGTGGGCCAGTACAATTAAGTTGGTCAGTACAATTAAGTGGGCCAGTACAAATAAGTGGGTCATTACAATCAAGTGGGTCATTACAATCAAGTGAACCATTACCATCAAGTGGGCCAGTACAATCTAGTGGGCTTTTTTTATCTGCTATACTCCACGGAAACCTTTAACAAATAATCATGCCCATCCCCTATCCGTAACATGATTTTTTAAATAAACATTTATTCATTTCCCCCCATCCCCCCTACATAATTTGATGGACTGTGTTTTCTTCACAATCGCCCACAATTAACCTTTTTGTCGGCATTTTGTCGGTAATCAGGTGGGCGTGCAATGCAGAGCGTTCGACTGTAGGGGTCCCAAGTTAGAACCTCCATGAGAACCTCGGAAGATTTTTTCAGCTCATGGTTAAAGTTCCCTAGTCCATCCAGCTTTAAATGGGTAACTGACACGTGTTGGTGAAGGGGACTGTGCGTTGAGCTTGCTACTTCAATACCTGTAATGAGCTACCTACTCAATACCTGTAGTGAGCTACCTACTCAATACCTACTCAATACCTGTAATGAGCTACCTACTCAATACCTGTAATTTCATCTGAACCAATCAGCCCTTAACGAAACCATTTTTTAGGTCCTGTTAAATACTTCAGTTTATTATGACAACACCAACGAACTCCAATAAATCATCGCCAAAACTTGCAAAGAGCGCGAGTGACCGTGACATTGAATAAAGCACAGGGAAAAGGGAAGTTATGGTCAACACCACAGAGACTGCAACATAGAAATAGCCATGTGCACAACATGTTGAAAACTAATTGGATTTTTCATAGCGAAAAAAACGCTAATCATGCTGTATCCTTTAATAGTTTAATAAACCGACTATTGTTTGTATTGATTCCATCGCCAATTTCCATGCCTCCACAAAACCTCTCTAGCTTTTGGATTCTTTCATCTTAACAGCTTTTCTAGGATAGAAAAAAAAATACGATGGGATAATATGACCAGTTGACAAGATAGCCAATTTAGAGTATTTAAGTTTATATAGATAAAAAAGTTACAGTTACAGTATCTAGACTGGCTCCACACCTTGTTAGTATCGAAGTATCGGTATCGGCCAATACAGTATCGGCGATACTTTTTTAGTATTGGTTGCTGTATTGCCGATCCTTTTTTTTTTAGTAACATGTATTGATTTGTGTATCGCCGATACATTTTAAACGAAAAATTTTCGATACTCGATACCAATACTTTTCTATTGCCACTATTAGCTATTTGCAGAAAAACAATAGCGATTTTAATGCCTTGTTTTAAGAGTAATCTAGGCTACATACATTAAATCACTACTAGTCATCATAGCCAACAACCCCCACCAATACTAACACCACCCACCTCCCCACCAATACTAACACCACCCACCTCCCCACCAATACTAACACCCCCCACCTACCCACCAATACAACCCCGGTCGGCGAGTTGAAGGAAAAAATAAATTTTCTTTTGAAGTTCTTTCTTTGCGCGCCTATGTCTATAAATGTTATTCTTATACTCTTTCATTCATTTACTTTCTTTCTATCAACTATTTGTTCAATGTTTCAATGAACGACAGAAAATAAAACTTTATTTCTTTTTTATCGATCTATCAGTAATTTATTTATATTTATATATTGTTTTTATTTATTAATTCATTATTTTAGTGTTTACTACATTTCATTAAAAATAATTAATTGAATGGTATTAAATTCTAAAACTGCATGATGTAATTAAAATTGAAAACTGTGTAATAAAACAATATCATTTAATTAACACATATTATATTATTAAATTATATGCTGAGTTCAACAAACAATAAAATTATGGGTGGTTAATAACAATTAATTGAATATAAATACATGAAAATTAACAAATTAATAAAAAAAATATCTTGTAAAATGAAACTCTTTGATGCAACCGCATGGCAATTTTCAAACGTTCAAAGTAAAATTATTTTATTGATCGGTCGGCTTTCATTTTTCATTGTTTCATCTTCTGTTGTTCTTTCATGTGTCAACATTATACATTCTTTCTTTGAATTATATTTGGTTATAGTAACAGTTTTTACAGAGTTGCAGAAAAAAAAATCAGTAAATAACACAATTCTATAACCAGATCAGACAAGATTTAAAAAAAAGGAAAAAAACCCGTACACAGAAATTGCCACGTCTACATAACATTACATCAGCGATATGACCTTGAAACAATAGGATTGGCATTTCTTAATTCTAATGTATGACCTTGAATGAAACAATTAGTGAACATCTGTGTGTATTTTTTTGGGATGGGAAGTTGGGGGCGGGGGGGGAGGGGTAAACAAGACTTACGTGTGGGCGAAGTGTTACAAAAATATGACAGAGAAGGGGTGAACATGGGTTGACATACGTCATTATATTGGGAACTATACAGCACGAGAATAGCACGTGTTTGGCATTTTTGTTGATTAAAAAGAAAATATCGGTATCGGACTATTGGTAAAAAGGCATATCGGTCGCTCCCTAGTTGTATATTTTTATCGCATTTAAAACATTGAAGTACGCACTAGTCGTTGCACTCAGTCATCTGTAAGTAGTCATGGCAGAAGAGACAATTAATATTCCTACCGATTTTTTCAAATACCTGGGACCAGCTGAAAAAAGGGGCAATTCACTGTATAAATGCTTACACTGCCCGCCCGGATTGACTAACAAGTCTTTATCGTGCCATAACCAGTCAAGACAAAATTTGAAGAAGCATATAGAGGTAAATTTTAAATAAATGAATAATATAAATAAGGTTTTAAAACCTAAAACAACTAGAACGTTAGAATTTACAAAAGCTAAGTTAGCTTAATATATTTCTCATTATTTATTACTTGTAGGTCAATAGAACTATTTGAATAACTTTAATATGTTATTTATGGATAAGTTGTGACACTGCACAAATACAGTACTTGGATTATTATTATTGTTTCACAGAGACGTCATGGAGCATTACTTACCAAGTTTGAGATGGCTTGTAATATAATTCATGAAAAATTGATACGAAAGAAGAGACCCTCAACTGAAATTAATAGTGGAAGTAACAATAGCAATGACGATGACACTGGTGGTAGTTCTCATTGCAATGGACCAGCATTGAAACAAGCCAAGATTACATTTTGCCAGCCCGTCACTCAGCATTTATTAGATGAATGGGTTATGGATTATCTAATTGATTCAGTCTTGCCTTTCCATCATATCGACACCGCTAGTTTCAGAACGTTAATTAATAGACTTACCAGGCAACAAATGATGCCTCGCTGTCGACAAACATTGACAAAACAACTGGAACATAGATTTGAACTTCGTAGGCAGCAGCTGAAAGATAAGTTGGCTTCAATTAATACTGTCTGTACAACTGCCGATTGCTGGACGTCCAGACGAAGAAGTTTTATTGGTGTTACTGTGCATTGGTTAGAACCTGTGTCACTTGAGCGAAAAGGCTGCTGCTTGGCCGTGCGTAGAATAGTTGGCCGACATACCTATGATTTAATTGCCAAAACACTAGAATCAATCAACAGAGAATATGAAATAAGTGACAAAATTTCTTTCACTGTAACAGACAGCGGATCAAATTTTTTAAAGCTTTTCGCTGTTTTGGACTGAATAAAGATGAAATGATGAACTTAAGTATAAACAATGTGGATTTAAATGAAGATCACAGTCAGGAGCAACAGGATGATGAAGATGTGGATATGGAATTTGTACAAATTGATGATTTACTGAATCCACCATGTGTTAATGATGACGAACATGAACAGATTATTTACCAGCTGCCACCACATCGTAAATGTGCATGCCACTTGTTAAATCTTGTTGTTACGCGTGATGCTAAAGTACTACAAGAAGTAACCAAACGGTTGTCAGTGTCAACATTTGCAAAGTTAGTAGCTATCTGGAACAAACAAAATCGCTCACCTTTGGCTGCAGATGCAATCAAAGCGGCAATTGGCACGTATCTCGTTACTCCCGGTGACACTCGGTGGAATTCCACTTACGATTCTGTTGTAAAAATACATTGCTTACTATCCAATCCAGAATTAGAAGTTAAACTTGATATGTTGTTTGATGACCTTGACATCAAGAGACTGACTCCGAAGCAGAAAATATTCATAGCAGAATACATTGAAGTATTTGCTCCATTGTGTCGTGGACTGGACATTTTGCAAGGAGAAAAAATATTGGATTTGGCTATTTGCTGCCCACACTAACCGTTATAAAAGGCCAACTACAGGAAATGATTGTGCGACATAAACACCCGCTCACGGTGTGTGAACCCCTTGCCAGAGCTGTCATTGATGGAATTAATGCGCGATTCGATTATATATTTTCTGACCCAGAGGCAAAACTGGCAGCAGTTGTCAATCCAAAATTTAAGACCGACTGGATTGACAGCTTGGATCACAAGGCTGAAGTTGTACAAACATTAAAGCGTTCGTGCAGTGCACTGAGTGCAGTTCCAATTCAACTTACTCGGCAGGATGGTGCAGCTTCAGTACAGTCAGCAGTACCGATATCCGAATCTACAGATTTTTTTGCTTGTTTTACTGCGCGGCGGATGGAGCAGGACGAGTTGCTTAATAGCAACAGTTCTGCTGAAGTAGACAGATATCTTGAAGATAAATCACCAGAAGCGCTGTCATTAGCAGCCTACCCAAGTATTAAGAAACTATACCTGCAACTGAACACTGGACTTCCGGCTAGTGCTGCAGTTGAACGCCTGTTTTCTTTGGGTGGGCGTGTTTTTATGCCATTACGTTCAAGGCTAACCAATGATCATTTTGAAATGATGGTCTTCTTACGTGCTGCCAAGTGGTGAAGTGATTGGCCTACAAATTGTGCTTTGACATTGTATTTTATAGTTTTAACTTTTTTGAAAATTAAAATATTTTGTTGTTCTGAAAAGTATTGGTATTGTATTGGTATCGATTTTGGCAATACATTTTTACTTGAGTATTTGTATTGGTATTGGCGATACTATTTTAATGAAGTATTGGTATCGGTATTGACGATACAATTTAAGAGTATTGTTAACAACCCTGCCAACTTCACATCTAAAGTTGACACTGGCCAACTTCACATCTAAAGTTGACACTTGCCAACTTCACATCTACAGTATACACTGGCCAACTTCACTTTTACAGTTGACACTTGCCGACTTCATATCTAAAGTTGACACTGGCCAACCTCACATCTACAGTTGACTCTGGCCAACTTCACATCTACAGTTGACACTTGCCAACTTCACATCTACAGTTGACTCTGGCCAACTTCACATCTACAGTTGATACTTGTCAACTTCACATCTACAGTTGACACTTGCCAACTTCACATCTACAGTTGACACTTGCCAACTTCACATCTACAGTTGACACTTGCCAACTTCACATCTACAGTTGACACTTGCCAACTTCACAAACACTCTTTTACTTTTTTATTTATTTTTCTGAAGAAGTTTTTAATGTTATGAACTTTAAATTTAAACCTTCAACCTAAAGTACATTTTCTAAAAAAAAATATATTCCCTCCACATATATTTTTAATATACCATACACGTAACAACTTGATCCACATATATATTTAATATACCATACATGTAACAACTTGATTCACATATATTTAATATACCATACATGTAACAATTTGATTCACATATATATTTAATATACCATACACGTAACAACTTGATCCACATATATATTTAATATACCATACATGTAACAACTTGATTCACATATATATTTAATATACCATACATGTAACAATTTGATTCACATATATATATTTAATATACCATACACGTAACAACTTGATCCACATATATATTTAATATACCATACATGTAACAACTTGATTCACATATATATATTTAATATACCATACATGTAACAACTTGATTCACATACATATTTAATATACCATACATGTAACAATTTGATTCACATATATATATTTAATATACCATACATGTAACAACTTGATTCATATATATATATATATATATATATATTTAATATACCATACATGTAACAACTTGATTCACATATATATTTAATATACCATACATGTAACAACTTGATTCATTTGCACTGATCCATACCAGCAGTTCCCATCGTCTGGGTCTCATCTATTAAAAGAACCTTATATTTGACCAAGATGTATGCGATGTGTAAATACAATAGGCTACAACTGATGTGTAATAACAATTGGCTACAACTGATGTGTAATAACAATTGGCTACAACTGATGTGTAATAACAATTGGCTACAACTGATGTGTAATAACAATTAGCTACAACTGATGTGTAATAACAATTGGCTACAACTAATGTGTAATAACAATTGGTTACAACTGATGTGTAATAACAATTGGCTACAACTGATGTGTAATAACAATTGGCTACAACTGATGTGTAATAACAATTGGCTACAACTGATGTGTAATAACAATTAGCTACAACTGATGTGTAATGGGGTGAACTGATTGGGCAGATGTTGCAGACATCTAATGTTACATGTAGGCCTATATATGTGGCTTTAAATAACACTATACATGTTAAAGGTGTTTATGGATATCTATAAATACGGTTCTAATAGGAAAAATAGGCTTAAACTCAAAAACCACATGTCATCTTAAGTACATACATGGGAAAAAAGTGGATGTACTAGCATACACATTTTACAGAAAAACAGGCTTATAGAACAAGGGAAAACTGGATTATGTTAGAAGCACTGAGAACAGAGGGGACGGGTGGTTGTGCGGTGTAGAGCGCTCGCCTACTGTCGACCGGAGGGTCCCGGGTTCGAATCTCAATGAGAACCTTGGGATTTTCAGGTCCTGGTGAAATCTGATCCACCCAGCTTTAAATGGGTACCTGACTTTAAGTTGGGGGAGTAAAGGCGGCTGGGCGTTGTGCTAACCACATAACCCCTTCATATGCCGAGGTTATAGAAACAGATGAATCTACGCTTCATCTGCCCCGATGGCCCGTTAGGGTTAAGGGAACTTTACTTACTGAGAACAGAAGTTATCTTCTAGACCAGTGTTTCCTCAAACTTTCGTCATCTGCGTTAGTGCGTATCTCCTTTTTCACTTTAGATGTGCATATTTACCTAATGTTCTCAGCCCGGTGAAGCACGTACCCTTGCCAAAATCTTCCAGTACCGCATGGGCTACACGTACCACACTATGGGAAACACTGATTGAAGGCTATTATCTCATTTTTTAATTAAGCATTTTATCAATGGATGTAGCATGAAAGTATGAATGATTAATTCCAATACACATTGTTTTAATTAGCAATAAACAGAGTTGGAAAAGTCCATATGATACATGTATTTTGATTTTAAAATTGTTATTTCATAATTACAAGAGATACAGACTGGTATCACACGTTTATTTAGTCAATATAATTTCTATAAATATTTGTATGATCAACACCTGAAGCCTAATGAATTTTTTAATTCTTATATTTTAATAAAATTATTATTATTATTATTTTTAATAATATTTTTACTTTTCAGTGTTACTTCACTCTTTGTAAAGGTAATATAAACTAACAAAATAAAGTGGTGTACCCAGTATAAATACAAAATGATAAAAAAAAAAATTTGTTTTCTTAAACTTTATTTTGTTTAAAGAGTTTCCTTTTGCTTTAGTTGGTAAAGTTTTCATAAAGTATTAAAAATATTGCACAAACGACTAAAAAAGACTTCAGAACTCTGCAGTACTAATCTTGTCACACCATAGTCTCTCTTAAGAAAATTTCCCTTGTTATATAAACATTACAAAATATTGATTCAATTTAGGCCAACTCCTTATTGTAATTTAAGAGTAAGTACAGGTTAATGTTTCCATGAAATGTACAAGGAAATGCAGTTATAAAATTATAACCTAATACCCCAAGACTTTCATAAAGTGCATACATTTGATCAGGCCCGTAGCGTGCGGGGGGGGCGGGCGCCACCCCCTGCGTTTTGTCTGGCCCCCTCTGCTTATTTGCTCTACTTAGTAAAATGTATTACTTGCCCCCCTCACTGCTATTGCCTGGCCCCTGCTGTAGAATTTTCACGCTACGGGGCTGCATTTGATTCTGTAGATAATGTTCTTCAGCTGTGGTCAACTGTGTACAATAAATTACTCTTGCAATATTAGAGGTGCATATGTTTATGTAGTTCAAATCTATGTTATTTCTAATTAATGTATTTCTAGCTTATCGATATACAACTACATTTTTTAATTTACACTTTTTCCATAAGACATATCAATTTCCTGATATAACTTTTCCTTAATGAAATTGTACCTAATATAATTACTAATTTCATAGTATCAAAGTCTCCTCTTGTTAAAGAAAGTTTAATTTGTGCTCAACTGATATATATGTAAAACTATTTATACAGCCTAGAATTATCTTGTTCGTAATTTACTATTAATAAGTTAGAGCTTTGAAAAACTTCAATCAGTAGGTACAAGACTAACTTAAAATAAATAAATAAATTTACCAGGCTCACCTGGTAATTTTGAGCTTCTATCTTTGAGAACTATGACCCTCCACACCAGTGTAGCCTCATAAGTCCTGGTCCTCACCAGTCCCGTAGTCAAGGGGCACTGGGGGGCCGTGCCCCGCTAGGTGTGGAGTGCCCTCCCGCTTAAAAAAGAAAAAGGAAAAAATAAAGAAAAAGTAACTAAACTGAGAAGGTGCCCCCTTGCTGGGTATTGGTGCCTCCTGCTTACTTTGACCTGGCTACGGGCCTGGTCCTCACCAAGATCATGTTTTAACTAATGTGTAAGGATTAGATTTATTTTTAAAAGTTTCAAAAACTAATAATACAAGATACAGATACTGTATTTATGAAAGATATTGAAAAAGGACTGAATAATGTATTCCAGAAATCAAAATATTATAGTAATATCAAAGTTTGAATATAATAGGCAGATCTAGGAATAGAACACACAGAATCAATGGTAAAAATGCCTGCCTACTGGTGGTGACCATTTTGAATAAAATAAATTTAAAAATAGATCACTTGTTACTAAATAAAGCTATTTCAATGAATAATGTCCAAAATCAGTTCTCATTAGCAGAAATTAAAGTAGGATTTTTTTTTTTGTCTTAAACCAGTTGGCTATAATGTATAAGTGTTTTTCTTATTTCAAAACTTTGACAGATATATGCCTCCAATAATTTCAATAAATGTAAACTCATACATATGGTCACATCTCTAAACTGTGTGAGAATAAAGTAAATTCTTTTCTTAAATAAAATTTTACAAGTAAGAAAGACAATAAGATTTTGACAAACGTTAGTAATCATATTAAAATGACTTATTTTTATGTTTTGGACAGTTTTGTTATCACAATGAAATGGATTTCATTGTTGCATAATATATAGGAGTATCTTTGTGTGAAAATAATACAAACAAAAATTTTTGCTAATAAAATGAAATCCTAATTTAAGAAAATAAGTCATGCTCTTTAGTAAAAGTGTTTTTTTTTTGTATATAAATGCAAATTTTTTTTATCATTTTTAGCATGATCACAGTTAGAGGAAAAAAAAAACACTTTTATCTCAAACAAAGTGTGTAAAAGATAAAATGCAAAGTACTTCACCAAGAATCAAAGACTAAACCGTTTTGTGTGATTTCATGACTGTTGCCAGATGGACTATAATCATTAAAATGGTGAAAAAGAATAGCAAAGTTATAAACTTTATAAACACCACATTATGTATGAAAAATAGTATGCAACTTATTTGTATTTTCCTCACAATGTCATGTATCCAATCAAAACTTCTGCAATGAAAAAAGAAGGTTAAAAAAAATACTGTTTGAAAATTTTTGCATTATCACTGATTTTTGAAATAATAACAAAGTAAAACTTAAAGATCAGCAGCACATTTATGCAAATTAGGGAGAAGTTAAAATATTCTAATGGAAATACGTTTTTTATTTTTAGTTCAAAGAATGCTAAAAATGTAGCATTTACCTAAGCCTAAGCTACAACAATAATTCCATAACTGTTTGTGACAATAAATACTTTCTGACTGAGGTAAAAAGCAACATTTAAGTGTCACTATTTATATTTATATGTTATCTGGGAAGAAATTGCATGGTAAAGTAGTGTTGTTTTCGTTGACTGAAAACTAAAACTAAAACCTTCGTTAACGAAAATGTTGACTTTCGTCACGAGAACTTAAAACTAAAACTAAATTTAGAAGCAAGACTAAAAACTAGACAAAAACTAAAATTATTACAGAAAAAATGAAATAAAAACTGAAACTAAAATATGACCGGAAGCTAAAACAACACTATGGTAAAGAACATAAAATTTATTTGATTTTAACAGTGTTACATAACTATTGATATTAAAAGTAAATATACTATTATATTGTTTAAATCATAAAGGTTTTGTTTTATTAAGAATAGTAATAAAAAAAATGATGCCTATCTTGATGCACCCATCTTTACGTGTTTCAGATTTTCTATCCAACAGGTTGCTAAAAAGTTAAAGTACACCCACAGCTCTCAGTCTTAAAGAATTGATTGAAATGTGCATACACATGCCAATAGACAGTATTTCACATAGGATAGACATACTGCCTTATTAAAGTTGAATAGAGTTTAATGTTTCAGATGATAATTATTCAAATTTTTTTTTTATCCTACTCGGGCAAATGCGCAAAATTTTTAATGAATGCAAAAAATAAAACTTTAACCATATAGAACTAGCATTCTCTCTCATTGTGTACATGAGGAAAAAGTTTGATGTGCAAAATTGCTAATGTTTTATTTTTTTTAAAATAACTGTAAAACACAGTGTCCCTAATAAATAATACAAATTCAGTCACAATGAAAAAAAAAAAAAAAAAAAAGCTTCACATTTTACAGTTATTTAATATTAAGAAAATCTCAATCTTATAGGGACATTAACAGCAAATGAATGTAATTCTATGACTTTCGAAACTTTCTTTAAAGTACATATCAGGATGACAAAATGATGATTTTTTAATATCTAGAAATGGGGAAAAATATTGTTTATAAAAATAAACAATTGTAAAAAAAAAACCATAAGGTTTGAACCTGGGACCCTTGGCACTACCATCTGTCCATATAAGCCTTCCTAAAAGAATAAACATTATAGTAAAAAAATTATGCTGGACTTTATCATTAATTTTAACAATAAATGTGTGCAACATTACAATAAATTAAATTACTTAATATTTCATTTGTTTTTAAAATAAATCAAACTAATCATTGATCATCAATTTTTATGGTAAATACTTGTGTGTTAGATTATAAAAAATCCATACAAAACTTAACACTGTATTCAATAACTAATTTCATATAAATCATTTACCAAAAATAAATTTATTGGTGTAGCTTGCTCTTTCTTGACACCTTAGTCATTTGCAGAATTGATGCTTTTTAGTTTGCGCTGATAACAATCTTTGTGACCATATTAGTATGCCTAGGAAAAAAGAAGAAAGGCAAAGTGAATATCATCACATTTATGATTTTATACTACAGATTGATAATTGACGCCACAGCTCAAATCCATTAATGATCTGTAATTATGACTATTTGGAATCCATGTAAAAAAAAATTGCTTGTAAATATAGCTCTATCGCTGTCTATTTGCTAATACAAATTTAATTGAATTATATATTTGTATATAGAGAATGATGTATTTTTCTGTTTCTAACAAATTTTATTACTTTTTATTACAATACAATACATAATTATTTATATTTAATGTACTGGGCTAATGTACATCTGGGGGCCATTTTCAGAAACAGTGGGGCCCCTTACTAATCTTTTGTCCCTAATATTCTTTGACAACTTTTGTTCTCTAGCACAAAGGTAAAGTCAGTATAGCGTTCCTAACTAAACAATACAGATCTCCCAGAATGTAAACCCAACCATTGCATTTCTTTTAAAACTAATCAACATCCCTTGATAAATCCCAAAAAAATTATGCACTTTCAAATAACAGGTTACACTTTTAATATGAATGGGTTTTGGTAAATAAAAATTCCGACTATTGGGGGCCTTAGGAAGAGTTCTGACTTGTAAACAATTTTAGCATTTTAATGCCTGTCTTTAACTTGCTGCTTGTTCTGATTCAATATAAGCCTCTAACTAGAATGATTTTTCTGAAAGGTAGTGTCAAATGTATTTCATAAAATAACTATTTAATTTAAACAAAAAAAAAAAAAAACCTAGTTCCCAGGAAAACATTAAAGTCAAGACTGACATGATGACAAGAACCAATTTTGAGGGACCCCATCAGTTATTTCAAATATTTTTTTTTTTAAAACCATAGAAATGAATTCAAGAAATAATTCACTGTTCTATGTTAAAGCTTGCACACCCGCCACATAGAACAGCATAGTACAAACAACTCTGGTCTTGGGAATGCTCTTGCCTTATATGTACATAGTGAGGGCTCAAATGACAAAAAAAATAAAAAAAAAATATTTTCTATAGTTTACCTCACAGTTATAAGAAAGAAAAAGAATATAAATAGCCTTAATTGGTACACTTGATTGTAAAGGGATCAAAAGAAGAAGCCCAGAAACACATTCACAAATCAATATTGTTAATTCTCTTGTTGATGTATTAAGCACGGATATATTTACTATTTACACCTGTGAAAAAATTTCGTTTTATTGATCTTCTTAGTATGTTGTTACTACTGTTTTTAGTAAATAATGTCCAACCAACTGGGGACCTTTTTAACATACCTCTAAATCAGTGGTCCCCAATCCTTTTCTCCCAACGGACTGGTCAGCGTTTGATAATTTCACCAGGGGGGACATTGATTATTTATATTTAAGATTGTTTTATTTATTATGCCAATTCCACTCACTGTCACCCAGCTGCGGTTAACATCTCGTCCATGGAAAGTTGCACTTCCCCAAGAGAAATACACCACAGAAAATAAAAAGGAAATAATTTAATATTTCTTGGGCGGCCAAGTACCATTTGATCCACGGCAAGGGCTAGGGCCACTGGTCTAGATGACAGAGCTGTAGAATAAGCCGGGAGCAGAAAGTTAGGTTGCGACACACTACATGAAATAAATCAAAATGGTAGTACCCGGAAAATTATGCTAACACTGTCAGACATGCATTGAATTTTAAAACTGAAGGTTATTTTTCATCAACTGTTTGTTCCATGAATCAAAATGAAGTTAATTCTAATACTCCTCATGGTAATCTAACTTATTGTGAACAAGAACAAACTGTGTGTACTTTCCTAAACAAGAGTGAGTAGAAATGAAATTTTGACTTAAAATATAAATTCTTTATATATCTTTGTGTGTGTATAAACATCTCACACATATAATGAAACAAATTATACAACCACTTAAGTAAATAAATAAAGCTCCAAAGAAACAGAAAATATTTATTGAATGAAACAAGATTTTATTTACAAAACAAGATTATTTACAATTCTACAAAATAACACACACAGTCATGCAGAATAGTCTCAAACTTTCCAAAAGTAAAGTATGACAATATATATATATATTATTCAAATTACAGATTAGTCACAGTTTTTAAATAAAACAGCATATGAGAGAACCATTAGCTTAGAAATAAAAAAATTACTTGTACAGCAAGACCTAGCTTGTAAATAAAGTTAAAATATATTGAAACTTTTCAATTGGCTTGCAAAACACTCATAAAACAAGTTACTTAATAAACTGAGGTTTGACATGTCACTTTGTTTTAAATAACATTTGCTTCAAATAGCATCAGATATATCTTTTGTTTGAAAAAACATCAAATATGTCACTTGTTTTAAATAAACTTTTAGAAAACATTTAAGTTTAGGAACTAATAAAAATGTAGAAAGTATCTAAACTAATAAAGATACTTAAGTTTCATGATCACTTTATGGAAGCTTTCCTTTAATCTGGACTTACTCTGTGGTTTCATTATTCTACAGCACAACAAAAGGTCTCAGTGACACTCACTAGTGCTCTCTGTATTGATTGGCTGTTCCCAGATATCAAAGGTCAGACAGTTTAATTTAATTCTTCACTTGACATCTCCAACTAGTCTGATGAAACTTTGAAATATATATATATATATATATATATATATATATATATATATATATATACATATAAATGCTTAAAATTAAAAAAATAAGATAATTTACATATTAAAGTTCAGCAGCTTTGCAAAATTATGTGATATTTAAAACAATTAAAATATTTAGAAAATTAACTTCATTCACATGTTTAACCAGTCAATGAACAACAAAATATTTAGTCACTTTGAAAGGAAGATAATTAAAATATAGTCACTCATGTATATAGCCAGTCAGCCAAGACTTTTGCCCGGGATGTGGCCTCCACAAGGAATGTGGAACTCGAGGATCCATACATGAGCTAGGTAAGTGGGAACTGGAGGATCCATACATGAGCTAGGTAAGTGGGAACTCTAGGAGCCATACATGAGCTAGGTAAGTGGGAACTGATTGGATCCTGACTATCCAGTAGGATATGGCTGTCATTCACCTGTACCCACCACCCCACATCCCATTAGTAGTTAGTAAAAACAACACAGAACTTGTCCATCTTTACTTGAGACTTGAAATGAGTTGAATTCATTCATTTTGTCATTCAAACAAACCCTAATAAATATTGTGAATTCAGCCATGATCAATCCCAAAACAAACATAATTCAGTTAACTTAAATTGTTAATGTGACTTAATTGGGAGATATCCATTAAATTTCTTCATACTTTGAGTTTGGTGCATGAATAAACACTTTGAAGAGTAGACTAAAATTGGCATCAAGACAATCTCAATATTTCTTAGAAGTCCAATCCACTTTTCATCCAATAATTCGAAATATATATTAGTAAGGTAAGTAAAAAGAAAAAAACATGCAGTAAAAAAATACCACTCAAGACATGTCATACAACTATTACAACAAACTTGATATTTGACTTAAGTCAACTTTTATTTCATCTTTTCCTCCATAATTAAATTAAAAAAATTAGTTGTTCACTTATAAGTTGAAAATAATCATTTAACAAAACATCACAGTTTCCATCTAGTAAATCAGGCATCACTGTAAATCACAGTTCAGTTTAGTGTTTATTTGCTTACCGGTATCTTATAAGATGAAGAGCTCTGATCCGAGAACACACATTCAAATGAAGAAACAATGGCTACTTCTTGAAAAGACAGGACAGAAGCTAAAGAAATTAAATGTACAAAATTAGATGACTTGTTCATTTACATTGAAAAATTTTTTTACCGACATAAACACGGCAAGCTTCCATCAGGTAAGTCTGGCCAGAAGGAACGTCAAACAAAGCCTATTCTAAACATACAATTATTAACTAGCCCAACACCAATTTATTAGTATTATTAATCAAAATACAAAGTAAAAGAAATTAATGGAAATATATTTATCTTTTAAGAAAAGCTCTAATACCAGCAACATGCACCAAACTTAAGACAAGGGCTGCTTCTTGATCAATTTTCCTCCACACAAGAAAAGGAGCTGAAGAGAAATTAAATATACACAATTAGATGACTTGTTCATTTACATTGAAAAAAATATTTATCGACATAAACACGACAAGCTTCCATCAGGTAAATCTCGGCCAGAAGGAACGTCACACTTCAGTATGGCATCTGTTTGGGGTCAGACTTGACAATAAACCTGAACTAGACTAGCTCAAGAAAAACTTTTATAAAGTATATAATTTTTATTACATAATCAAGCGTACAATCAATGTTTGATATTTTAAATGAATTTTTAAAATAATGGTATTTTATATTACATTCCAGAACTATGATTATCTTAATTAATATGAAATAATAAATGTCTTGTCTTTTGTTACTAAAATTATGAAAGAAAAAAATTGAAGACCGAACAATGTAAATTTATAATTTTTTTAAATTTCGTTTTGGGTTTCTTTAATAGGAAATTAAATCTTCAATGGCAAAAGAAGATTCATTTAAACAAATGAATTTTTAATAATTTTTGTCACAGTAATAGAAACAATAAATCAGTGGCGTAGCTATAGAGTACACGTCACCCGGGGCGGTCCGTTCAAATGTCACCCAGTGACCCCACACGACCCTTTGCTGAATGGTTAGGTGTAGCTAACTTTTCATAAATACTCTACCTCTAGGCTCTACTTTACTCTACTAACCTGTACGTTACTGCTTAAATGTATGATCCAAGACAAAATCCGAATCCAATACCACAAAACAAATAGTTCAAATCCAAAGATTTTAAAATGCAACTGTTCACTTTCAGAACATCTAAATGCAAAACACGACAATGCAAATCCCAAAAGAATGTCCTTCGACACTATAGTCCTAGAAGGAATGTCTTCTTGTTTTCATTGTGGCAAACAGGTCAATGACATTGTCAAAATCTGACTTGTAAGCTCGCGTTCAGTGGATAGAACAGCCATATCCGAACAATCTCATCTGGACTGGCTCATGGTTGACCGGAGGTAATGTTTTAAAAGTTTCATTTTGAAGAAACTTCTTTCACACGATGCCACAGAGACACATAATGTCAGACAGAATATTAGAAAGCGTAATATATGGCAATAATTAAAAAAAGTCCCATTTGAAGATAAACCGTAGGAGTTGCAGTACAATCCAGTGCTTGGCTTCCTCCAAGTTTATTTCGGTTGCTTGTGCGTGTTGCCTTAAACGTCGAATTTCTAGACAAAGGTCTTCTTCATCTCATCATACACGGTTCTGAGCTTGGTAACAGACAACTGTATTTCTTCGTCATTGGCACAAATAATATGGTCAGGCTGAACGGCAGAAAAAGTCAGCAAAATGTCATTCACTCGTATCTAACTCCATATGAAAACGATCAAGACACTCTAGCATTGCTCTCTTGGTCTCCTGCTGCATTGACAATCCAGCATCTCTTGTCTATTTTCCTGGTAATCTCTTTCTTATGATTATATTCTCTGTAGGGACAGCTCCGTAGCCAAGGGGGGGGCACTGGGGGCCGTGCCTCCCCACTAGGTGTGGAGTGCCCCCCCGCTTAAAAATGAAGAAAAAGAGAAAAAAATAAAGAAAAAGTAAAGGGCCCCCTTGCTGGGTATTGGTGCCTCCTGCTTACTTTGACCTGGCTACGGGCCTGTGTAGGGATATCAAGTTCACATGTCGCATGTGCCTGCTGGACGGCATTGTCAACAACCTTCGTGCGATGTTCTTCCACAAAGACCTTGAGAGCCCTTAGTTTGGTTGCAACCATGTCCACAGTAATACCTGGTGTTTTCATGTACTACTGTCGACTTCTTGTAAAACATCACCTCAGAAAAACAAGAACGAAACGAAATAAAAGTCGCATATATGCTGGCAACCCAGATGTGCGCAGCGCCTCTTGTCTCGACGCTTTCTTCGACATCACACTGAGCTTCAATGGCTTCCACAAACTGGTTAAACTTCTGTATCACTTGCTTCACTGCATCAGCATATGCACTCCACCGAGTTGTGGACAGTCTCTTCACTGTTAGACCTGTGTATCCAGCGAGTTGTGGACAGTCTCTTCAATGTAAGAACTGTGTATTTCTCTAGTACATCCCAACGATCGGTCGACAGAGCCTTCCAAAAAACGTTACACAAGACGGATTGTTAGCAATCGAAAGTTTGCCACAAAGAATGATTCGAACAAGGTAAAAAAATTGCCTTCAGATTAGTGTCTGTGATCTTTTGTTGCACACCACCGTGGATTCCAGCCATGCTTGCTGCATTATCGTACCCTTGACAGGACATAACTGAATATCCAAGTCCTTCAAGTTTTCTAGTTTCTCGAGGATATCGCCAGTCAATGCAGTAGCTGTTTTACCTTTCAGATGAAACAATCCAAGGAATGACTTCAACTGTACCACCGCTGATGTGTACATATCTAATTACGGTTGGCATGCGATCTTTATGCGAAACGGCCGGTCACATTTCCTGTGTTTGTTGGGTTTTTAAAACAATTCTATTTTCAGACTATTTTCGCACCTTAGCCTGGCTGAAAATTTTGTTGGAGGTGACATAGTGTCACCCTCCATATGCTGTCACCCGGGGCTGTCCGCCCCCTATAGCTACGCCACTGCAATAAATAAATCAAAGTATTACAGAAATGTACACAAAGTTAAATTAAATATTGAATGACTCTTCTGTTTGTCTCATAGTCAAGAATTACTTATCGTCACAGTGTGATATTTCATACACCAGTCCAGTATCCTGATGTTCCAGACAACTGTCAGCAGAGGCGCAACCAGACCAAACTTTCGGGGGGGGGCAAAAAAATCACTTGTATTAAAAAATCACATTATTTATATATTTGTATTTTATTTTAAACAAATTTTGGTCTAAACTTTTAATTTTTTTTTTATTTCGGAGGGGCAAATGCACCCAATGCCCCCCCCTAGTTGCGCCACTGACTGTCAGTAACAATTTCCTCACAGTTGGAGATTCCAGAGACCAACCTCTGATGGCTCTCAATATGACTCACAAACCTTAGTCATTGTAGTCCAGATGATGTTGACCCAATGACCAAGGCAATGCACAATGCCTTGTAGAAGGTCAGCCGTGTTTCATACACTGGACAAGACCCAGCCATTATAGTTGCTAGTGACCAATGACTGTTTGAATGCCATGGACACTTGCAAGATTCATCATCGTGGTTTGGGTATCCTGATTGGTTATCTGATGCCAAGGTTGTGGTAGAGATATCGGAGAAGGAAATGTGTTCATTATTTGCTACTGAATTAAGAATAGCTCTTATACTTTGCTGTCATAAAACAAAGTGTTTGGAACATAATTACATTAATTGACAGTAAAATATTCATGACAACTTCTATAGTCTGTATTTTGACAAATTGTACTTAGGTATAAAATGACTCTCTGAACACATTATGTTTATAATATATCTTAGACTTCAGTATTTGAGATGATTGATCTCATACCTATAGACTAAGCGTAAGATGATTGATATCATATCTATAAACTTCAATTGTGAGATGTTTGATCTCATGTCTCTGGACTTCCACAGTGAGACGATTATTCTCATATCTACGGACTTCTTTTATGAGAGTTGTTGATTGTCACATACAAATGACACTTTGTGAGTTGAATGTTCTCATATCTATTAACTTCAGTTCATAGCTTAGAAGTTAGATATGGTTGATTTGTATTTTGCGTAGTTAGCTCAATATTTATCTGCCTTTTCTCTCCAACAATTGTCCAGTAATTGTGTGATATTAAATGGACAATGAACAGTCTTTATTGTGTGGAAACTCTAACACATTGATTCATTAGAAATCTGATATTTTAAGCCTGACTTTTACATGAATGTAGTCATGCTGTTTCCATTCCGAGCACTGCCAATGGAGTTGATTGTGAATACATAGATGTAAACAGGCTGTTAGAGAAGTTTCGTATCATTCCGTTGCACTCTTGTAAACCAGTCTCTATTTTTCAATAAGTCAGACTTGAGAATTGTCAAGTGATGAAAATATTCAGCTTCAGTTTTAAAAGTAGATGTTTCAATAAAATCTGCTTACAACATCCTATTTAATCAGTTTATCTGTATCCCATGGTTTTTTACAGACATGGTTCAGTACTTTCACATGTAAATTCACAATGCGTTGATTGTTTTCATAAAATTATTTTTGTTTAAGTCTCTGCCTTGACTTATGTTATCTGGTACAGAACAGTTTCATTCTAAGTTGCGAAAGCAGTAAAATTTCTGATGATTGAGTAAACCATCCTTCCTTGAAATCGAAATTTTGTCACCATTCGGCATCACATGGTAAAACAATCTTTGGATAGCTGTCTCATTTAGCTTTAGCATCTTGTTTTGTCACAGCACTGAAAGGTCCATCCTGGACCTGCTCTTTTGATCATTTCAACCCAAAATGATCTAAAACTGGTACATCCCAGAAAGAAGAATCTGATAAAATATTCCAATGTTTCTCTTTAAATTGACTCATCATCACATTTACAGTATCGATGTTTCTATAATTTTCAGCTTCCACTTCAGTATTTTAAATTAATTAACGTCCATTCCATGTATTTCTGCGTCAATCTCTCCCATTTCTATACATATGATACTCAATCATGGTCCTGAATATGATACTCACTCATGGTTCTGAATATGATACTCACTCATGATTCTGAATATGATACTCACTCATGGTTCTGCATATGATACTCACTCATGGTTCTGAATATGATACTCATACAGGGCCCCGTGCACTGCTGCCTGGTCGATTCCATTAAATCCCAGGCTACCGTGTTACAAATACATATAGTATGCCATAGTTCTGTGTCACTATCAATGCTGTACATCAGTGGTCCCCAACTCCGGGCCGCGGACCGGTACCGGTCCGTGGAACGAATGTTACAATAAATTATTTCCTTTTTATGTATTTATTTGGTGATTGTGCTACTTTCCATGGACGAGAAATAATCAACGCACCCTCTTCCAGTGGGCCGCAGTGAAATTATCGAACGCTGACTGGTCCGTGGCGAGAAAAAGGTTGGAGACCACTGAGTTTACATAACAGAGTGATGTCTGCCAATAAGCATTATAGAATAAGGGTGTGCCATTAGTACTAAGGTTTCTCTCCCGGCAAAGTTGGACCCCGGCCGAATTTCAGCTCATTAAACACTTCCCGGGAAATGTCTCTAATTATATCAAGGGATCCTGGGAAGTGTTGCTTAAATTCTATTTTTTTTTGTGAAATTTAAACAAATGTATATGTATAGATTTGTTTTACAGTAGTTTGTGTAAATGTTATTGTTCTTAAGCGGCAAGGACTTAAATTTATTATTTCGTTTAGGTCAAATTAACGCATTTAGGTGTTGCGTTGAAAAATTTAAACGCAACTTTTTTTTGACGCGTTAATCGTGCGTTAGTGCAGTTTAATCAGCAGCCCTAATAATTATCTAAATGTACCTATAGTCAGTGACGTCACTAAGGTTGGTGTCACCCGGTGCGGAAAATTAAGGGTGTCACCCCTCCCCTTCCCCCATCAAGACATTCAACTTGAGGAATGGTACATATTTCAGAATTTTCTACACTCAACCCTGAGAGAATTTACTTTTAAATACTCTAAGCGATATAAAACGATAGTATTACTGACTGTATTTCAAAGAGATGTATATTACTGATTGTATTTAAGAGAGATGTATATTACTGACTGTTTTTCAGAAAGATGTATATTACTGACTGTATTTCAGAAAGACGTATATTACTGACTGTATTTCATAGAGATGTGTATTACTGGCTGTATTTCAGAAAGATGTATATTACTGACTGTATTTCAGAAAGACGTATATTACTGACTGTATTTCAGAGAGATGTATATTACTGACTGTATTTCATAGAGATGTGTATTACTGGCTGTATTTCAGAAAGATGTATATTACTGACTGTATTTCAGAAAGACGTATATTACTGACTGTATTTCAAGAGAGATGTATATTACTGACTGCATTTCAGAAAGATGTATATTACTGACTGTATTTCAGAAAGATGTATATTACTGACTGTATTTCAGAGAGAGATGTGTATTACTGACTGTATTTCAGAAAGATGTATAGTAATGACTGTATTTCAGAAAGATGTATATTACTGACTGTATTTCAGAGAGATGTGTATTACTGACTGTATTTCAGAGAGATGTATTACTGACTGTATTTCAGAGATGTATATTTCTGACTGTATTTCAGAGAGATGTGTATTACTGACTGTATTTCAGAAAGATGTATATTACTGACTGTATTTCAGAGAGACGTATATTACTGACTGTATTTCAGAGAGATGTATTTTACTGACAGTATTTCAGAAAGATGTATATTACTGACTGTATTTCAGAAAGATGTATATTACTGACTGTATTTCAGAGTGATGTATATCACTGACTGTATTTCAGAAAGATGTATATCACTGACTGTATTCCTGAAAGATGTATATTACTGAGCGTATTTCTGAAAGATGTATATTACTGACTGTATTTCAGAAAGATGTATATTACTGACTGTATTTCAGAGAGATGTGTATTACTGACTGTATTTCAGAAAGATGTATATTACTGACTGTATTTAAGAGTGATGTACATTACTAACTGTATTTTCAGAAAGATGTATATTACTGACTGTATTTCAGAGAGATGTGTATTACTGACTGTATTTCAGAAAGATGTATATTACTGACTGTATTTAAGAGTGATGTATATTACTGACTGTATTTCAGAAAGATGTATATCACTGACTGTATTTCAGAAAGATGTATATCACTGACTGTATTCCAGAAAGATGTATATTACTGACTGTATTTCAGAGAGATGTATATTACTGACTGTATTTCAGAGAGATGTGTATTACTGACTGTATTTCAAAGAGATGTATATTACTGACTGTATTTCAGAGAGATGTATATTACTGACTGTATTCCAGAAAGATGTATATTACTGACTGTATTTCAGAAAGATGTATATTACTGACTGTATTTCAGACAGATGTATATTACTGACTGTATTTCAGCGAGATGTATATTACTGACTGTATTTTAGAGAGATGTATTTTACTGACTGTATTTCAGAGATGTGTATTACTGACTGTATTTCAGTGAGATGTATAGTACTGACTGTATTTCAGAAAGATGTATATTACTGACTGTATTTCAGAAAGATGTGTATTACTGACTGTATTTCTGAATGATGTATATTACTGACTGCAATTCAGACAGATGTATATTACTGACTGTATTTCAGAGAGATGTATATTACTGACTGTAGTTCAGAAAGATGTATATTACTGACTGTATTTCAGAAAGATGTATATTACTGACTGTATTTCAGAAAGTTGTATATTACTGACTGTATTTCAGAAAGATGTATATTACTGACTGTATTTCAGAGATGTGTATTACTGACTGTATTTCAGTGAGATGTCTATTACTGACTGTATTTCAGGAAGATGTATATTACTGACTGTATTTTAGAGTGATGTATATTACTGACTGTATTTTAAGAAAGATGTATATCAATGACTGTATTTCAGAAAGATGTATATCACTGACTGTATTCCAGAAAGATGTATATTACTGAGTGTATTTCTGAAAGATGTATATTACTGACTGTATTTCAGAAAGATGTATATTACTGACTGTATTTCAGAGAGATGTGTATAACTGACTGTATTTCAGAAAGATGTATATTACTGACTGTATTTAAGAGTGATGTATATTACTGACTGTATTTCAGAAAGATGAATATCACTGACTGTATTTCAGAAAGATGTATATCACTGACTGTATTCCAGAAAGATGTATATTACTGACTGTATTTCAGAGATGTATATTACTGACTGTATTTCAGAGAGATGTGTATTACTGACTGTATTTCAGTGAGATGTATAGTACTGACTGTATTTCAGAAAGATGTATATTACTGACTGTATTTCAGAGATGTGTATTACTGACTGTATTTCAGTGAGATGTATAGTACTGACTGTATTTCAGAAAGATGTATATTACTGACTGTATTTCAGAAAGATGTGTATTACTGACTGTATTCCTGAATGATGTATATTACTGACTGCGATTCAGACAGATGTATATTACTGACTGTATTTCAGAGAGATGTATATTACTGACTGTAGTTCAGCAAAGATGTATATTACTGACTGTATTTCAGAAAGATGTATATTACTGACTGTATTTCAGAAAGTTGTATATTACTGACTGTATTTCAGAAAGATGTATATTACTGACTGTATTTCAGAGAGATGTGTATTACTGACTGTATTTCAGTGAGATGTCTATTACTGACTGTATTTCAGAAAGATGTATATTACTGACTGTATTTTAGAGTGATGTATATTACTGACTGTATTTAAGAAAGATGTATATCACTGACTGTATTTCAGAAAGATGTATATCACTGACTGTATTCCAGAAAGATGTATATTACTGAGTGTATTTCTGAAAGATGTATATTACTGACTGTATTTCAGAGATGTGTATTACTGACTGTATTTCAGTGAGATGTCTATTACTGACTGTATTTCAGGAAGATGTATATTACTGTATTTTAGAGTGATGTATATTACTGACTGTATTTAAGAAAGATGTATATCAATGACTGTATTTCAGAAGATGTATCACTGACTGTATTCAGAAAGATGTATATTACTGAGTGTATTTCTGAAAGATGTATATTACTGACTGTATTTCAGAAAGATGTATATTACTGACTGTATTTCAGAGAGATGTGTACTGACTGTATTTCAGAAAGATGAATATCACTGACTGTATTTCAGAAAGATGTATATCACTGACTGTATTCCAGAAAGATGTATATTACTGACTGTATTTCAGAAAGATGTATATTACTGACTGTATTTCAGAGAGATGTGTATTACTGACTGTATTTCAGTGAGATGTATAGTACTGGCTGTATTTCAGAAAGATGTATATTACTGACTGTATTTCAGAGATGTGTATTACTGACTGTATTTCAGAGAGATGTATATTACTGACTGTATTTCAGAAAGATGTATATTACTGACTGTATTTAAGACAGATGTATATTACTGACTGTATTTCAGAGAGATGTGTATTACTGACTGTATTTCAGAGATGTATTTTACTGACTGTATTTCAGAAAGATGTATATTACTGACTGTATTTCAGAAAGATGTAATCTACTGACTGTTTTCAGAAAGGTGTATATTACTGACTGTATTTCAGAAAGATGTATAGTACTGACTGTTTTCAGAAAGGTGTATTTTACTGACTGTATTTCATAGTAATGTATATTACTGATTGTATTTCAGAAAATGTATATTACTTACTGTATTTCAGAAAGATGTATAGTACTGACTGTTTTCAGAAAGATTAATATATTACTGACTGTATTTCAAAGAGATGTATATTACTGACTGTATTTCAGAGAGATGTATATTACTGACTGTATTCCAGAAAGATGTATATTACTGACTGTATTTCAGAAAGATGTATATTACTGACTGTATTTCAGACAGATGTATATTACTGACTGTATTTCAGCGAGATGTATATTACTGACTGTATTTTAGAGATGTATTTTACTGACTGTATTTCAGAGAGATGTGTATTACTGACTGTATTTCAGTGAGATGTATAGTACTGACTGTATTTCAGAAAGATGTATTATTGACTGTATTTCAGAAAGATGTGTATTACTGACTGTATTTCTGAATGATGTATATTACTGACTGCAATTCAGACAGATGTATATTACTGACTGTATTTCAGAGAGATGTATATTACTGACTGTAGTTCAGAAAGATGTATATTACTGACTGTATTTCAGAAAGATGTATATTACTGACTGTATTTCAGAAAGTTGTATATTACTGACTGTATTTCAGAAAGATGTATATTACTGACTGTATTTCAGAGAGATGTATTACTGACTGTATTTCAGTGAGATGTCTATTACTGACTGTATTTCAGGAAGATGTATATTACTGACTGTATTTTAGAGTGATGTATATTACTGACTGTATTTAAGAAAGATGTATATCAATGACTGTATTTCAGAAAGATGTATATCACTGACTGTATTCAGAAAGATGTATATTACTGAGTGTATTTCTGAAAGATGTATATTACTGACTGTATTTCAGAAAGATGTATATTACTGACTGTATTTCAGAGAGATGTGTATAACTGACTGTATTTCAGAAAGATGTATATTACTGACTGTATTTAAGAGTGATGTATATTACTGACTGTATTTCAGAAAGATGATATCACTGACTGTATTTCAGAAAGATGTATATCACTGACTGTATTCAGAAAGATGTATATTACTGACTGTATTTCAGAGAGATGTATATTACTGACTGTATTTCAGAGATGTGTATTACTGACTGTATTTCAGTGAGATGTATAGTACTGACTGTATTTCAGAAAGATGTATATTACTGACTGTATTTCAGAGAGATGTATATTACTGACTGTATTTCAGTGAGATGTATAGTACTGACTGTATTTCAGAAAGATGTATATTACTGACTGTATTTCAGAAAGATGTGTATTACTGACTGTATTCCTGAATGATGTATATTACTGACTGCGATTCAGACAGATGTATATTACTGACTGTATTTCAGAGAGATGTATATTACTGACTGTAGTTCAGAAAGATGTATATTACTGACTGTATTTCAGAAAGATGTATATTACTGACTGTATTTCAGAAAGTTGTATATTACTGACTGTATTTCAGAAAGATGTATATTACTGACTGTATTTCAGAGATGTGTATTACTGACTGTATTTCAGTGAGATGTCTATTACTGACTGTATTTCAGAAAGATGTATATTACTGACTGTATTTTAGAGTGATGTATATTACTGACTGTATTTAAGAAAGATGTATATCACTGACTGTATTTCAGAAAGATGTATATCACTGACTGTATTCCAGAAAGATGTATATTACTGAGTGTATTTCTGAAAGATGTATATTACTGACTGTATTTCAGAAAGATGTATATTACTGACTGTATTTCAGAGAGATGTGTATTACTGACTGTATTTCAGAAAGATGTATATTACTGACTGTATTTAAGAGTGATGTATATTACTGACTGTATTTCAGAAAGATGAATATCACTGACTGTATTTCAGAAAGATGTATATCACTGACTGTATTCCAGAAAGATGTATATTACTGACTGTATTTCAGAAAGATGTATATTACTGACTGTATTTCAGAGAGATGTGTATTACTGACTGTATTTCAGTGAGATGTATAGTACTGGCTGTATTTCAGAAAGATGTATATTACTGACTGTATTTCAGAGAGATGTATTACTGACTGTATTTCAGAGATGTATATTACTGACTGTATTTCAGACAGATGTATATTACTGACTGTATTTCAGAGAGATGTATATTACTGACTGTAGTTCAGAAAGATGTATATTACTGACTGTATTTCAGAAAGATGTATATTACTGACTGTATTTCAGAAATGTGTATATTACTGACTGTATTTCAGAAAGATGTATATTACTGACTGTATTTCAGAGAGATGTGTATTACTGACTGTATTTCAGTGAGATGTATAGTACTGGCTGTATTTCAGAAAGATGTATATTACTGACTGTATTTCAGAGAGATGTGTATTACTGACTGTATTTCAGAGAGATGTATATTACTGACTGTATTTCAGAAAGATGTATATAACTGACTGTATTTAAGACAGATGTATATTACTGACTGTATTTCAGAGAGATGTGTATTACTGACTGTATTTCAGAAAGATGTATATTACTGACTGTATTTCAGAAAGATGTATATTACTGACTGTATTTCAGAGAGATGTGTATTACTGACTGTATTTCAGAAAGATGTATAATACTGACTGTATTTAAGAGTGATGTATATCACTGACAGTATTTCAGAAAGATGTATATCACTGACTGTATTCCAGAAAGATGTATAGTACTGACTGTATTTCAGAAAGATGTATATTACTGACTGTATTTCAGAGAAATGTATTACTGACTGTATTTCAGTGAGATGTATAGTACTGACTGTATTTCAGAAAGATGAATATCACTGACTGTATTTCAGAAAGATGTATATCACTGACTGTATTCCAGAAAGATGTATATTACTGACTGTATTTCAGAAAGATGTATATTACTGACTGTATTTCAGATAGATGTGTATTACTGACTGTATTTCAGTGAGATGTATAGTACTGACTGTATTTCAGAAAGATGTATATTACTGACTGTATTTCAGAGAAATGTATTACTGACTGTATTTCAGTGAGATGTATAGTACTGACTGTATTTCAGAAAGATGTATATTACTGACTGTATTTCAGAAAGATGTGTATTACTGACTGTATTCCTGAATGATGTATATTACTGACTGCGATTCAGACAGATGTATATCACTGACTGTATTCCAGAAAGATGTATATTACTGACTGTATTTCAGAAAGATGTATATTACTGACTGTATTTCAGAGAGATGTGTATTACTGACTGTATTTCAGTGAGATGTATAATACTGACTGTATTTCAGAAAGATGTATAGTACTGACTGTATTTCAGAAACATGTATATCACTGACTGTATTCCAGAAAGATGTATATTACTGACTGTATATCAGAAAGATGTATATTACTGACTGTATTTCAGAGATGTGTATTACTGACTGTATTTCAGTGAGATGTATATTACTGACTGTATTTCAGAAAGATGTATATTACTGACTGTATTTAAGACAGATGTATATTACTGACTGTATTTCAGAGAGATGTGTATTACTGACTGTATTTCAGAAAGATGTATATTACTGACTGTATTTCAGAAAGATGTATATTACTGACTGTATTTCTGAGAGATGTATATTACTGACTGTATTTCAGAAAAGATGTATACTACTGACTGTATTTAAGAGTGATGTATATCACTGACAGTATTTCAGAAAGATGTATATCACTGACTGTATTCAGAAAGATGTATATTACTGACTGTATTTCAGAGATGTGTATTACTGACTGTATTTCAGAGAGATGTATATTACTGACTGTATTTCAGAAAGATGTATATTACTGACTGTAATTCAGAAAGATGAATATCACTGACTGTATTTCAGAAAGATGTATATCACTGACTGTATTCCAGAAAGATGTATATTACTGACTGTATTTCAGAAAGATGTATATTACTGACTGTATTTCAGAGAGATGTATATTACTGACTGTATTTCAGTGAGATGTATAGTACTGACTGTATTTCAGAAAGATGTATATTACTGACTGTATTTCAGAGATGTGTATTACTGACTGTATTTCAGTGAGATGTATAGTACTGACTGTATTTCAGAAAGATGTATATTACTGACTGTATTTCAGAAAGATGTGTATTACTGACTGTATTCCTGAATGATGTATATTACTGACTGCGATTCAGACAGATGTATATTACTGACTGTATTTCAGAGAGATGTATATTACTGACTGTAGTTCAGAAAGATGTATATTACTGACTGTATTTCAGAAAGATGTATATTACTGACTGTATTTCAGAAAGTTGTATATTACTGACTGTATTTCAGAAAGATGTATTTTACTGACTGTATTTCAGAGAGATGTATATTACTGACTGTATTTCAGTGAGATGTCTATTACTGACTGTATTTCAGAAAGATGTATATTACTGACTGTTTTTTATAGTGATGTATTTTACTGACTGTATTTAAGAAAGATGTATATCACTGACTGTATTTCAGAAAGATGTATATCACTGACTGTATTCCAGAAAGATGTATATTACTGAGTGTATTTCTGAGAAAGATGTATATTACTGACTGTATTTCAGAAAGATGTATATTCCTGACTGTATTTCAGAGAGATGTGTATTACTGACTGTATATCAGAAAGATGTATATTACTGACTGTATTTAAGAGTGATGTATATTACTGACTGTTTTCCTGAATGATGTATATTACTGACTGCAATTCAGACAGATGTGTATTACTGACTGTATTTCAGAAAGATGTATATTACTGACTGTATTTAAGAGTGATGTATATTACTGACTGTATTTCAGAAAGATGAATATCACTGACTGTATTTCAGAAAGATGTATATCACTGACTGTATTCCAGAAAGATGTATATTACTGACTGTATTTCAGAAATATGTATATTACTGACTGTATTTCAGAGAGATGTGTATTACTGACTGTATTTCAGTGAGATGTATATTACTGACTGTATTTCAGAAAGATGTATATTACTGACTGTATTTCAGAAAGATGCATATTACTGACTGTTTATCAGAGAGATGTGTATTACTGGCTGTATTTCAGAAAGATGTATATTACTGACTGTATTTCAGAAAGACGTATATTACTGACTGTATTTCAGAGATGTATATTACTGACTGTATTTCAGAAAGATGTATATTACTGACTGTATTTCAGAGAGATGTATATTACTGGGTGTATTTCAGAAAGATGTATAGTACTGACTGTATTTCAGAAAGATGTATATTACTGACTGTATTTCAGAGAGATGTGTATTACTGACTGTATTTCAGAGAGATGTATATTACTGACTGTATTTCAGAAAGATGTATATTACTGACTGTATTTCAGAGAGATGTGTATTACTGACTGTATTTCAGAAAGATGTATAGTACTGACTGTATTTCAGAAAGATGTATATTACTGACTGTATTTCAGAGAGATGTGTATTACTGACTGTATTTCAGAAAGATGTATATTACTGACTGTATTTCAGAAAGTTGTATATTACTGACTGTATTTCAGAAAGATGTATATTACTGACTGTATTTCAGAGAGATGTGTATTACTGACTGTATTTCAGTGAGATGTCTATTACTGACTGTATTTCAGAAAGATGTATATTACTGACTGTATTTTAGAGTGATGTATATTACTGACTGTATTTTTAAGAAAGATGTATATCACTGACTGTATTTCAGAAAGATGTATATCACTGACTGTATTCCAGAAAGATGTATATTACTGAGTGTATTTCTGAAAGATGTATATTACTGACTGTATTTCAGAAAGATGTATATTACTGACTGTATTTCAGAGAGATGTGTATTACTGACTGTATTTCAGAAAGATGTATATTACTGACTGTATTTAAGAGTGATGTATATTACTGACTGTATTTCAGAAAGATGAATATCACTGACTGTATTTCAGAAAGATGTATCACTGACTGTATTCCAGAAAGATGGATATTACTGACTGTATTTCAGAAAGATGTATATTACTGACTGTATTTCAGAGAGATGTGTATTACTGACTGTATTTCAGTGAGATGTATATTACTGACTGTATTTCAGAGAGATGTGTATTACTGACTGTATTTCAAAGAGATGTATAGTACTGACTGTATTTCAGAAAGATGTATATTACTGACTGTATTTCAGAAAAGATGTGTATTACTGACTGTATTCCTGAATGATGTATATTACTGACTGCAATTCAGACAGATGTATATTACTGACTGTATTTCAGAGAGATGTATATTACTGACTGTAGTTCAGAGAGATGTATATTACTGACTGTATTTCAGAAAGATGTATATTACTGACTGTATTTCAGAAAGTTGTATATTACTGACTGTATTTCAGAAAGATGTATATTACTGACTGTATTTCAGAGAGATGTGTATTACTGACTGTATTTCAGTGAGATGTCTATTACTGACTGTATTTCAGGAAGATGTATATTACTGACTGTATTTTTAGAGTGATGTATATTACTGACTGTATTTAAGAAAGATGTATATCACTGACTGTATTTCAGAAAGATGTATATCACTGACTGTATTCAGAAAGATGTATATTACTGAGTGTATTTCTGAGAAAGATGTATATTACTGACTGTATTTCAGAAAGATGTATATTACTGACTGTATTTCAGAGAGATGTGTATTACTGACTGTATTTCAGAAAGATGTATATTACTGACTGTATTTAAAAGTGATGTATATTACTGACTGTATTTCAGAAAGATGAATATCACTGACTGTATTTCAGAAAGATGTATATCACAAACTGTATTCCAAAAGATGTATATTACTGACTGTATTTCAGAAAGATGTATATTACTGACTGTATTTCAGAGATGTGTATTACTGACTGTATTTCAGTGAAGATGTATAGTACTGACTGTATTTCAGAAAGATGTATATTACTGACTGTATTTCAGAGAGATGTATTACTGACTGTATTTCAGAGAGATGTATATTACTGACTGTATTTCAGAAAGATGTATATTACTGACTGTATTTCAGAGAGATGTATATTACTGACTGTATTCAGAAAGATGTATATTACTGACTATATTTCAGAGAGATGTATTTTACTGACTGTATTTCAGAGAGATGTGTATTACTGACTGTATTTCAGGGAGATGTATAGTACTGACTGTATTTCAAAAGATGTATATTACTGACTGTATTTCAGAAAGATGTGTATTACTGACTGTATTCCTGAATGATGTATATTACTGACTGCAAATTAGACAGATGTATATTACTGACTGTATTTCAGAGAGATGTATATTACTGACTGTAGTTCAGAAAGATGTATATTACTGACTGTATTTCAGAAAGATGTATATTACTGACTGTATTTCAGAAAGTTGTATATTATGACTGTATTTCAGAAAGATGTATATTACTGACTGTATTTCAGAGAGATGTGTATTACTGACTGTATTTCAGTGAGATGTCTATTACTGACTGTATTTCAGAAAGATGTATATTACTGACTGTATTTAGAGTGATGTATATTACTGACTGTATTTAAGAAAGATGTATATCACTGACTGTTTTTCAGAAAAATGTATATCACTGACTGTATTTCAGAAAGATGTATATTAGTGACTGTATTTCAGAGAGATGTGTATTACTGACTGTATTTCAGTGAGATGTCTATTACTGACTGTATTTCAGAAATATGTATATTACTGACTGTTTTTTAGAGTGATGTATATTACTGACTGTATTTAAGAAAGATGTATATCACTGACTGTATTTCAGAAAGATGTATATCACTGACTGTATTCCAGAAAGATGTATATTACTGAGTGTATTTCTGAAAGATGTATATTACTGACTGTATTTCAGAAAGATGTATATTACTGACTGTATTTCAGAGAGATGTGTATTACTGACTGTATTTCAGAAAGATGTATATTACTGACTGTATTTCAGGAAAGATGTATATTACTGACTGTATTTCAGAAAGATGTATATTACTGACTGTATTTCAGAAAGATGTATATCACTGACTGTATTTCAGAAAGATGTATATTACTGACTGTATTTCAGAAAGATGTATATTACTGACTGTATTTCAGAGAGATGTATATTACTGACTGTATTTCAGTGAGATGTATATTACTGACTGTATTTCAGAAAGATGTATATTACTGACTGTGTATTTCAGAGAGATGTATATTACTGACTGTATTTCAGAGAGATGTATATTACTGACTGTATTTCAGAAAGATGTATATTACTGACTGTATTTCAGACAGATGTATATTACTGACTGTATTTCAGAGAGATGTATATTACTGACTGTATTTCAGAAAGATGTATATTACTGACTGTATTTCAGAGAGATGTATATTACTGACTGTATTTCAGAAAGATGTATATTACTGACTGTATTTCAGAAAGATGTATATTACTGACTGTATTTCAGAAAGATGTATATTACTGACTGTATTTCAGAAAGATGTATATTACTGACTGTATTTCAGAAAGATGTATATTACTGACTGTATTTCAAAGAGATGTATATTACTGACTGTATTTCAGAGAGATGTATATTACTGACTGTATTTCAGAGAGATGTATATTACTGACTGTATTTCAGAAAGATGTATATTACTGACTGTATTTCAGAGATGTGTATTACTGACTGTATTTCAGAAAGATGTATATTACTGACTGTATTTCAGAGAGATGTATATTACTGACTGTATTTCAGAAAGATGTATATTACTGACTGTATTTCAGAGATGTATATTACTGACTGTATTTCAGAGAGATGTGTATTACTGACTGTATTTCAGTGAGATGTATATTACTGACTGTATTTCAGAAAGATGTATATTACTGACTGTTTTCAGAAAGATGTGTATTACTGACTGTATTCCTGAATGATGTATATTACTGACTGCAATTCAGACAGATGTATATTACTGACTGTATTTCATAAAGATGTATATTACTGACTGTATTTCAGAGAGATGTATATTACTGACTGTATTTCAGAAAGATGTATATTACTGACTGTATTTCAGAAAGATGTATATTACTGACTGTATTCAGAAAGATGTATATTACTGACTGTATTTCAAAAAGATATGTATATTACTGAATGTATTTCAGAGATGTATATTACTGACTGTATTTCAGTGAGATGTATATTACTGACTGTATTTCAGAAAGATGTATATTACTGACTGTATTTCAGAAAGATGTATATTACTGACTGTATTTCAGAGAGATGTGTATTACTGACTGTATTTCAGAAAGATGTATATAACTGACTGTATTTCAGAAAGATGTATATTACTGACTGTATTTCAGAGAGATGTGTATTACTGACTGTATTTCAGAAAGATGTATATTACTGACTGTATTCAGAAAGATGTATATTACTGACTGTATTTCAGAGAGATGTATATTACTGACTGTATTTCAGAAAGATGTATATTACTGACTGTATTTCAGAATGATGTATATTACTGACTGTATTTCAGAAAGATGTATATTACTGACTGTTATCCTGAATGATGTATATTACTGACTGCAATTCAGACAGATGTATATTACTGACTGTATTTCAGAGATGTATATTACTGACTGTATTTCAGAAAGATGTATATTACTGACTGTATTTCAGAAAGATGTATATTACTGACTGTATTTCAGAAAGATGTATATTGACTGTATTTCAGAGAGATGTATATTACTGACTGTATTTCAGTGAGATGTATATTACTGACTGTATTTCAGAGAGATGTATATTACTGACTGTATTTCAGAGATGTGTATTACTGACTGTATTTCAGAAAGATGTATATTACTGACTGTATTTCAGAGATGTGTATTACTGACTGTATTTCAGAGAGATGTATATTACTGACTGTATTTCAGAGAGATGTATATTACTGACTGTATTTCAGAGAGATGTATATTACTGACTGTATTTCAGAAAGATGTATATTACTGACTGTATTTCAGAAAGATGTATATTACTGACTGTATTCCAGAAATGATGTATATTACTGACTGTATTTCAGAAAGATGTATATTACTGATGGTATTCCAGAGATGTATATTACTGACTGTATTTTAGAGAGATGTATATTACTGACTGTATTTCAGAAAGATGTATATTACTGACTGTATTTCAGAATGATGTATATTACTGACTGTATTTCAGAAAGATGTATATTACTGACTGTTATCCTGAATGATGTATATTACTGACTGCATTTCAGACAGATGTATATTACTGACTGTATTTCAGAGAGATGTATATTACTGACTGTATTTCAGAAAGATGTATATTACTGACTGTATTTCAGAAAGATGTATATTACTGACTGTATTTCAGAAAGATGTATATTACTGACTGTATTTCAGAGATGTATATCACTGACTGTATTTCAGTGAGATGTATATTACTGACTGTATTTCAGAGAGATGTATATTACTGACTGTATTTCAGAAAGATGTATATTACTGACTGTATTTCAGAAAGATGTATATTACTGACTGTATTTCAGAGAGATGTATATTACTGACTGTATTTCAGAGAGATGTATATTACTGACTGTATTTCAGAAAGATGTGTATTACTGACTGTATTTCAGAGAGATGTGTATTACTGACTGTATTTCAGAGATGTATATTACTGACTGTATTTCAGAGATGTATATTACTGACTGTATTTCAGAAAGATGTATATTACTGACTATATTTCAGAGAGATGTATTTTACTGACTGTATTTCAGAGAGATGTGTATTACTGACTGTATTTCAGAAAGATGTATATTACTGACTGTATTTCAGAAAGATGTATATTACTGACTGTATTTCAGAAAGATGTATATTACTGACTGTATTTCTGAAAGATGTATATTACTGACTGTATTTCAGACAGATGTATATTACTGACTGTATTTCAGAAAGATGTATATTACTGACTGTATTTCAGAGTGATGTATATTACTGACTGTATTTCAGAAAGATGTATATCACTGACTGTATTTCAGAAAGATGTATATTACTGACTGTATTTCAGAAAGATGTATATTACTGACTGTATTTCAGAAATATGTATATTACTGACTGTATTTCAGAGAGATGTATATTACTGACTGTATTTCAGTGAGATGTATATTACTGACTGTATTTCAGAAAGATGTATATTACTGACTGTATTTCAGAAAGATGTATATTACTGACTGTTTATCAGAGAGATGTATATTACTGACTGTATTTCAGAAAGATGTATATTACTGACTGTATTTCAGAAAGATGTATATTACTGACTGTATTTCAGAGATGTATATTACTGACTGTATTTCAGAAAGATGTATATTACTGACTGTATTTCAGAAAGATGTATATTACTGACTGTATTTCAGAAAGATGTATATTACTGACTGTATTTCAGAAAGATGTATATTACTGACTGTATTTCAGAGATGTATATTACTGACTGTATTTCAGAGATGTATATTACTGACTGTATTTCAGAAAGATGTATATTACTGACTGTATTTCAGAGAGATGTTATTACTGACTGTATTTCAGAAAGATGTATATTACTGACTGTATTTCAGAAAGATGTATATTACTGACTGTATTTCAGAGAGATGTATATTACTGACTGTATTTCAGAAAGATGTATATTACTGACTGTATTTCAGAAAGATGTATATTACTGACTGTATTTCAGAAAGATGTATATCACTGACTGTATTTCAGAAAGATGTATATTACTGACTGTATTTCAGAAAGATGTATATTACTGACTGTATTTCAGAGATGTGTATTACTGACTGTATTTCAGAAAGATGTATATTACTGACTGTATTTCAGAAAGATGTATATTACTGACTGTATTTCAGAAAGATGTATATTACTGACTGTTTTCAGAAAGATGTATATTACTGACTGTATTTCAGACAGATGTATATTACTGACTGTATTTCAGAGAGATGTATATTACTGACTGTATTTCAGAAAGATGTATATTACTGACTGTATTTCAGAAAGATGTATATTACTGACTGTATTTCAGAGAGATGTATATTACTGACTGTATTTCAGAGAGATGTATATTACTGACTGTATTTCAGAAAGATGTATATTACTGACTGTATTTCAGAGAGATGTATATTACTGACTGTATTTCAGAAAGATGTATAGTACTGACTGTATTTCAGAAAGATGTATATTACTGACTGTATTTCAGAGAGATGTATATTACTGACTGTATTTCAGAAAGATGTATATTACTGACTGTATTTCAGAAAGATGTATATTACTGACTGTATTTCAGAAAGATGTATATTACTGACTGTATTCAGAAAGATGTATATTACTGACTGTATTTCAGAAAGATGTATATTACTGACTGTATTTCAGAGAGATGTATATTACTGACTGTATTTCAGAAAGATGTATATTACTGACTGTATTTCAGAATGATGTATATTACTGACTGTATTTCAGAAAGATGTATATTACTGACTGTTTTCAGAATGATGTATATTACTGACTGTATTTCAGACAGATGTATATTACTGACTGTATTTCAGAAAGATGTATATTACTGACTGTATTTCAGAGATGTATATTACTGACTGTATTTCAGTGAGATGTATATTACTGACTGTATTTCAGAGAGATGTATATTACTGACTGTATTTCAGAGAGATGTATATTACTGACTGTATTTCAGAAAGATGTATATTACTGACTGTATTTCAGAGAGATGTGTATTACTGACTGTATTTCAGAGAGATGTATATTACTGACTGTATTTCAGAAAGATGTATATTACTGACTGTATTTCAGAGAGATGTGTATTACTGACTGTATTTCAGAAAGATGTATATTACTGACTGTATTTCAGAAAGATGTATATTACTGACTGTATTTCAGAAAGATGTATATTACTGACTGTATTTCAGAAAGATGTATATTACTGACTGTATTTCAGAAAGATGTATATTACTGACTGTATTTCAGAAAGATGTATATTACTGACTGTATTTCAGAGAGATGTGTATTACTGACTGTATTTCAGAAAGATGTATTTACTGACTGTATTTCAGAAAGATGTATATTACTGACTGTATTTCAGAGAGATGTATATTACTGACTGTATTTCAGAAAGATGTATATTACTGACTGTATTTCAGAAAGATGTATATTACTGACTGTATTTAAGACAGATGTATATTACTGACTGTATTTCAGAGAGATGTATATTACTGACTGTATTTCAGAAAGATGTATATTACTGACTGTATTTCAGAAAGATGTATATTACTGACTGTATTTCAGAGATGTGTATTACTGACTGTATTTCAGAAAGATGTATATTACTGACTGTATTTAAGAGTGATGTATATTACTGACTGTATTTCAGAAAGATGTATATTACTGACTGTATTCAGAAAGATGTATATTACTGACTGTATTTCAAAGAGATGTATATTACTGACTGTATTTCAGAAAGATGTATATTACTGACTGTATTTCAGAAAGATGTATATTACTGACTGTATTTCAGAAAGATGTATATTACTGACTGTATTTCAGAAAGATGTATATTACTGACTGTATTTCAGAGAGATGTATATTACTGACTGTATTTCAGAGAGATGTATATTACTGACTGTATTTCAGAAAGATGTATATTACTGACTGTATTTCAGAAAGATGTATATTACTGACTGTATTTCAGAGAGATGTATATTACTGACTGTATTTCAGAAAGATGTATATTACTGACTGTATTTCAGAAAGATGTATATTACTGACTGTATTTCAGAATGATGTATATTACTGACTGCAATTCAGAAAGATGTATATTACTGACTGTATTTCAGAAAGATGTATATTACTGACTGTATTTCAGAGTGATGTATATTACTGACTGTATTTCAGAAAGATGTATATCACTGACTGTATTTCAGAATGATATATCACTGACTGTATTTCAGAAAGATGTATATTACTGACTGTATTTCAGAAAGATGTATATTACTGACTGTATTTCAGAGATGTGTATTACTGACTGTATTTCAGTGAGATGTATATTACTGACTGTATTTCAGAAAGATGTATATTACTGACTGTATTTCAGAAAGATGTATATTACTGACTGTTTTCAGAAAGATGTATATTACTGACTGTATTTCAGAAAGATGTATATTACTGACTGTATTTCAGAGATGTATATTACTGACTGTATTTCAGAAAGATGTATATTACTGACTGTATTTCAGAAAGATGTATATTACTGACTGTATTTCAGAAAGATGTATATTACTGACTGTATTTCAGAGAGATGTATATTACTGACTGTATTTCAGAAAGATGTATATTACTGACTGTATTTCAGAGAGATGTATATTACTGACTGTCTTTCAGAGAGATGTGTATTACTGACTGTATTTCAGAAAGATGTATATTACTGACTGTATTTCAGAAAGATGTATATTACTGACTGTATTTCAGAGATGTGTATTACTGACTGTATTTCAGAGAGATGTATATTACTGACTGTATTTCAGAGAGATGTATATTACTGACTGTATTTCAGAAAGATGTATATTACTGACTGTATTTCAGAGATGTATATTACTGACTGTATTTCAGAAAGATGTATATTACTGACTGTATTTCAGAGAGATGTATATTACTGACTGTATTTCAGAGATGTGTATTACTGACTGTATTTCAGTGAGATGTATATTACTGACTGTATTTCAGAAAGATGTATATTACTGACTGTATTTCAGAAAGATGTGTATTACTGACTGTATTTCAGAATGATGTATATTACTGACTGTATTTCAGACAGATGTATATTACTGACTGTATTTCAGAAAGATGTATATTACTGACTGTATTTCAGAGAGATGTATATTACTGACTGTATTTCAGAAAGATGTATATTACTGACTGTATTTCAGAGAGATGTATATTACTGACTGTATTTCAGAAAGATGTATATTACTGACTGTATTTCAGAAAGATGTATATTACTGACTGTATTTCAGAGAGATGTATATTACTGACTGTATTTCAGAAAGATGTATATTACTGACTGTATTTCAGAAAGATGTATATTACTGACTGTATTTCAGAGAGATGTATATTACTGACTGTATTTCAGAAAGATGTATATTACTGACTGTATTTCAGAAAGATGTATATTACTGACTGTATTTCAGAAAGATGTATATTACTGACTGTATTTCAGAAAGATGTATATTACTGACTGTATTTCAGAAAGATGTATATTACTGACTGTATTTCAGAAAGATGTATATCACTGACTGTATTCCAGAAAGATGTATATTACTGACTGTATTTCAGAAAGATGTATATTACTGACTGTATTTCAGAGAGATGTGTATTACTGACTGTATTTCAGAAAGATGTATATTACTGACTGTATTTCAGAATGATGTATATTACTGACTGTATTTCAGAAAGATGTATATTACTGACTGTTATCAGAAAGATGTATATTACTGACTGTATTTCAGAAAGATGTATATTACTGACTGTATTTCAGAGAGATGTATATTACTGACTGTATTCAGAAAGATGTATATTACTGACTGTATTTCAGAAAGATGTATATTACTGACTGTATTTCAGAGAGATGTATATTACTGACTGTATTTCAGAGAGATGTATATTACTGACTGTATTTCAGAAAGATGTATATTACTGACTGTATTTCAGAGAGATGTATATTACTGACTGTATTTCAGAAAGATGTATATTACTGACTGTATTTCAGAAAGATGTATATTACTGACTGTATTTCAGAAAGATGTATATTACTGACTGTATTTCAGAAAGATGTATATTACTGACTGTATTTCAGAAAGATGTATATTACTGACTGTATTTCAGAAAGATGTATATTACTGACTGTATTCCAGAAAGATGTATATTACTGACTGTATTTCAGAAAGATGTATATTACTGACTGTATTTCAGAGAGATGTGTATTACTGACTGTATTTCAGAAAGATGTATATTACTGACTGTATTTCAGAAAGATGTATATTACTGACTGTATTTCAGAAAGATGTATATTACTGACTGTTATCAGAAAGATGTATATTACTGACTGTATTTCAGAAAGATGTATATTACTGACTGTATTTCAGAAAGATGTATATTACTGACTGTATTTCAGAGAGATGTATATTACTGACTGTATTTCAGAAAGATGTATATTACTGACTGTATTTCAGAGAGATGTATATTACTGACTGTATTTCAGAGAGATGTATATTACTGACTGTATTTCAGAAAGATGTATATTACTGACTGTATTTCAGAGATGTATTACTGACTGTATTTCAGAGAGATGTATATTACTGACTGTATTTCAGAAAGATGTATATTACTGACTGTATTTCAGAGATGTGTATTACTGACTGTATTTCAGAAAGATGTATATTACTGACTGTATTTCAGAGATGTATATTACTGACTGTATTTCAGAAAGATGTATATTACTGACTGTATTTCAGAAAGATGTATATTACTGACTGTATTTCAGAAAGATGTATATTACTGACTGTATTTCAGAAAGATGTATATTACTGACTGTATTTCAGAGAGATGTGTATTACTGACTGTATTTCAGAGAGATGTATATTACTGACTGTATTTCAGAAAGATGTATATTACTGACTGTATTTCAGAGAAGATGTGTATTACTGACTGTATTTCAGAAAGATGTATATTACTGACTGTATTTCAGAAAGATGTATATTACTGACTGTATTTCAGAAAGATGTATATTACTGACTGTATTTCAGAGAGATGTATATTACTGACTGTATTTCAGAAAGATGTATATTACTGACTGTATTTCAGAAAGATGTATATTACTGACTGTATTTCAGAGAGATGTGTATTACTGACTGTATTTCAGAAAGATGTATATTACTGACTGTATTTCAGAGTGATGTATATTACTGACTGTATTTCAGAAAGATGTATATTACTGACTGTATTTCAGAAAGATGTATATTACTGACTGTATTTCAAAGAGATGTATATTACTGACTGTATTTCAGAGAGATGTATATTACTGACTGTATTTCAGAGAGATGTATATTACTGACTGTATTTCAGAAAGATGTATATTACTGACTGTATTTCAGAGAGATGTATATTACTGACTGTATTTCAGAGATGTATATTACTGACTGTATTTCAGAGATGTATATTACTGACTGTATTTCAGAAAGATGTATATTACTGACTGTATTTCAGAAAGATGTATATTACTGACTGTATTTCAGAAAGATGTATATTACTGACTGTATTTCAGAAAGATGTATATTACTGACTGTATTTCAGAAAGATGTATATTACTGACTGTATTCCTGAATGATGTATATTACTGACTGTATTTCAGACAGATGTGTATTACTGACTGTATTTCAGAAAGATGTATATTACTGACTGTATTTCAGAGTGATGTATATTACTGACTGTATTTCAGAAAGATGTATATTACTGACTGTATTTCAGAAAGATGTATATTACTGACTGTATTCCAGAAAGATGTATATTACTGACTGTATTTCAGAAAGATGTATATTACTGACTGTATTTCAGAGAGATGTGTATTACTGACTGTATTTCAGTGAGATGTATATTACTGACTGTATTTCAGAAAGATGTATATTACTGACTGTATTTCAGAAAGATGTATATTACTGACTGTATTTCAGAGAGATGTATATTACTGACTGTATTTCAGAAAGATGTATATTACTGACTGTATTTCAGAGATGTATATTACTGACTGTATTTCAGAAAGATGTATATTACTGACTGTATTTCAGAAAGATGTATATTACTGACTGTATTTCAGAAAGATGTATATTACTGACTGTATTTCAGAGAGATGTATATTACTGACTGTATTTCAGAAAGATGTATATTACTGACTGTATTTCAGAGATGTATATTACTGACTGTATTTCAGAAGATGTGTATTACTGACTGTATTTCAGAAAGATGTATATTACTGACTGTATTTCAGAGAGATGTATATTACTGACTGTATTTCAGAGAAGATGTATATTACTGACTGTATTTCAGAAAGATGTATATTACTGACTGTATTTCAGAAAGATGTATATTACTGACTGTATTTCAGAGAGATGTATATTACTGACTGTATTTCAGAGAGATGTATATTACTGACTGTATTTCAGAAAGATGTATATTACTGACTATTTCAGAATGTATATTACTGACTGTATTTCAGAGAGATGTATATTACTGACTGTATTTCAGAAAGATGTATATTACTGACTGTATTTCAGAAAGATGTATATTACTGACTGTATTTCAGAAAGATGTATATTACTGACTGTATTTCAGAATGATGTATATTACTGACTGTATTTCAGACAGATGTATATTACTGACTGTATTTCAGAAAGATGTATATTACTGACTGTATTTCAGAGAGATGTATATTACTGACTGTATTTCAGAAAGATGTATATTACTGACTGTATTTCAGAGAGATGTATATTACTGACTGTATTTCAGAAAGATGTATATTACTGACTGTATTTCAGAAAGATGTATATTACTGACTGTATTTCAGAGAGATGTATATTACTGACTGTATTTCAGAGAGATGTATATTACTGACTGTATTTCAGAAAGATGTATATTACTGACTGTATTTCAGAGAGATGTATATTACTGACTGTATTTCAGAAAGATGTATATTACTGACTGTATTTCAGAAAGATGTATATTACTGACTGTATTTCAGAAAGATGTATATTACTGACTGTATTTCAGAAAGATGTATATTACTGACTGTATTTCAGAAAGATGTATATTACTGACTGTATTTCAGAAAGATGTATATTACTGACTGTATTTCAGAAAGATGTATATTACTGACTGTATTTCAGAAAGATGTATATTACTGACTGTATTTCAGAGAGATGTATATTACTGACTGTATTTCAGAAAGATGTATATTACTGACTGTATTTCAGAAAGATGTATATTACTGACTGTATTTCAGAAAGATGTATATTACTGACTGTTATCCTGAAAGATGTATATTACTGACTGTATTCAGACAGATGTATATTACTGACTGTATTTCAGAAAGATGTATATTACTGACTGTATTTCAGAAAGATGTATATTACTGACTGTATTTCAGAAAGATGTATATTACTGACTGTATTTCAGAAAGATGTATATTACTGACTGTATTTCAGAGAGATGTATATTACTGACTGTATTTCAGAAAGATGTATATTACTGACTGTATTTCAGAAAGATGTATATTACTGACTGTATTTCAGAAAGATGTATATTACTGACTGTATTTCAGAAAGATGTATATTACTGACTGTATTTCAGAAAGATGTATATTACTGACTGTATTTCAGAAAGATGTATATTACTGACTGTATTTCAGAAAGATGTATATTACTGACTGTATTTCAGAAAGATGTATATTACTGACTGTATTCAGAAAGATGTATATTACTGACTGTATTTCAGAAAGATGTATATTACTGACTGTATTTCAGAGAGATGTGTATTACTGACTGTATTTCAGAAAGATGTATATTACTGACTGTATTTCAGAAAGATGTATATTACTGACTGTATTTCAGAAAGATGTATATTACTGACTGTTTTCAGAAAGATGTATATTACTGACTGTATTTCAGACAGATGTATATTACTGACTGTATTTCAGAAAGATGTATATTACTGACTGTATTTCAGAAAGATGTATATTACTGACTGTATTTCAGAGAGATGTATATTACTGACTGTATTTCAGAGAGATGTATATTACTGACTGTATTTCAGAAAGATGTATATTACTGACTGTATTTCAGAAAGATGTATATTACTGACTGTATTTCAGAGAGATGTATATTACTGACTGTATTTCAGAGAGATGTATATTACTGACTGTATTTCAGAAAGATGTATATTACTGACTGTATTTCAGAGAGATGTATATTACTGACTGTATTTCAGAAAGATGTATATTACTGACTGTATTTCAGAAAGATGTATATTACTGACTGTATTTCAGAAAGATGTATATTACTGACTGTATTTCAGAAAGATGTATATTACTGACTGTATTTCAGAAAGATGTATATTACTGACTGTATTTCAGAAAGATGTATATTACTGACTGTATTTCAGAGAGATGTATATTACTGACTGTATTTCAGTGAGATGTATATTACTGACTGTATTTCAGAAAGATGTATATTACTGACTGTATTTCAGAGAGATGTATATTACTGACTGTATTTCAGAGAGATGTATATTACTGACTGTATTTCAGAAAGATGTATATTACTGACTGTATTTCAGACAGATGTATATTACTGACTGTATTTCAGAGATGTGTATTACTGACTGTATTTCAGAAAGATGTATATTACTGACTGTATTTCAGAAAGATGTATATTACTGACTGTATTTCAGAGAGATGTGTATTACTGACTGTATTTCAGAAAGATGTATACTGACTGTATTTCAGAAAGATGTATATTACTGACTGTATTTCAGAAAGATGTATATTACTGACTGTATTTCAGAAAGATGTATATTACTGACTGTATTTCAAAAGATGTATATTACTGACTGTATTTCAGAGAGATGTATATTACTGACTGTATTTCAGAGAGATGTATATTACTGACTGTATTTCAGAAAGATGTATATTACTGACTGTATTTCAGAGAGATGTATATTACTGACTGTATTTCAGAGAGATGTATATTACTGACTGTATTTCAGAAAGATGTATATTACTGACTGTATTTCAGAAAGATGTATATTACTGACTGTATTTCAGAGATGTATATTACTGACTGTATTTCAGAGAGATGTATATTACTGACTGTATTTCAGAAAGATGTATATTACTGACTGTATTTCAGAAAGATGTATATTACTGACTGTATTTCAGAAAGATGTATATTACTGACTGTATTTCAGAAAGATGTATATTACTGACTGTATTTCAGAAAGATGTATATTACTGACTGTATTTCAGAAAGATGTATATTACTGACTGTATTTCAGAAAGATGTATATCACTGACTGTATTTCAGAAAGATGTATATTACTGACTGTATTTCAGAAAGATGTATATTACTGACTGTATTTCAGAAAGATGTATATTACTGACTGTATTTCAGAGAGATGTATATTACTGACTGTATTTCAGAAAGATGTATATTACTGACTGTATTTCAGAAAGATGTATATTACTGACTGTATTTCAGAAAGATGTATATTACTGACTGTATTTCAGAGAGATGTATATTACTGACTGTATTTCAGAAAGATGTATATTACTGACTGTATTTCAGAAAGATGTATATTACTGACTGTATTTCAGAGATGTATATTACTGACTGTATTTCAGAAAGATGTATATTACTGACTGTATTTCAGAGAGATGTATATTACTGACTGTATTTCAGAAAGATGTATATTACTGACTGTATTTCAGAAAGATGTATATTACTGACTGTATTTCAGAGAGATGTATATTACTGACTGTATTTCAGAGAGATGTATATTACTGACTGTATTTCAGAAAGATGTATATTACTGACTGTATTTCAGAGAGATGTGTATTACTGACTGTATTTCAGAAAGATGTATATTACTGACTGTATTTCAGAAAGATGTATATTACTGACTGTATTTCAGAGAGATGTATATTACTGACTGTATTTCAGAAAGATGTATATTACTGACTGTATTTCAGAAAGATGTATATTACTGACTGTATTTCAGAGAGATGTATATTACTGACTGTATTTCAGAGAGATGTATATTACTGACTGTATTTCAGTGAGATGTCTATTACTGACTGTATTTCAGAAAGATGTATATTACTGACTGTATTTCAGAAAGATGTATATTACTGACTGTATTTCAGAAAGATGTATATTACTGACTGTATTTCAGAAAGATGTATATTACTGACTGTATTTCAGAAAGATGTATATTACTGACTGTATTTCAGAAAGATGTATATTACTGACTGTATTTCAGAAAGATGTATATTACTGACTGTATTTCAGAGAGATGTGTATTACTGACTGTATTTCAGAAAGATGTATATTACTGACTGTATTTCAGAAAGATGTATATTACTGACTGTATTTCAGAAAGATGTATATTACTGACTGTATTTCAGAAAGATGTATATTACTGACTGTATTTCAGAAAGATGTATATTACTGACTGTATTTCAGAAAGATGTATATTACTGACTGTATTTCAGAGATGTATATTACTGACTGTATTTCAGAGAGATGTATATTACTGACTGTATTTCAGAAAGATGTATATTACTGACTGTATTTCAGAGATGTGTATTACTGACTGTATTTCAGAGAGATGTATATTACTGACTGTATTTCAGAAAGATGTATATTACTGACTGTATTTCAGAAAGATGTATATTACTGACTGTATTCCAGAATGATGTATATTACTGACTGTATTTCAGACAGATGTATATTACTGACTGTATTTCAGAGAGATGTATATTACTGACTGTATTTCAGAGATGTATATTACTGACTGTATTTCAGAAAGATGTATATTACTGACTGTATTTCAGAAAGATGTATATTACTGACTGTATTTCAGAAAGATGTATATTACTGACTGTATTTCAGAGAGATGTGTATTACTGACTGTATTTCAGTGAGATGTATATTACTGACTGTATTTCAGGAAGATGTATATTACTGACTGTATTTCAGAGTGATGTATATCACTGACTGTATTTCAGAAAGATGTATATCACTGACTGTATTCCAGAAAGATGTATATTACTGACTGTATTTCAGAAAGATGTGTATTACTGACTGTATTTCAGAAAGATGTATATTACTGACAGTATTTCAGAGAGATGTGTATTACTGACTGTATTTCAGAAAGATGTATATTACTGACTGTATTTAAGAGTGATGTATATTACTGACTGTATTTCAGAAAGATGAATATCACTGACTGTATTTCAGAGAAATGTATATTACTGACTGTATTTCAGAAAGATGTATATTACTGACTGTATTTAAGAAAGATGTATATTACTGACTGTATTTCAGAGAGATGTGAATTACTGACTGTATTTCAGTGAGATGTATAGTACTGACTGTATTTCAAAAATGTATATTACTGACTGTATTTCAGAGAGATGTATATTACTGACTGTATTTCAGAGTGATGTATATTACTGACTGTATTTCAGAAAGATGTCTATTACTGACTGTATTTCAGACAGATGTATATTACTGACTGTATTTCAGAGAGATGTATATACTGACTGTATTTCAGAAAGATGTATATTACTGACTGTATTTCAGAAAGATGTATATTACTGACTGTATTTCAGAGAGATGTATATTACTGACTGTATTCAGAAAGATGTATATTACTGACTGTATTTCAGAGATGTATATTACTGACTGTATTTCAGAGAGATGTGTATTACTGACTGTATTTCAGTGAGATGTATAGTACTGACTGTATTTCAGAAAGATGTATATTACTGACTGTATTTCAGAAAGATGTGTATTACTGACTGTATTCCTGAATGATGTATATTACTGACTGTAAATTAGACAGATGTATATTACTGACTGTATTTCAGAGAGATGTATATTACTGACTGTAGTTCAGAAAGATGTATATTACTGACTGTATTTCAGAAAGATGTATATTACTGACTGTATTTCAGAAAGTTGTATATTACTGACTGTATTTCAGAAAGATGTATATTACTGACTGTATTTCAGAGAGATGTATATTACTGACTGTATTTCAGTGAGATGTATATTACTGACTGTATTTCAGAAAGATGTATATTACTGACTGTATTTCAGAAGATGTATATCACTGACTGTATTTCAGAGAGATGTGTATTACTGACTGTATTTCAGAGAGATGTATATTACTGACTGTATTTCAGAGAGATGTATATAACTGACTGTATTCCATAAAGATGTATATTACTGACTATATTTCAGAGAGATGTATTTTACTGACTGTATTTCAGAGAGAGATGTATATTACTGACTGTATTTCAGTGAGATGTCTATTACTGACTGTATTTCAGAAAGATGTATATTACTGACTGTATTTCAGAAAGATGTGTATTACTGACTGTATTCCAGAATGATGTATATTACTGACTGAAATTCAGACAGATGTATATTACTGACTGTATTTCAGAGAGATGTATATTACTGACTGTAGTTCAGAAAGATGATATTACTGACTGTATTTCAGAAAGATGTATATTACTGACTGTATTTCAGAGAGATGTATATTACTGACTGTATTTCAGTGAGATGTATATTACTGACTGTATTTCAGAAAGATGTATATTACTGACTGTATTTCAGAGAGATGTATATTACTGACTGTATTTCAGAGAGATGTATATTACTGACTGTATTTCAGAAAGATGTATATTACTGACTGTATTTCAGAGAGATGTGTATTACTGACTGTATTTCAGAAAGATGTATATTACTGACTGTATTTCAGAAAGATGTATATTACTGACTGTATTTCAGAGAGATGTGTATTACTGACTGTATTTCAGTGAGATGTATATTACTGACTGTATTTCAGAAAGATGTATATTACTGACTGTATTTCAGAGAGATGTGTACTACTGACTGTATTTCAGAGAGATGTATATTACTGACTGTATTTCAGAAAGATGTATATTACTGACTGTATTTCAGACAGATGTATATTACTGACTGTATTTCAGAAAGATGTGTATTACTGACTGTATTTCTGAAAGATGTATATTACTGACTGTATTTCAGAAAGATGTATATTACTGACTGTATTTCAGAGATGTGTATTACTGACTGTATTTCAGAGATGTATATTACTGACTGTATTTCAGAGATGTATATTACTGACTGTATTCAGAAAGATGTATATTACTGACTGTATTTCAGAAAGATGTATATTACTGACTGTATTTCAGAGATGTGTATTACTGACTGTATTTCAGTGAGATGTATAGTACTGACTGTATTTCAGAGTGATGTATATTACTGACTGTATTTCAGAAAGATGTATATTACTGACTGTATTCCTAAATGACGTATATTACTGACTGTATTTCAGAAAGATGTATATTACTGACTGTATTTCAGAAAGATGTATATTACTGACTGTATTTCAGAGATGTATATTACTGACTGTATTTCAGAAAGATGTATAGTACTGACTGTATTTCAGAATGATGTATATTACTGACTGCATTTCAGACAGATGTATATTACTGACTGTATTTCAGAGAGATGTATAGTACTGACTGTATTCCAGAAAGATGTATATTACTGACTGTATTTCAGAAAGATGTGTATTACTGACTGTTATCCTGAATGATGTATATTACTGACTGCAATTCAGACAGATGTATATTACTGACTGTATTTCAGAGAGATGTATATTACTGACTGTAGTTCAGAAAGATGTATATTACTGACTGTATTTCAGAAGGATGTATATTACTGACTGTATTTCAGAAAGATGTATCTTACTGACTGTATTTCAGAGAGATGTATATTACTGACTGTATTTCAGTGAGATGTATATTACTGACTGTATTTCAGAGATGTATATTACTGACTGTCTTTCAGAGAGATGTGTATTACTGACTGTATTTCAGTGAGATGTATATTACTGACTGTATTTCAGAAAGATGTATATTACTGACTGTATTTCAGAGAGATGTGTATTACTGACTGTATTTCAGAGAGATGTATATTACTGACTGTATTTCAGAAAGATGTATATTACTGACTGTATTTCAGACAGATGTATATTACTGACTGTATTTCAGCGAGATGTAGTTTACTGACTGTATTTTAGAGAGATGTATATTACTGAATGTATTTCAGAAAGATGTATATTACTGACTGTATTTCAGAGTGATGTATATTACTGACTGTATTTCAGAAAGATGTATATTACTGACTGTATTCCTAAATGACGTATATTACTGACTGTATTTCAGAAAGATGTATATTACTGACTGTATTTCAGAAAGATGTATATTACTGACTGTATTTTAGAGAGATGTATATTACTGACTGTATTTCAGAAAGATGTATAGTACTGACTGTATTTCAGAATGATGTATATTACTGACTGTATTTCAGAAAGATGTATATTACTGACTGTATTTCAGAAAGATGTATATTACTGACTGTATTTCAGAAAGATGTGTATTACTGACTGTTATCCTGAATAATGTATATTGCTGACTGCAATTCAGACAGATGTATATTACTGAGTGTAATTCAGAGAAGATGTATATTACTGACTGTAGTTCAGAAAGATGTATATTACTGACTGTATTTCAGAAGGATGTATATTACTGACTGTATTTCAGAAAGATGTATATTACTGACTGTATTTCAGAGAGATGTATATCACTGACTGTATTTCAGAAAGATGTATATTACTGACTGTATTTCAGAGAGATGTATATTACTGACTGTCTTTCAGAAAGATGTATATTACTGACTGTATTTTAGAGTGATGTATATTACTGACTGTATTTAAGAAAGATGTATATCACTGACTGTATTTCAGAAAGATGTATATCACTGACTGTATTCAGAAAGATGTATATTACTGAGTGTATTTCTGAAAGATGTATATTACTGACTGTATTTCAGAAAGATGTATATTACTGACTGTATTTCAGAAGATGTGTATTACTGACTGTATTTCAGAAAGATGTATATTACTGACTGTATTTAAGAGTGATGTATATTACTGACTGTATTTCAGAAAGATGAATATCACTCACTGTATTTCAGAAAGATGTATATCACTGACTGTATTCGAAAGATGTATATTACTGACTGTATTTCAGAAAGATGTATATTACTGACTGTATTTCAGAAAGATGTATATTACTGACTGTATTTCAGAAAGTTGTATATTACTGACTGTATTTCAGAAAAATGTATATTACTGACTGTATTTCAGAGAGATGTGCATTACTGACTGTATTTCAGTGAGATGTCTATTACTGACTGTATTTCAGAAAGATGTATATTACTGACTGTATTTTAGAGTGATGTATATTACTGACTGTATTTAAGAAGATGTATATCACTGACTGTATTTCAGAAAGATGTATATCACTGACTGTATTCAGAAAGATGTATATTACTGAGTGTATTTCTGAAAGATGTATATTACTGACTGTATTTCAGAAAGATGTATATTACTGACTGTATTTCAGAGAGATGTGTATTACTGACTGTATTTCAGTGAGATGTATAGTACTGGCTGTATTTCAGAAAGATGTGTATTACTGACTGTATTTCAGAGAGATGTATATTACTGACTGTATTTCAGAGAGATGTATAGTACTGACTGTATTTCAGAAAGATGTATATTACTGACTGTATTTCAGAAAGATGTATATTACTGACTGTATTTCAGAAAGATGTATATTACTGACTGCAATTCAGACAGATGTATATTACTGACTGTATTTCAGAGAGATGTATATTACTGACTGTAGTTCAGAGAGATGTATATTACTGACTGTATTTCAGAAAGATGTATATCACTGACTGTATTTCAGAAAGATGTATATTACTGACTGTATTTCAGAAAGATGTATATTACTGACTGTATTTCAGAGAGATGTGTATTACTGACTGTATTTCAGTGAGATGTCTATTACTGACTGTATTTCAGGAAGATGTATATTACTGACTGTATTTTAGAGTGATGTATATTACTGACTGTATTTAAGAAAGATGTATATCACTGACTGTATTTCAGAAAGATGTATATCACTGACTGTATTCCAGAAAGATGTATATTACTGAGTGTATTTCTGAAAGATGTATATTACTGACTGTATTTCAGAAAGATGTATATTACTGACTGTATTTCAGAGATGTGTATTACTGACTGTATTTCAGAAAGATGTATATTACTGACTGTATTTAAGAGTGATGTATATTACTGACTGTATTTCAGAAAGATGAATATCACTGACTGTATTTCAGAAAAATGTATATCACTGACTGTATTCCAGAAAGATGTATATTACTGACTGTATTTCAGAAAGATGTATATTACTGACTGTATTTCAGAGAGATGTGTATTACTGACTGTATTTCAGTGAGATGTATAGTACTGACTGTATTTCAGAAAGATGTATATTACTGACTGTATTTCAAGAGTTGTGTATTACTGACTGTATTTCAGAGAGATATTACTGACTGTATTTCAGAAAGATGTATATTACTGACTGTATTTCAGACAGATGTATATTACTGACTGTATTTCAGAGAGATGTGTATTACTGACTGTATTTCAGAAAGATGTATATTACTGACTGTATTTCAGAAAGATGTATATTACTGACTGTATTTCAGAGAGATGTATATTACTGACTGTATTCCAGAAAGATGTATATTACTGACTATATTTCAGAGAGATGTATTTTACTGACTGTATTTCAGAGAGATGTGTATTACTGACTGTATTTCAGTGAGATGTATAGTACTGACTGTATTTCAGAAAGATGTATATTACTGACTGTATTTCAGAAAGATGTGTATTACTGACTGTATTCCTGAATGATGTATATTACTGACTGCAAATTAGACAGATGTATATTACTGACTGTATTTCAGAGAGATGTATATTACTGACTGTAGTTCAGAAAGATGTATATTACTGACTGTATTTCAGAAAGATGTATATTACTGACTGTATTTCAGAAAGTTGTATATTACTGACTGTATTTCAGAAAGATGTATATTACTGACTGTATTTCAGAGAGATGTGTATTACTGACTGTATTTCAGTGAGATGTATATTACTGACTGTATTTCAGAAAGATGTATATTACTGACTGTATTTTAGAGTGATGTATATTACTGACTGTATTTAGATGTATATCATTGACTGTTTTTCAGAAAGATGTATATCACTGACTGTATTTCAGAAAGATGTATACTGAGTGTATTTCTGAAAGATGTATATTATTGACTGTATTTCAGAAAGATGTATATTACTGACTGTATTTAGAGAGATAAGTATTACTGACTGTATTTCAGAAAGATGTATATTACTGACTGTATTTAAGAGTGATGTATATTACTGACTGTATTTCAGAAAGATGAATATTACTGACTGTATTTCAGAAAGATGTATATCACTGACTGTATTCAGAAAGATGTATATTACTGACTGTATTTCAGAAAGATGTATATTACTGACTGTATTTCAGAGAGATGTGTATTACTGACTGTATTTCAGTGAGATTTTTAGTACTGACTGTATTTCAGAAAGATGTATATTACTGACTGTATTTCAGAGAGATGTGTACTACTGACTGTATTTCAGAGAGATGTATATTACTGACTGTATTTCAGAAAGATGTATATTACTGACTGTATTTCAGACAGATGTATATTACTGACTGTATTTCAGAGATGTGTATTACTGACTGTATTTCTGAAAGATGTATATTACTGACTGTATTTCAGAAAGATGTATATTAATGACTGTATTTCAGAGAGATGTGTATTACTGACTGTATTTCAGAAAGATGTATATTACTGACTGTATTTAAGAGTGATGTATATTACTGACTGTATTTCAGAAAGATGTATATCACTGACTGTATTTCAGAAAGATGTATATCACTTACTGTATTCCAGAAAGATGTATATTACTGACTGTATTTCAGAGAGATGTGTATTACTGACTGTATTTCAGAGAGATGTATCACTGACTGTATTTCAGAGAGATGTGTATTACTGACTGTATTTCAGAGAGATGTATATTACTGACTGTATTTCAGAGAGATGTATATTACTGACTGTATTCCATAAAGATGTATATTACTGACTATATTTCAGAGAGATGTATTTTACTGACTGTATTTCAGAGAGATGTGTATTACTGACTGTATTTCAGTGAGATGTCTATTACTGACTGTATTTCAGAAAGATGTATATTACTGACTGTATTTCAGAAAGATGTGTAATACTGACTGTATTCCTGAATGATGTATATGCTGACTGAAATTCAGACAGATGTATATTACTGACTGTATTTCAGAGAGATGTATATTACTGACTGTAGTTCAGAAAGTTGATATTACTGACTGTATTTCAGAAAGATGTATATTACTGACTGTATTTCAGAGAGATGTATATTACTGACTGTATTTCAGTGAGATGTATATTATTGACTGTATTTCAGAAAGATGTATATTACTGACTGTATTTCAGAGAGATGTATATTACTGACTGTATTTCAGAGAGATGTGTATTACTGACTGTATTTCAGAAAGATGTATATTACTGACTGTATTTCAGAGAGATGTGTATTACTGACTGTATTTCAGAAAGATGTATATTACTGACTGTATTTCAGAAAGATGTATATTACTGACTGTATTTCAGAGAGATATTACTGACTGTATTTCAGAGAGATGTATATTACTGACTGTATTTCAGAGAGATGTATATTACTGACTGTATTCCAGAAAGATGTATATTACTGACTGTATTTCAGAAAGATGTATATTACTGACTGTATTTCAGAGATGTGTATTACTGACTGTATTTCAGTGAGATGTATAGTACTGACTGTATTTCAGAAAGATGTATATTAGTGACTGTATTTCAGAGAGATGTGTATTACTTTGACTGTATTTCAAAGAGATGTATATTACTGACTGTATTTCAGAAAGATGTATATTACTGACTGTATTTCAGACAGATGTATATTACTGACTGTATTTCAGCGAGATGTAGTTTACTGACTGTATTTTAGAGAGATGTATATTACTGACTGTATTTCAGAAAGATGTATAGTACTGACTGTATTTCAGAGTGATGTATATTACTGACTGTATTTCAGAAAGATGTATATTACTGACTGTATTCCTAAATGACGTATATTACTGACTGTATTTCAGAAAGATGTATATTACTGACTGTAATCCAGAAAGATGTATATTACTGACTGTATTTTAGAGATGTATATTACTGACTGTATTTCAGAAAGATGTATAGTACTGACTGTATTTCAGAATGATGTATATTACTGACTGTATTTCAGAAAGATGTATAGTACTGACTGTATTCCTGAATGATGTATATTACTTACTGCATTTCAGACAGATGTATATTACTGACTGTATTTCAGAGAGATGTATAGTACTGACTGTATTTCAGAAAGATGTATATTACTGACTGTATTCCAGAAAGATGTATATTACTGACTGTATTTCAGAAAGATGTGTATTACTGACTGTTATCCTGAATGATGTATATTGCTGACTGCAATTCAGACAGATGTATATTACTGACTGTATTTCAGAGAGATGTATATTACTGACTGTAGTTCAGAAAGATGTATATTACTGACTGTTTTTCAGAAAGATGTATATTACTGACTGTATTTCAGAAAGATGTATATTACTGACTGTATTTCAGAGAGATGTATATTACTGACTGTATTTCAGAGAGATGTATATTACTGACTGTCTTTGAGAGAGATGTGTATTACTAACTGTATTTCAGAAAGATGTATATTACTGACTATATTTCAGAGATGTGTATTACTGACTGTATTTCTGAGAGATGTATAGTACTGACTGTATTTCAGAAAGATGTATATTACTGACTGTATTTCAGAAGATGTGTATTACTGACTGTATTCCTGAATAATGTATATTACTGACTGTATTTCAGAGAGATGTATTTTACTGACTGTATTTCAGAAAGATGTATAGTACTGACTGTATTTCAGAGAGATGTATATTACTGACTGTATTTCAGCGAGATGTATATTACTGACTGTATTTCAGAAAGATGCATATTACTGACTGTATTTCAGAAAGATGTATATTACTGACTGTATTTCAGAGAGATGTATATTACTGACTGTATTTCAGAAAGATGTATATTACTGACTGTATTCCAGAAAGATGTATATTACTGACTGTATTTCAGAGAGATGTATATTACTGACTGTATTTCAGAAAGATGTATATTACTGACAGTATTTCAGAGAGATGTGTATTACTGACTGTATTTCAGAGAGGTTTTTATTACTGACTGTATTTCAGAAAGATGTAAATTTTGACTGTATTTCAGAGAAATGTGTATTACTGACTGTATTTCAGTGAGATTTATAGTACTGACTGTATTTCAGAAAGATGTATATTACTGACTGTATTTCAAGAGAGATGTGTACTACTGACTGTATTTCAGAGAGATGTATATTACTGACTGTATTTCAGAAAGATGTATATTACTGACTGCATTTCAGACAGATGTATATTACTGACTGTATTTAAGAGATGTATAGTACTGACTGTATTTCAGAAAGATGTATATTACTGACTGTATTCCAGAAAGATGTATATTACTGACTGTATTTCAGAAAGATGTGTATTACTGACTGTTATCCTGAATGATGTATATTGCTGACTGCAATTCAGACAGATGTATATTACTGACTGTATTTCAGAGAGATGTATATTACTGACTGTAGTTCAGAAAGATGTATATTACTGACTGTATTTCAGAAAGATGTATATTACTGACTGTATTTCAGAAAGATGTATATTACTGACTGTATTTCAGAGAGATGTATATCACTGACTGTATTTCAGTGAGATGTATATTACTGACTGTATTTCAGAGAGATGTATATTACTGACTGTCTTTCAGAGAGATGTGTATTACTAACTGTATTCCATAAAGATGTATATTACTGACTATATTTCAGAGAGATGTATTTTACTGACTGTATTTCAGAGATGTGTATTACTGACTGTATTTCAGTGAGATGTCTATTACTGACTGTATTTCAGAAAGATGTATATTACTGACTGTATTTCAGAAAGATGTGTAATACTGACTGTATTCCTGAATGATGTATATTGCTGACTGCAATTCAGACAGATGTATATTACTGACTGTATTTCAGAGAGATGTATATTACTGACTGTAGTTCAGAAAGATGTATATTATTGACTGTATTTCAGAGAGATGTGTACTACTGACTGTATTTCAGAGAGATGTATATTACTGACTGTATTTCAGAAAGATGTATATTACTGACTGTATTTCAGACAGATGTATATTACTGACTGTATTTCAGAGAGATGTGTATTACTGACTGTATTTCTGAAAGATGTATATTACTGACTGTATTTCAGAGGAAAGATGTATATTAATGACTGTATTTCAGAGAGATGTGTATTACTGACTGTATTTCAGAAAGATGTATATTACTGACTGTATTTAAGAGTGATGTATATTACTGACTGTATTTCAGAAAGATGTATATCACTGACTGTATTTCAGAAAGATGTATATCACTTACTGTATTCCAGAAAGATGTATATTACTGACTGTATTTCAGAGAGATGTGTATTACTGACTGTATTTCAGAGAGATGTATATCACTGACTGTATTTCAGAGATGTGTATTACTGACTGTATTTCAGAGAGATGTATATTACTGACTGTATTTCAGAGAGATGTATATTACTGACTGTATTCCATAAAGATGTATATTACTGACTATATTTCAGAAGTGTATTTTACTGACTGTATTTCAGAGAGATGTGTATTACTGACTGTATTTCAGTGAGATGTCTATTACTGACTGTATTTCAGAAAGATGTATATTACTGACTGTATTTCAGAAAGATGTATATTACTGACTGTATTTCAGAAAGATGTATAGTACTGACTGTATTTCAGAATGATGTATATTACTGACTGTATTTCAGAAAGATGTATAGTACTGACTGTATTCCTGAATGATGTATATTACTGACTGCATTTCAGACAGATGTATATTACTGACTGTATTTCAGAGAGATGTATAGTACTGACTGTATTTCAGAGAGATGTATATTACTGACTGTATTTCAGCGAGATGTATATTACTGACTGTATTTCAGAAAGATGCATATTACTGACTGTATTTCAGAAAGATGTATATTACTGACTGTATTTCAGAGAGATGTATATTACTGACTGTATTTCAGAAAGATGTATATTACTGACTGTATTCCAGAAAGATGTATATTACTGACTGTATTTCAGAGAGATGTATATTACTGACTGTATTTCAGAAAGATGTATATTACTGACAGTATTTCAGAGAGATGTGTATTACTGACTGTATTTCAGAGAGGTTTTTATTACTGACTGTATTTCAGAAAGATGTAAATTTTGACTGTATTTCAGAGAAATGTGTATTACTGACTGTATTTCAGTGAGATTTATAGTACTGACTGTATTTCAGAAAGATGTATATTACTGACTGTATTTCAGAGAGATGTGTACTACTGACTGTATTTCAGAGAGATGTATATTACTGACTGTATTTCAGAAAGATGTATATTACTGACTGCATTTCAGACAGATGTATATTACTGACTGTATTTAAAGAGATGTATAGTACTGACTGTATTTCAGAAAGATGTATATTACTGACTGTATTCAGAAAGATGTATATTACTGACTGTATTTCAGAAAGATGTGTATTACTGACTGTTATCCTGAATGATGTATATTGCTGACTGCAATTCAGACAGATGTATATTACTGACTGTATTTCAGAGAGATGTATATTACTGACTGTAGTTCAGAAAGATGTATATTACTGACTGTATTTCAGAAAGATGTATATTACTGACTGTATTTCAGAAAGATGTATATTACTGACTGTATTTCAGAGAGATGTATATCACTGACTGTATTTCTGAAAGATGTATATTACTGACTGTATTTCAGAAAGATGTATATTAATGAGCTGTATTTCAGAGAGATGTGTATTACTGACTGTATTTCTGAAAGATGTATATTACTGACTGTATTTCAGAAAGATGTATATTAATGACTGTATTTCTGAGAGATGTATAGTACTGACTGTATTTCAGAAAGATGTATTTTACTGACTGTATTTCAGAGAGATGTGTATTACTGACTGTATTTCAGTGAGATGTCTATTACTGACTGTATTTCAGAAAGATGTATATTACTGACTGTATTTCAGAAAGATGTATAGTACTGACTGTATTTCAGAATGATGTATATTACTGACTGTATTTCAGAAAGATGTATAGTACTGACTGTATTCCTGAATGATGTATATTACTGACTGCATTTCAGACAGATGTATATTACTGACTGTATTTCAGAGAGATGTATAGTACTGACTGTATTTCAGAAAGATGTATATTACTGACTGTATTCCAGAAAGATGTATATTACTGACTGTATTTCAGAAAGATGTGTATTACTGACTGTTATCCTGAATGATGTATATTGCTGACTGCAATTCAGACAGATGTATATTACTGACTGTATTTCAGAGAGATGTATATTACTGACTGTAGTTCAGAAAGATGTATATTACTGACTGTATTTCAGAGAGATGTGTACTACTGACTGTATTTCAGAGAGATGTACTGACTGTATTTCAGAAAGATGTATATTACTGACTGTATTTCAGACAGATGTATATTACTGACTGTATTTCAGAGAGATGTGTATTACTGACTGTATTTCTGAAAGATGTATATTACTGACTGTATTTCAGAAAGATGTATATTAATGACTGTATTTCAGAGATGTGTATTACTGACTGTATTTCAGAAAGATGTATATTACTGACTGTATTTAAGAGTGATGTATATTACTGACTGTATTTCAGAAAGATGTATATCACTGACTGTATTTCAGAAAAGATGTATATCACTTACTGTATTCCAGAAAGATGTATATTACTGACTGTATTTCAGAGAGATGTATTACTGACTGTATTTCAGAGAGATGTATATCACTGACTGTATTTCAGAGAGATGTGTATTACTGACTGTATTTCAGAGAGATGTATATTACTGACTGTATTTCAGAGAGATGTATATTACTGACTGTATTCCATAAAGATGTATATTACTGACTATATTTCAGAGATGTATTTTGACTGTATTTCAGAGAGATGTGTATTACTGACTGTATTTCAGTGAGATGTCTATTACTGACTGTATTTCAGAAAGATGTATATTACTGACTGTATTTCAGAAAGATGTACTGACTGTATTCCTGAATGATGTATATTACTGACTGAAATTCAGACAGATGTATATTACTGACTGTATTTCAGAGAGATGTATTACTGACTGTAGTTCAGAAAGTTGATATTACTGACTGTATTTCAGAAAGATGTATATTACTGACTGTATTTCAGAGAGATGTATATTACTGACTGCATTTCAGTGAGATGTATATTATTGACTGTATTTCAGAAAGATGTATATTACTGACTGTATTTCAGAGAGATGTATATTACTGACTGTATTTCAGAGAGATGTGTATTACTGACTGTATTTCAGAAAGATGTATATTACTGACTGTATTTCAGAGAGATGTGTATTACTGACTGTATTTCAGAAAGATGTATATTACTGACTGTATTTCAGAAAGATGTATATTACTGACTGTATTTCAGAGAGATGTGTATTACTGACTGTATTTCAGAGAGATGTATATTACTGACTGTATTTCAGAGAGATGTATATTACTGACTGTATTCAGAAAGATGTATATTACTGACTGTTATCCTGAATGATGTATATTGCTGACTGCAATTCAGACAGATGTATATTACTGACTGTATTTCAGAGAGATGTATATTACTGACTGTAGTTCAGAAAGATGTATATTACTGACTGTATTTCAGAAAGATGTATATTACTGACTGTATTTCAGAAAGATGTATATTACTGACTGTATTTCAGAGAGATGTATATCACTGACTGTATTTCAGTGAGATGTATATTACTGACTGTATTTCAGAGAGATGTATATTACTGACTGTCTTTCAGAGATGTGTATTACTAACTGTATTTCAGAAAGATGTATATTACTGACTATATTTCAGAGAGATGTGTATTACTGACTGTATTTCTGAGAGATGTATAGTACTGACTGTATTTCAGAAAGATGTATTTTGACTGTATTTCAGAGATGTGTATTACTGACTGTATTTGAGTGAGATGTCTATTACTGACTGTATTTCAGAAAGATGTATATTACTGACTGTATTTCAGAAAGATGTATAGTACTGACTGTATTTCAGAATGATGTATATTACTGACTGTATTTCAGAAAGATGTATAGTACTGACTGTATTCCTGAATGATGTATATTACTGACTGCATTTCAGACAGATGTATATTACTGACTGTATTTCAGAGAGATGTATAGTACTGACTGTATTTCAGAAAGATGTATATTACTGACTGTATTCCAGAAAAGATGTATATTACTGACTGTATTTCAGAAAGATGTGTATTACTGACTGTTATCCTGAATGATGTATATTGCTGACTGCAATTCAGACAGATGTATATTACTGACTGTATTTCAGAGATGTATATTACTGACTGTAGTTCAGAAAGATGTATATTACTGACTGTATTTCAGAGAGATGTGTACTACTGACTGTATTTCAGAGAGATGTATATTACTGACTGTATTTCAGAAAGATGTATATTACTGACTGTATTTCAGACAGATGTATATTACTGACTGTATTTCAGAGAGATGTGTATTATTGACTGTATTTCTGAAAGATGTATATTACTGACTGTATTTCAGAAAGATGTATATTAATGACTGTATTTCAGAGAGATGTGTATTACTGACTGTATTTCAGAAAGATGTATATTACTGACTGTATTAAGAGTGATGTATATTACTGACTGCTTCAGAAAAGATGTATATCACTGACTGTATTTCAGAAAGATGTATATCACTTACTGTATTCCAGAAAGATGTATATTACTGACTGTATTTCAGAGAGATGTGTATTACTGACTGTATTTCAGAGATGTATATCACTGACTGTATTTCAGAGAGATGTGTATTACTGACTGTATTTCAGAGAGATGTATATTACTGACTGTATTTCAGAGAGATGTATATTACTGACTGTATTCCATAAAGATGTATATTACTGACTATATTTCAGAGAGATGTATTTTACTGACTGTATTTCAGAGAGATGTGTATTACTGACTGTATTTCAGTGAGATGTCTATTACTGACTGTATTTCAGAAAGATGTATATTACTGACTGTATTTCAGAAAGATGTGTAATACTGACTGTATTCCTGAATGATGTATATTACTGACTGAAATTCAGACAGATGTATATTACTGACTGTATTTCAGAGAGATGTATATTACTGACTGTAGTTCAGAAAGTTGATATTACTGACTGTATTTCAGAAAGATGTATATTACTGACTGTATTTCAGAGAGATGTATATTACTGACTGTATTTCAGTGAGATGTATATTATTGACTGTATTTCAGAAAGATGTATATTACTGACTGTATTTCAGAGAGATGTATATTACTGACTGTATTTCAGAGAGATGTGTATTACTGACTGTATTTCAGAAAGATGTATATTACTGACTGTATTTCAGAGAGATGTGTATTACTGACTGTATTTCAGAAAGATGTATATTACTGACTGTATTTCAGAAAGATGTATATTACTGACTGTATTTCAGAGAGATGTGTATTACTGACTGTATTTCAGAGAGATGTATATTACTGACTGTATTTCAGAGATGTATATTACTGACTGTATTCCAGAAAGATGTATATTACTGACTGTATTTCAGAAAGATGTATATTACTGACTGTATTTCAGAGAGATGTGTATTACTGACTGTATTTCAGTGAGATGTATAGTACTGACTGTATTTCAGAAAGATGTATATTAGTGACTGTATTTCAGAGAGTGTGTATTACTGACTGTATTTCAAAGAGATGTATATTACTGACTGTATTTCAGAAAGATGTATATTACTGACTGTATTTCAGACAGATGTATATTACTGACTGTATTTCAGCGAGATGTAGTTTACTGACTGTATTTTAGAGAGATGTATATTACTGACTGTATTTCAGAAAGATGTATAGTACTGACTGTATTTCAGAGAGATGTATATTACTGACTGTATTTCAGAAAGATGTATATTACTGACTGTATTCTAAATGACGTATATTACTGACTTCCATAAACACACCTCTTCTACACAAAAATTAGAAGTTTTATCAAAATCTGACAGGTGGTTTTTGAGATTTTCTTGCCATAGTGAAGCAAAATGTCAAAAATATTTTTTCAGAGAAAAATGACTTTTAAGTTTTTAAATTATTGAAGTTTCTGAATGAGTAACATTCTGAAAATACATTTTAATTAGGGCTGTACCGGATTGTAATTTTTAGATCCTGCAGGAATCGGAACCGGAATCGGATTTAATATTTGAATCCTGCCGGAATCGGAACAGGATCCGGATTTTACCAAATTAAATAGTAACTCTTCCGAACGAAGTAGTAAGTTCTCGCCTAACATAAAAAGATATAAGGATGAAAAATAGAATAAAAATTTAGTTTTTAAGTTCTAGATAGCAAAAAACAGTATTAACCATTTAGATCTTGAAGAATGTGACTAAAACCCCTTCCCCAATATGGAGAAATAATATAGTCTAAGTTTGATGACGCAATTCGCTAGGCTCCGCCCACCGCAGTATCTATGGCGTCATTCCGCCATCTTGAGTGTAATTATTGGGAGCTTTAGTGTATACGTCATTTGGTACAAATGACGTATATTAACCGACAGTTGGGAGCACATGCTTTGTTTTATAGTTAGTCTAGCTTTGGGCGTCTATGTAGATGGATGCATATTTACAGTTTGCTATTGTACTCCTCCTGATTCTACCTTTATGTCAGTTTATGTTCAAGTATTAAATGATTGTTTGATGTTACTTCACTGGAGTTAACTTCGTGATTTGTGTTGTCTGAATTAATACACCTTCTACAAGTATCTTCAATATAAGGACCCGTAACACCCAATCTTGAGATAACTCTGTCAAAATAACAGGTTCATTGTTTTAAAAATTTATTTTAATAAAGCTGTACCTAATTTAACTTGATTTCTATTACAATCAAACAAAGACATGGCTAACATATCTAAGAAAGTGTAATAAACATTTTATTAATACATGAATTCCAAAAAAAAAAAAAAATAAATACTGTGGCTCCACAGTTCATTTTTCTTTAGTTTTCCATAGTGACGTCACCAAATCTTATTTCATTCATACTTTCCTTTAAATCATAATCTGAATATTTCCCATAAAACGCAAAAAAAAATGCATTTCAGGTCTAAATCAATATCACTTTAATGTTCACTTAAAATGTATCTTCAAGTTATTTATCTAAATATGTGAGGACTTTTATCCAAATCGTGACAACCACTAAATAAAACAAGCAATTAAGCCTGTTCCATTCTGGACACAGGACGTGTTAGCGCATTTTCGTGTTATGTATCAGTACGTTTGTTAGCTTTCAGTAGATATTTGTAAATTTTGGAAATGTTTATAAATTCAATTGTGTAATGCATATATTTGTAAAAAAAAAAATTATAAAGACGTTTCTTTATATTTGAAAAAAAAATTATTGTCTCTTAAATCTAACCACAAGAGGTTTGTGGTTACTGAAATAGGACTCATAATTGAAAACATTCTAAATTATAGTCATTTAATCGTCCGAAAACTCCGTCAATTGTTGCATAGCTCTGATACTTTCAATTAAACTCAGAACACAAGCTTACTATTTCATTTGATGAGTTTCTTAATAAATCTTGGTGAAACTACGTGCTGCAGTATTTCGCACCAAATGAACGGGTTATTGAACGTACAAGGTGTATATATAATATATAAGCCCCTTAGGAGCCTTGAAGCCCGGCCCTCAGAGGTCCTATCGCAAAATGAACTTTTGATGTACACATGGCAGGCCAAGACCTACAAAATGATATATACATCATGGGTCTAGGACTTATAGTTGCTGAGATATAGCGCTCCTTTATTAATATAGCTTATATAGTAAAAAACGGTACTGAGGCCCCTTTTACGGCCCTCAGAGGTCAGATCGCAAAATAAAAAAAAGTCATTTCTTGGCAGGCCAAGACCTACAAAATGATATATACATCATGGGTCTAGGACTTATGGTTGTTGAGATCTAGGGTGTACACGGACAGACAAAACGGGGACAATAGAGCATTTTTTTTTCGAAAATGCTCTAAAAATTAGCAGAAAAATAAATTATTTGAACTATTTTTAAACTGTGGACGCCCAAAAATAGATCGTTGTCTGCTCTTTAAAGAATTTAAACTTTGATAGCTAAATATAGTTTATAGAAAACACGGAATCAAAAGTAGCAGAAGGCAAGGTGCATATCTATGGTAAGGTGCCATATTAGACTTTATACGATCTTCCGTTTTAATATATTTTAACTTACATATAGAACTAAAAGCGATCGACGTTATTGTAGTTTTAAAAAAGCAAAGAAGTTATTGTTTTAATTCAATTGTATAGCGCTAAATATTTCAAAATTATGTCGCGCTAAAAAAAATTCTTACAAATTTCAAACAACAAAGAAATCCGGCTTAAATCCGGCACATTTTAACCGGAACCGGAATCGGATTTGTTAAAACTGCCGGAATCCGGCTTCACAGGAACCGGAATCGGATTCCGGTACAGCCGTAATTTTAATTGATCTAAAGAAATTTTTTCTGCAATATAATTAATTCGTAGTTATTATTGACATGTTTTAGTATCTAAAAATGTAAAAAAAAAAAAAAAATATTTTTTTTTAGACATAGTGCATTTTTTTTCGCCCTTGAATTAAAAGTTTGGAGTGGAAGACATTATCTGATTTTTACAAATTTTACATTTTTACAATCAGTAGTACCATAGGCAACTTTTTGAATATGTTTCAAATTCCCAACTCCAAAAATTTTTTTTTTACCCACCCTAATATATATATATACAAGTTGCAAGTACCCGGCTTTGCCCGGGTTTAAAAAAAGGTTTTTGTTTACCTTATGTTTTCTCCCTACCCCCTTCTCTCTCACCCTCCCTCTCTCTCCCTCCCTCCTTCTCTCGCCCACTCTCCCTCTTCCTCCCTCCCTCCTTCCTTCTCTATCTCCCTCCCTCTCCCTCTCTCTTTCTTTATCCCTCTCCTTCTTTCCCAACCTCCCTCTCTCTCCCTCCCTCCCTCCCCCTCTCTCCCTCCCTCCCTTTCTTTCCCTCCCTCCCTCTCCCATCTTCTCTTTCCCTCCTTCTTCCTATCTCCCCCTCCGCCTCCCTCCCTCCCTCTCTTTCTCCCTCTCTCTATTTCTCCCTCCCTCTCTTTCTTTATCTCTCTCCCCTCTCACCCTCCCTCTCTCCCTCCCTCCCTCTCCCTCTTTCTCTCCCTACCTACCCCCTCTCTCCCTCCCTCCCTTTCTTTCCCTCCCTCCCTCCCCCCTCCCTTTCCCCATCCTCTCTTTCCCTCCTTCTCTCCCCCCTTCTCCCTCTTTCTCCCCCTCCCCTCCCTCCCCCTCTTCCCTCCCCCCCCTCCCTCCCTCTCTCCCTTCCTCCCTCCCCTCCTTCCCTCTCTTTCTCCCTCCCTGCCCCCTCTCTCTCTTTATCTCTCCTTTCTCTTTCCCTCCCTTTGTCTCTCTGTACAAATCTGGATCTTGTTTTAACTTACCGCTTTTGTTTAGTAAAGTTTTCTCTAAAATGTTGTGTTCCGTGTACCAAAATTAAAAAAAAAAAAAAACTACTTTATTATACACAAAGCCAAGTTGGTGTGGCACGATACAGCACCAAATAAAAAAAAATGTATCATCGGCGCGCAAGTTCATGTATCATCGGGAAATGTCGTCACAGATGATTTTTATTTATAGCGATGGCGTTCCCATACAGCGATTACTTTAATATAGTAAAATACTAAAATATTAAATAATTAATTACAATTTAACTACCCTTTGAGATGAAACGAAACCTGTCCCATGACCATGCCATGTAATTGTGTGTACGTGTACCGAATTACACGTTATTTGGTTGTCTGGATCTTGAGTTATAAGGGAACAGACAGACAGACAGACATACAGCAAATGCGTCTTATAAGTATATATATATATATATATATATATATATATATATATATATATATATTGTGTGTGTGTGTTTAATTATCATCAAAAATTGCATAATTGCTCAAATACAAATAACATTTTAGATGTAGTATGCACGGGTGGCTTAAACATTATGAGAAGAGTTGATTATTCAGGCTCACTATAAAATAATATAAGCTCTTAATAATTTAGTGTCATTTCTATTTTAGTTTTCCCAGTCTGGTTATGGCAAAAGGTTATGTTTGCGCTGCCTCCATTGTGAAAGTTTTTTTTTTATTATATCAGGCTTTGTCATAAATAATTATGGGTTTATCACATCAGGAGAACGTCGTGCGACTAGGCGAACCTTACAGTTCCTGTGTGGAGACGGATGAATACATTGACAAGTACAACTTCAGCTACAGCCTTGTAGTGAGTTTAACTTATGCATTCAGGTGTAGATCTAATTATGTCTTAGTTATTCATGATATTAATGAGACAAAGAAGCGTAACTACCAGTAGTGTCTCGTTGGGAGGCAGACTGAAAATATCACATTTTGTAACGTGCCAAAAAGTATGAAAGTACAAGTTTCCTCCCCTGACAATATCAACCGAACTTAGCGGATCATCCGTTCCATCCAACTCTAGTTACGTCACTGGTAGGATGGTATTATCTTTTAATATCCGTTGAGAAAAGTTAAACTTAACCCCGCTTCTTATTTCCCAGCTGTGTTACCACATTTGTTGGCTTAAGGAAGTTGTTTTACAGTGTGGCTGTTACCCTCCGCTTTGGCTCAATGTCATGGACAACCCAAATAATCTTACACTTTGTGAAAAAATGTTCGGTAAGGAAACGTTTCTTATTCACTACACGCAAGTTAATATTGTTCATAAATATATATAGTTGAAAATACTTTAAATGCATATGTTCAATATTGTTTTAAAAGTTAGTCATAAAATTAACACGTTCTATAATTGCTGAACGTTGTAATATTTTTTTCAATTAATGAATAGGCTGTAGTCAAAATCACTTTGACACTGACCTCTGTAACTGTGAAGATCCATGTAGGTATGTATTTCGATTATTTAAAAAAAATATTATTTTTTTATTAAATTAAGATGGGGTCCCCTAAATTATTTTAAGGCCCTAAAAGTAAATGTCACCACTCGGACATGTATAGACGCATTCGTTAGTTAACCTAAATTATTTTTTTTTCACAGAAAGGTTGTTTACAAAACTAAAGTGGCATCAGTGCAATGGCCGAATCAATATTTGGGGGTAAACAATACAATTTTAATTCTTTTTTCTTGAAGTCTCTCTCTCTCTCTCTATATATATATATAACTTTGTAAATATTAGATGGCCGAAAAATTCGATCTTTGTATAACTAAAAAAAAGTGTTTTAGAAAAAAATACAATTGTTGAGCAAACCGACATGGTTGTATACTTTGTCATCTTAGAGGAAATACATCCTTTAGTCAAAAATATCAACATGTCAGGAGAATATGTGTGTTTTCAGTAGATATTGATGAATAGAAATGCAAAGAAAAATAATAAAGCATCAAAGACTTTATTTTTTTAATTCTTGTTTAAATAAGAAAATGTTAGTGAAATCCTTGTGTTCCAAGAAAAACTTTTCATCTGAAATATGTAAAAGTTTAAGAAATCAAACGGAAAGACAACTAAGGTAACATTTTTTGTTTAAGGATTTTTAATATTATATTTTATACGATGATTATCAGTTTTAAATTGAAATTGATTAATCAGCGAGTATGCACTTATTTTATTCTTAAATCATAAATAATTTAACAAGTTGATTGTTCATACTTTTTTTTTAAATTTACTATTTCAGGGATAATTTTGTCGGAGTTAGAATTTACTATGAATCCATGTATTCTACATATTATACAAGAGTTGCTGAAATAAATGTATGTTTTACTAAATTAGCTTTTATAATATCTAAAATAATCACTTAAGCCAACCCATGCTCAGTTGTTAATAGTTTGGTCAATTTAAAAAAAAAAAACACTTACGTTGGAAGTTTATGTAAAAAATCACATAAAAAATAAGAAAAATTATATTTAAAAAAATGAAAGGTTCTTATTAAACGTGAGGAAAAATAATGTTAGATAATACAAACATTTGTTGAAATTAAATCGACTCAATTAAAGTCTAAGCGCCAAAATGAATTATTTATCTCAATTATTTCCCCTTGCAGTTTATCAATGACTAAGTTTAATGCGACGACCAGTTTAATTTGGTTAAGCAATAAATAGAGTATGAAGACATCGTCAGTCAATAATATTCTGGAGTTATCATTCAGTCATTTAAAAAAAAAAAAGCTTTTAATTAAGATTTAAGGAAGTGTTATTTACCGCATTTAAATAAAAACCCTAATAATGTATGTACAATCAACAACTACAATGGCCTTCTTCAGTGCTGTCTTAATTAATCATCATAAATGATATTACGTCACATGGTCACTGCTTTCAATACGTAAATTATACGGTGCTCTGGTCTTCGGGAATTCATTATTCATAGTGTGCCACCGATGGCAAGGAAAAAGTTATATTCACGAAATACATATTAAAAAAATAGCTTTTGAATAAATGGCAAATTTAAGAAATAAAACTTGTTGCATATTTTTATTTTTCTAACGTTTCTCTAGACATTTGCTTATGGGCAACACTAATTTAAATTTGTTACATGATGTTTATTCTAGTTGGTGACATTTCTCAGTAATCTGGGTGAATGTGTTGGATTGTGGATTGGAGTTTCTGTATTGAGTATTGTCGAACTTCTCCACTTGTTTGCGAACATCATTTGGAGGATTTCATCAGGGATAAAAATTTGTAAAAGACCAGTTCAAAATGGCGACATTGCTTGAAATTTACTATTTTTTATTGTAGCAATGTACCATTTATATTTTAGCACTTTATGAATTGTAATTGTAGCACTTTATTACCTGTAATTGTAGTACTTTACCGTTTCTAATAACTCTCTATAATTGTAGAAATTACAATGTTAAAAATTAGCAAAAATGTCAGTTTTACTGATATAAAATGTTCAAATTGAATTTATGCCTAATCTACAAAAGAGAAAATATTTGAATTTCATGAATAAATCATTGTGCTAAAAATAAACCACTTTTGAGTAGATAGAACTGAGCTACAATAGTACAACTAGGGTACTCGAGATAGGGCTGAAAGACAAGATACAGTAAACATGAAATCGAAATAAATAGTTGCAAACATTGCTACTCTGGGGTTTTGAGGGGGGGGGGGTGCAGCTCAGATGTGTGTGACACTCCAACCTGACGGTGCCCTCTTAGCGCCAGAATTTAATAGAAATTTACAATACAAATGGGCCATTTGTTAGTGGGTACCCTACCCCTAGTTTGACTAAAGAAACGCCTCTGGGGGGCAAATCTTGAGAAAAAAAATATTTTCAAAGCGTCTCAGTTGCAATGAAATACTCAAACTAATTTCTATTCATTTACCATAAGGAACTCAGTAACGAGTCAAATTAAAAGCAAGGGGAAATAAAGAGATTAGTAACGAAGGTTTTGTTTTCCTTTAAAACTTGTGTCACGTGTTATTCTTCCCATTCATGGGTTTTGTTAAGGTCCTGGACAAAACTGCTGCCAAGAATACCCTCTGCTCCTCTGAATATCAAATGACAAGTCACATTATCCAAGTGACTCAAACTGTTAAGTCATATTTGCCAAGGGAACTAAATGATATGTCATATTAGCCAAGTAATTTATTTAGATAATTAGCTTAAATACAATAGGTAGGTAGGTTAGATAATCTGGCATGTTGGATAGTCTAGGACCTAGGTAGTTTAAAAAATGTTAAGTAGGTCAGGTGGGATGTTTGTGTTTGTTACGGGTCCTTATAATGATAATACTTGTAGAAGGTGTAATAATTCAGACAACTCAAATTATGAAGTTAACTCCAGTGAAGTAACATCAACAATCATTTAATACTTGAACATAAACTGACATAAAGGTGAAATCAGGAGGAGTACAATAGCAAACTGTAACCATGCATCTAGACCTGCCAGCCGAATTTTTTTTTAAGGTTCGGCTGGCTGACATAATTTTTCGGCTGATAGCCGGCTTAGCCGAATTTGACCGTAAATTGAGTCAATTGACATTTGCGGCTGAATTTTCGGCTGATTTTCGGCAGATTATGAAATATTTGGCTAAAATTCGGCTGACGCCTAGACAATATTGAATTGATAAAACTTCAGCAATAAAACACTTTTATAATACTTGGGGGAAAGTTTTATTATTTATAACAACAGAAATAAACAGTTTTATGTGCTGTCCTACTAATACAGTGCATTAATGCATTCCACTCATTCAGTTTCTGCCACTCAAAACCTTGATAAGCACTTAAAATATCAGTTTATAATTGTCATTAATAAAACAAACGCGATGTAGTTTAACAGCTGTTAGACTTGATCGTTTGCTGTTCATTATCAAACCAGTAACCGAAAACATGCACTCCACTGGTACAGATGATGCTGATGATAGGTGAAGATGACCCAGTTGAGTAAGTTGTGGATACGAGGATGATGCAACACTGCTACGCCAGAAAGCGAGAACAACAGGCACCGTCAAATAGTTTGCAATTTCCACAGCCATCTGAAATAAAAGTTCAAAAAATCATAACACAATAGTACTAACTGCTAGTTTATAAAACACTTCATTATATTTTACTTCAAACTGACTGGTATATTGAGAGCGAAATAAAACGATAACTGTTTCAATGCCATAAATTAACATAGAATACCTTATTAGTACAATCGTCTGGTGACTGCTCAGTTCTCAGCTCATTTATCAGCTCCATTCACAATCGCTTACATCGGGTTTCTTCAGAAACATGTTCACTGACTAGCTGCGAATGCGTTACATCAGCTATTGACATGATGAATCCACTGACTATTGCTGACTGTATTTCATTCTTCAGAATTGTGGTTGCTTCTGACCGTGGAATCAATGATTTGAAATTTGGACCATGCAGCTGAAGCAGCTTAATGTGATCATTTACAGGAAATCGATGGTCAAGCTGGTTGAGAGCTGACAGCTTGATCATTCGTATTTTGTCATCATCAGCATTTGATGCAGTGCAGATCTTTCTTATGTGCCTTATCACTTGTGGAATAGTTGATAAGGTTGGCATTGAAAAGCTGAAGAGATCATTTATGGTCTTGAAATGGTTTCAGAAAGGTTACGAGTTCACTTAAAAATACAATTTCATGGAGACAAATATCAACTCGACCAATACGCTTGAGAGTATTTTGAACATCTCTTTTCAAGTCAAGTATAGACTGAATCATCATCATTGTTGAATTCCAACGCATTGGACATGATGCCTTCACTGACTTATGATTGTGTCTATGACTGTCAACGATGACGTTAGTGCTGCTCTCAGAGGCATTCACTATCGATGCACTGAACTGATCGTCTACAAGAAGCAATTCACACACTGACGACATGCCTTCTTTCAGGGTCTTTATCATTTCTTTATCCTCTGTGAATGCTGCATCGTCTTCTATAATTGCGGTCTTGAAATTATTCATTTTTATTGATGCTGTCGGTGGTATTAAGGTGAAATACATGTGCTGTAAAGTGCTGATAAGAGTCAACCTTCAAAAGATTTGAAGCCTTTATTATAATTGCAGCACCATCCATGCAGCTAGTATTTTGTAATCAACAGACAAGCTTTTCAAGACAGAACTGATATGGTCAGCAAGGTCATGTGCAATAAGATTACGTAATGCGACAGTTAATATAACGGCGAACGAAATACGGCGGCTAATAAGGCGCGCCGCATATTTTTCGGCGGATTTTCGGCGGACGAAAATTCGGCGGCGTAGCCGGCGCGCGGCGCCGGCTGAGGGGGTCTACATGCATCCATCTACATCGATGCCCACAGCTAGACTAACTATAAAACAACTGTCAGTTTAATATACGTCATTTGTACCAAATGACGTATACACTAAAATCTACAATAAACTACAACACAAGATGGCTGAATGACGCCATAGCTACTCCGCCCACCGAATTGCGTCATCAAGCTTAGGATATACCAACTTATCACCAACTTATTATTCCGTAGTGCCTCCGTAGACTTTGAACTCTTAGTTTAGATGGGGGGTGAGAGAATGTCACAATAAAATTAGTCCCATTAGAGTATTTATAGAACTTTGCGAACGCTTATGTTAATGTAATAAAAAGTTAAATAATGAAAAGTCATGTGACATGTGTTACCGTTGCAGTTAATCGCAATGCATCAATCTTAATAGATTCTTATCTCTGGTAGCTTGGTTGAAACACACAAGATGTATGAATGTCAAGGAGAAAGGTGACTGTTAATGAAATTTTCAGATCTACTCTATAGAATGTGTCCACAAGATACTATTAATCTGTATTAAATTACCTTTAAAAAACTTATCTGTGTCCACTAGCTTTTACTAGGCTATAACGGGTTTACTTTTATGACCACGTCCATGTCAACGAGCTTAACTACGCTTTAACAATTTAGATTTAAATATGCGCCCACAAGCTATACTTCGATTTAACAGTTTACCTTCAAAACAAAAGAATCGTAGCCTGTACATTGTATTACTTGTAGAATGTGAATAAATCTTGTATTATTCAACTAACGAACCCGCGTGTCCTTGAGGTACTACCTAGAGAGAGAGAAAGTCGTAACAGTATATACTTAAAAAATGTATGATGTAAATTAACGGATGAAAGTTGGCATGACACATTCTGGGCTACCACAGGACTACCAATCGGCTACCATATGCTACCACAGGGCTACCACCGGGCTAACTCTGGGTTACGACAGGGCCATCACTGGGCTACCACAGGGCTACCACTGCGCTACCACCAGGGCTCGATTTATTGCCGAGGATGCCGCGGACATCTGCGGCACTGAGAACTGTCATCCCCGGCTCTGCTTTAGCTAATATATCCCAGCCGGAGATGAAACCATAGACATTTATCCCCGGCTCTGCTTTAGCTAATATATCCCAGCCGGAGATGAAACCATAGACATTTATCCCCGGCTCTGCTTTAGCTAATATATCCCAGCCGGAGATGAAACCATAGACATTTATCCCCGGCTCTGCTTTAGCTAATATATCCCAGCCGGAGATGAAACCATAGACATTTATCCCCGGCTCTGCTTTAGCTAATATATCCCAGCCGGAGATGAAACCATAGACATTTATCCCCGGCTCTGCTTTAGCTAATATATCCCAGCCGGAGATGAAACCATAGACATTTATCCCCGGCTCTGCTTTAGCTAGTATATCCCTGCCGGAGATGAAACCATAGGCATTTATCCCCGGCTCTGCTTTAGCTAGTATATCCCTGCCGGAGATGAAACCATAGGCATTTATCCCTGGTTCTGCTTTAGCTAGTATATCCCTACCGGAGATGAAACCATAGACATTTATCCCTGGTTCTGCTTTAGCTAATATATCACAGCCGGAGATGAAACCATAGACATTTATCCCTGGTTCTGCTTTAGCTAATATATCCCAGCCGGATATGAAACCATAGACATTTATCCCCGGCTCTGCAGAATTTTTTTTAATCCCCGGAACTGTTTTTTTTCTTAAATCGAGCACTGTCTACCAGTGGGCTACCATCGGGCTACCACAGTCCTACTCTATACAAAGACACAGGCACAAAACAAATATTGATTAGTACAGTAACGTATCTGGGGAGAATATAGAAAGACATTCATATAGCTGTACATGGTTGTTGATATATAATAAAATGTCATCCTTACAAGTACTTTAAATGACCAAAGAAAAAAGAGAAAATATATCCAAAGAAGGTACAGTTAAATTTAAAATGACTTATATTTGGTGTGTGGTGAAACACTCAACTTGATTAAGTTAAATATAAAATGACTTATATTTGGTGTGTGGTGAAACACTCAACTTGATTAAGTTAAAGATAAAATGACTTATATTTGGTGTGTGGTGAAACACTCAACTTGATTAAGTTAAATTTAAAATGACATATTTGGTGTGTGGTGAAACACTCAACTTGATTAAGTTAAATATAAAATGACTTATATTTGGTGTGTGGTGAAACACTCAACTTGATTAAGTTAAATATAAAATGACTTATATTTGGTGTGTGGTGAAACACTCAACTTGATTAAGTTAAATATAAAATGACTTATATTTGGTGTGTGGTGAAACACTCAACTTGATTAAGTTAAATGAAAACTTCAGAATTTCATCTTTTTATATTGAATTCAAAATCAATGTTAGGACAGTATCTTTTGTACTCTTTCCATAGTAATGTCTAATCTATGGGTCACTAAAAGAAAGCTATTGTAGAAATAAATACATAGTTAATTACGGCCATGAAAAAGTAAAGAAAAGTTCTGCATTATGAAATATGTACAGCTATTATTAGTGTTGGAAAGCTATTGAATAAAATAGCTGTGAATAACAGCGTTGAGCCAATTGAAATACGGGCAGAGAGATGTAAAAATAGCTAAAACTAATCTATCACACAATAATTCTTTCTGAAATAGCACTACGGATAGCTTCCCGCTTATCAAGGTAATTATATTTCGAAAAAAAAAATAAGTTCACCTTATTAAGTTTATGCTCTGCCTTTAAAAGTAAATTATCCAGGCTTGTTTATAAATATATAACTTGAGCAAAACAACAAAAAACCTGAATAAAAAAAAATGTTACATCAAAATAACACTATAGTTGCTTGAGAAGGGTTGGATTGAGGCAGACACAAAGGGAACAAAAAATAAAAAGTAATGCAAATTAAAACACCCTCCCCCCCTCGAATATATTTGTTAGAAACGGAATGAAAAAATTATAATTCAAATAAAAAAAGCCAATAAAATATAGCTAACCAATAAAGAGAAAAAAATTAAGTTTGGCAGCTCATCGAGAATCACGACATCCAAAGAATTTAATAAAAATCTGTAAACAATGAAATAAAAAACAAGTTGCTGGAATGTACCAGATAGTAATCATAGAGTCTGCAAATTATAGGTCGAAGTTCAACTTTGCATACCATGTATGTCAGCCTGCTATTTTGGTTGATTAATTATTAATAAATCATTACAGTAATTATATTGATTGATAAGGCGGCGTATGCGACGCTGCTGGATGACTAGTACCAATTAATTCTCAATTTAACTTCAGTAAAACGAGCGAAGCAGCACACAATCGCTATCTAGTTTAGAAATAAACAGCTACTAAAATATTTATTGAGTTTTTCTGCCTGTATGTAAATGCATACACACATTTCTTTTTTGTGTGAAGTCCGTGAAAAAGGGAAGACCATCTATCATTTAGGTCCTGTTATCCACAAATGGGGCAGTTTTTTGTATCGCCCTTCCTTCATCCCGAGATACTGCGACAGCGATGTAGGCACCACAGGAGACTAGTGTATTTGTAGCAAATCAGCGCTGTTCTATTGAGCGATGTTCCACTGTAATGATGTTCTAATTTAAAGCTTATTTTTTCTCAATTTTACAATCTTTCTAAACTTATATTAATTTATTTTTTTTAAAATAGTAAAATATGTTGTTAAGCTATGACATTTGTGAAATCTTGTGATTATTATGTTACATTGAAATGATTATTATTATAGTTAAAATTCATTTTGAAGAAGTTTGGAATCAGCAAATAAGTAACTATTAAAGAGTAAGTAGACATTTTGTTTTTAAATAGAAATAAACAGACAGACAGACAGACAGACATGCATACAGTACTTTATATATTTTTTGAAAATTGCTGTCATGCTTATATTTCATACTTTCGTTTTCTTTGTTTCGTATTGTGTTGTCGATTCCATTTTTATACTATTATGTCAGCTCCGATACGTTAACACTGACAAGTCTACTTTTTCATATTTCCGAAGCTATACTTACCCATTTAGTCAACTCCACAAACCGCCAAAATAAAAAGAAATATATTTTTTGTTAGTAGCAAAGCGGTCGATAATGGGGGGTGTCCGTGAGAAAATTGTGGGCGGCTGTAGAAAGAATCAATATAATTAGACGTGCATATGTATATATTGTTGTTGAAAGTATTTAAATCAGTAGCAAAAAAAAGACTATATAATTAAACGTGCATCTTTACATATAGTATGATGTATAATCAAAAAAAAAATACACTGTTATTTCCCCCCCCCCCGGGGAGCGCACATCTTCATGTGACATGTGTTATCGTTGCAGTTGATCACAATGCTTCAATCTGAATAGATTCTTAGCTCTGGTAGCTTGGTTGAAAGAAACACCCAAGATGTATGAATGTCAAGGAGAAGGGTGACTGTTAATGAAATTTAGAGTTTCACTCTATTTCATGTGTCCACAAGATATTATTACTTTGTATCAGATTACCTTAAAAATTCATCTGCGTCCACAAGCTTATACTAAGCTATAAGGGTTTACCTTTATAACCACGTCCATGACCACAAGCTTAACTACGCTTTAACAATTTAGATTTAAATATGCGCCCACAAGCTATACTTCGATTTAACAGTTTACCTTCAAAACAAAAGAATCGTAGCCTGTACATTGTGCTATTTGTAGAATGTGAATAAATCTTGTACTATTCAACTAACGTGACCTTGAGGGACTACCTAGATGGAGAGAAAGTCGTAACAGTATATACTTTAAAAAATGTATCATGTAAATTCACGGATGAAAGTTGGCATGACACATTCTGGGCTACCACATGGCTACTATCGGTCTACCATAGGGCAACCACAGGGCTACCACCGGGCTAAATCTGGACTACGACAGGTCTACCACCGGCTACCACAGGGCTACAACTGGGCTACAACCGCGTTACCACAGGGCAACCACAGGGCTACCATATACCTAGAACGACACATGCACAAACCAAATATTGATTAGTACAGTCTCGTATCTGGGGGGGAGAATATAGAAAAGGCATTTAAAAAGCTGCACAAATATGTACAGTGTACATGATAGTTGTCATATAATAACATTTTATTCGTGCACGTACATTAAATGACCAAAGAACAAAGAGAAAATGTATCCCAAGGTATGGTAAGTTAAATTAAAAATAACATATTTGGTGTGTGGTGAAACACTCAACTTGATGTAGATAAATGAAAACTTCAGGATTTCATCTTTTTTAAATTGAATTCAAAATCAATGTTAGGACAGTATCTTTTGTACACTTTCCATAGTAATGTCTAATCTATGTATCACTAAAAGAAAGCTATTGTAGAAATAAATACATAGTTAATTACGGCCACGAAAAAGTAGAGAAAATTTTTAGAGAAAGCTTGCCGCTCTTATTATCAAGGTAATTATATTTCGAAAACAAAATGTTTAACTTTATAAAGGTTATGCTCTGCCTTTAAATGTTAATCATCCAGGCTTTCTCATAAATATAAAACTCAAGCAAAACTACACAAAAAAACGCTGCATTTTTATTATAAACAGTCCAAAAATAGTAAAATAAATGAACACATTTAAAATCAAAGCACATATGTATGTGTACAAACACCGTTGAACGCTTTTTATTCAATTTCTTGATCTTATAGTTGGACGTGATTGTTAACCGCATAATAACATTTTAAAGTTTAGAATTTTAATAAAGCTAAATATATGGATGAAATAATATGTTTCATCAAATCAATAGTTATAAATCTACTATGATATGTCACATTAATATATTTACCCATATATATATATCAACTCTAACCACGGCAAGCATGAGGCAGATTAGACAGATTGCTCCAAATTAGAGAGCTGCACGGGAGTCAAAATCACACCCAGTCCCACCCACTCCCGCGTTTTCAAAACCAGTCCCACCCGCTCCCAAAAGAAATTCCCCCCAGTACCACCCGCTCCCGCTCCCGCGAAAATTTTTCCCAATCCCACCCGCTCCCGTCAAAAAATATTCTTATAACTCATAAAAAATGGTTTAAAAATTTGTTTGTAGAAATCCTCTCGATAAACATACATGACAAACATTTAAGATAATAAGTAAAATAAACAGTTCTACAGTTTAAGTTCTTGTAAAAATAAGAGGTCATTAACACTTTCTGGAGATTTTTTTCTTTCTCCACAACATTACCCAAATGCTTGAAACAGTTGTGGCATAAGGCGAAATCTCATTAACAGGAACATTCCCATATTTTGCACCAATGTTTATCAACTTTGCAGCCGATTCTTGGAAACCAGAGCCTTCGACAAATGAAAGGACCTGATGTCTTTAGTGCACATTGAAACAATGGTGTTTGTGATTTCTGTTTTAACCCGAACTGGAACCTGTTTAACAATTTTCTCTTGACATGGAATGAAGCTAGTCATTGATGTAATTTTTGGAAATGGTGATCTGTTTTTACAAAACTCGAGATGCTTCCACAGACCATTCGTACCATCGTGTGCATTCCAGTTATAATGGTATCGCATCATATACATACTGCGAATGGCACATCCTCACCATCCAAGAGCAAACGAATGAAACTTTCCCAAATATTGCTCTTACCATCTTTATTTACGTATAACTGAATACGCTCGCTTTTTGCGTAAATTAACTTTTGAATGTTTGCTTTATTATCCATTATTTGAAAATTAAAAAAGAGAATTAGAGAAGTATGTCTGTCTGTTTCACTCTTATTTGCTCGCTCCTTTGTCACAACTCAAAAACCAATCAAACTCGAGGCGTTGTTAGTACAACGATTTATTTACATAAATGTACATCAGAAATTCATCAGAATACAAAAGTCCATAAATGAATACACTTAAATAATTCACTCTGCCTCAACTCTGACTAACTAGAGATCTCTAAAACTCCTCATAACTACAAATTTCTCCTAACTTCTCTTAATTAACTAATGTCCGAATCCAGCCCCTATTTATACCCCAACGTCCGTGCCCTAATTACCCTAGGTACGTCACAATCCCTTCAGTATTTTCCTAACTATCTAATCTTTCTAGGAGCGTCATCTGGTCGTCATTGTTAACCCTACTAGCCTGTCGGACGTCGCATCTCGGTCTTCACACCTTTGCTGTCTACTATTCTATTGTTTCCCCACCTTGTCCTAAGTCGTCTGTCACCTTGTCACCCTTATTGGTATTACTCCTAACTCTTAGATATCCATTATATTAAAACGTCGAAGGGGATAGTCTCTGTCTCTAAATCTACTCTAGCGTTTTGACCTAAATACCAAGAATGTCAAGGAAAGGCCTTGAACTAGGTGTGTATCATACATCACACATCATCCCAAGATCATCCGTATGATTTGATTGATTCATCAGAAGTCTGCGAGAGTCTCAACTCAAACAAAACCCAAACCCACGGGACTCCCACATAAACAAAATCCAAACCCACGGGACTCCCGCAAAAACAAAACCAATCCCATGGAACTCCCTATAAATTTATTTCCAATCCCGCGGAAGTCCCGCGGATTCCGCGGGACTCCCGCGAATCCCAATCCCGTGCAGCTCTCTAATCCAAATTGGGCCCCACGCCTGGCAGGAGCCCCGAAATTTACATTTATTTTTATAGTAATAGTTGTTAGAATACAAAAATTAGAAGAGGGGTCTCGCAAGGATCCGTTAAATTGGGCCCCACAATTTGTAAGACCGGCCCTGACTCTTATACATTTACATGGAAGTTGTTGACTGCTAGCCGAAAGGTTTGAAAATCAAGCCCCGATGAATGCCGTGCCTTTCTCGAATCTGATCGTTGTCCTTATGTCCACCCAGTTTTTGAATGGGTGCCCGACATTTGTTAGAAAAAGTAAAGTCATTGTACTAACCGCACAATCCGAGATTATAGATACGGATGAACAAGATATCATCTAACTTAATTCGCTGTATGGGATTTATGACGGAAACTTTACTTTCTATATTTATGCATACTTATTTAAAGCCATATTAATATACCGATATTGTAAACATCTGCATTTTTTAATTTCCTTAATCCTTAACCGATGAAGTCGTTGGTAGTAACGGATGGACAAATCAGCAGATGTGCTTTCATCTGTCCTTTCTATGGGCATATAGACTTGGCCTGGGGTAACTAGCCAGACTTGGCTTGTGTTTATTGGGGTAACTAGCCAGACTTGGCTTGTGTTTATTAGGGTAACTAGCCAGACTTGGCCTGTGTTTATTGGGGTAACTAGCCAGACTTGGCCTGTGTTTATTGGGGTAACTAGCCAGACTTGGCCTGTGTTTATTGGGGTAACTAGCCAGACTTGGCCTGTGTTTATTGGGGTAACTGGCCAGACTTGGCCTGTGTTTATTGGGGTAACTGGCCAGACTTGGCCTGTGTTTATTAGGGTAACTAGCCAGACATGGCCTGTGTTTATTGGGGTAACTGGCCAGACTTGGCCTGTGTTTATTGGGGTAACTAGCCAGACTTGGCCTGTGTTTATTGGGGTAACTAGCCAGACTTGGCCTGTGTTTATTGGGGTAACCGGCCAGACTTGGCCTGTGTCTATTGGGGTAACTGGCCAGACTTGGCCTGTGTTTATTGGGGTAACTAGCCAGACTTGGCCTGTGTTTATTGGGGTAACTAGCCAGACTTGGCCTGTGTTTATTGGGGTAACTGGCCAGACTTGGCCTGTGTTTATTGGGGTAACTAGCCAGACTTGGCCTGTGTTTATTGGGGTAACTAGCCAGACTTGGCCTGTGTTTATTGGGGAAACTGGCCAGACTTGGCTTGTGTTTATTGGGGTAACTAGCCAGACTTGGCCTGTGTTTATTGGGGAAACTGGCCAGACTTGGCCTGTGTTTATTGGGGTAACCAACCAGACTTGGCCTGTGTTTATTAGGGTAACTGGCTAGACTTGGCCTGTGTTTATTGGGGTAACTAGCCAGACTTGGCCTGTGTTTATTGGGGTAACTGGCCAGACTTGGCCTGTGTTTATTAGGGTAACTAGCCAGACTTGGCCTGTGTTTATTGGGGTAACTGGCCAGACTTGGCCTGTGTTTATTGGGGTAACTGGCCAGACTTGGCCTGTGTTTATTGGGGTAACTGGCCAGACTTGGCCTGTGTTTATTGGGGTAACTAGCCAGACTTGGCCTGTGTTTATTGGGGTAACTAGCCATACTTGGCCTGTGTTTATTGGGGTAACCGGCCAGACTTGGCCTGTGTCTATTGGGGTAACTGGCCAGACTTGGCCTGTGTTTATTGGGGTAACCAGCCAGACATGGCCTGTGTTTATTGGGGTAACTAGCCAGACTTGGCCTGTGTTTATTGGGGTAACCAGCCAGACTTGGCCTGTGTTTATTGGGGTAACTAGCCAGACTTGGCCTGTGTTAATTGGGGTAACTAGCCAGACTTGGCCTGTGTTTATTGGGGTAACTAGCCAGACTTGACCTGTGTTTATTGGGATAACTAGCCAGAAATTAATACTTCAAGAAAGGCCTTGTCACTGAGTGATTGTATCCACTGACTGCATGTTTGACTAATTTTGGTATGTATGGTCAAGGGAGAGAGTAAGTGGATAATTGGAGACTTGCTAAGTTGTATTCTCTCTCTCTCTCTCTCTGTGTGTGTGTGCGTGTGTTTGTGTGTGTGTTTGTGTGCATGCCTCGTGTATATGTTCACGTGATAGATTCAGTCGGTAAATGGAAACGGGCAAAGTTGCATTCTTTCTTTTACTCTGTATATAGGTGTATGTGTGTGTGAGTGTGTGTGTGTGTTGACTGGGAGAAAGAGTTGTGTAAAATGTTGTGTAAAGAGTTGTGATACGACCCAGTAATTATTTAAAATTTGAATTTTATTCGAGAATGTACTTCAATTTAGTTTAGAAGTCCATCGATATACAGTTGATGTTGATTATTAAAGGCACAGTGTGTATTAATTTAAATATAGAGCTCAGTGAATCACTGATATCATATTTTTTTTTAAAAATTTTCTGCAAAAAAAAAATTTATTATTCAATGTTACTTGATTTAATCAAATACAAATGTTGCTGTATGCAGTAGATTTATACGTAAACAAGGTGATATGGCAAATGGTAAAAAAAAATCGTCATTTCATTTGAGATTTGAAAGCTACATATGATTTGACTTGCAGCAACTGTAAAATAAAAAAAAACATTATAAAACGATTATAATGATATATTCGAATTTCTTTCTAAAATCAAGTTATGTTTGTTGTTACGGGTCCTTATGATGAAAATACTTGTAGAAGGTGTAATAATTCAGACAACTCAAATCATGAAGTTAACTCCAGTGAAGTAACATCAACAATCATTTAATACTTGAACATAAACTGACATAAAGGTAAACCCAGGAGGAGTACAATAGCAAACTGTAAACATGCATCCATCTACATCGATACCCAAAGCTAGACTCTACTAATACAGACATCCGCATCCTATGATGCCCAGAGCTCGACTGATTATAAAACAAACCATGTGCTCCCAACTGTCGGTTTTAAAATACGTCATTTGGTACAAATGACGTATACACTAAAATCTACAATAAACCACAACACAATATGGCGGAATGACGCCATAGCTACTGCGGTGGGCGGAGCCTAGCGAATTGCATCATTAAGCTTAGACTATATTATTTCTCCACATTTGTTTTATGCATTAATATTTGTAGACTTATAAAGCTTGTTTAATTTCCTCCTTTTAAGACTTTTATTTAAAATTAATTAATATGGCTACCGCAACAATTTTTAGTTATTCAGGTTAAATCTAATATTTTATAAACATTCTGCAATTTTAGGCCATTGATGAAAATGGTTGACCCCCGAACCAGGGGCGGATCTAGACAACTTTGACGGGGGGGGGGGGGAGCCAAAACTGAAATGTTAAAATTATATTTGAAAATTGGTCTTAAAACAAAAAAAAATATTTCGGTAATTTAATGATGTCTGACCTAAACTTGCGGAAACGTTAATTAAAAGTAAAGAGAAATTACAAGGGCAGTAACTTGCTGCCTTTTTTTATAATATTGATTCTTTTATAGTTATCTCCATAAAATTGTTATGGAATGGCTGAAGGCATGTATATGAGTTAAATTTAGTTATAGATAGGTGCTAGTAATAAGGGAATGATATACTGATTGATTGATTTAAAGACTTAAAGGCAGACACTGTGACATACAAACAGAGAGATAGATAGATAGATAGATAGATAGATAGATAGATAGATAGATAGATGTACTAGTGGACTACTAGGTAGATTTATAAAGAGATAATTGGTTCAGTACACTTTATGATTACTTTTATATCTCTTTAACTCCTTTATAATTTTAGCACTTGTACGTTTTTCAAAAAGACGAAAAGTAGATAAGGTTGTGGGTTTTTCTTCGGCTTTTTTGTTTGTTTTTTTTTTGTTTTTTTTCATTTAAATTGCTTTATTTAAAATATAAACTCTTCACTTTTTGTGTTGCATTTTCTTGTCAAGTTTATATTTGAATCTGTCAAGTTTATAAATTATCGTTTAGCTTATGATATGTCAAAGTCGAATGAATCTTAAAAAACAGTATTTATTAATTATGGCTATAGCTGAAAAAAATAGTTTACTTAATTTTACCCAATAAATGTATGTATATATATATATATATATATATATATATATATACTTATAAGACGCATTTGTTGTCTGTCTGTATGTCTGTCTGTTCCCTTATAACTCAAGATCCAGATAACCAAATAATGTGAAATTTGTTACACATACACATAATTACATGGGAAAGGTTATAGGACAGGTTTCGTTTCATCTCGATGGGTAGTTTAATTGTAATTATTTTTTTTATTTTAGTATTTTACTATATTAAAGTAATCTCGACGGCGCCATAAATAAAATTCCTCTGTGACGTCATTTCCCTATTATCGAATAGAACTTGCGCGCTGGTGCTGTATTGTGCCTTTGTGATGCAAAGAATTGTTGATGTTTTTTCATGCTCCCTGATTTGTACAGTTTGAGGAAGATAAAGGAATGAAGAAGGATTTTAGAAGAAGTGTGAAGCCATAATAATAAGTATATATATATATATATATATATATATATATATATTTATATATATATATATATATAGAGAGAGAGAGAGAGGGGGCAGGAGGAGAGAGAGGAAAGGAGGGTAGGAGGGAGGGAGGGAGGGGGATGGACAGGGGGGAGAAAAGGAGGGGGAGAGGGAGCAGGGGGAGAGGGAGAGAGAAAGGAAGGGAGGGAGAGAGGGGGAGGGAGGGAGTAAGAGGGAGGGAGAGAGGGAGGGAGAGAGATAAAAAGTGAGGGGGCAGGGAGGGAGAGAGAGGGAATGAGGAAGGGGGAGAGAGGGGGAGGGAGAGGTGGAAAGGGGAGGGAGGGAGAAAGGAGGGAGAGAGGGGTTAGGGAGGGAGAGAGAGGTGAGGGAAGGAGAGAGGGAAAGGATGGGAGAAATGGGAGGAAGAGATAAAGAGAAAGAGGGGGCAGGGAGGAAGATGGGAGAGGGACGGAGAGAGATGGGAGAGAAGGAGGGAGAGGGAGGGAGGGAGAAAGGGAGGGAGGGAAAGGCAGAGAGAAAGGAAGGGAGAGAGAGGGGGGGTAGGGAGAAAACAGAAAGTAAACAGAAAACCTTATTTTAAACCCGGGCAAAGCCGGGTACTGGCAACTAGTATATATATACAATGCCTAGGCATTGTATAGAATGACTAGCGTCGTCTAGGAAAAGTATCAGAAAAGAACAACAAAAGCATTTATTGATAAAAACATATTTAAATATGGAATGAATGCAAAATAAAGCATATGATGTTCATACCGGAAAAAACAACGATAGCAGAGCTGAGATTGAAGTATTTGCTTCAGCAGGTAAGACTGGATTCACACTTAGAATTGTACTGTACTTAATTTTCTTCTTTCACATAAAACACTTCGTATTTTGGTATTTTGATCTGTCATGTTCATATTTCACGAATAAGTGAAGAATTGATAAATAATAAAAAGATGTTGTTTCTGGTGAGAACAAGCAGAACACAACTGGAATGGGGTAGCCTACTTGTTGCAGCAGGGAAGACTAGAATGGCATTTTGAATTGCATTTAATTTTCTTTTTCACACAAAGACACCTCATAGTTTGGCTTTTCGTCTTGCATATACATCTGACGAATCCTTGGCCGCTTCTTGTATACTGAGAAGTAGCAGCAGATCGGAGAGCTATATCAAGGTCAGGAACGTCTTCCGCTTTTATGAAATCTTTTGGACATACGGTGAGTTCTGATCTGGCATAAAGTAGCTTCAAGATTCCATGTGCAGTTCCAAGGCGGTAAAAGCCATCTACTGTCATGCTCATAACAACTGCCAACAGATTTCCAACATGGTTACACAGTAATCGGCACTAGAACTATTCTCGTAACTCCTGTCGCTAACTAATGTCCGAATCCAGTCGTATTTATACTCCTAACGTCCCCACCTTAATTTCCCTAATTACGTCACAGTATCTTTCAGAATAGTTCTCACCTAAGGAGCGCCCCTTGTCGTCATTGTTGTCTCTCCTAAACTGTCCGTCGTCGCCTCCCAGTCTACTTCTAGATTCGTCACATATTTGCTGTTTACTACTCTATTGTTTTCTGACCACCTTGTTCTAAATCGTCTGTCACCTTGTCAACCATTTTTTGCATTACTCCTACTTCTGATATATCTTCTTATCTTACAACGTCGAAGGGGATTGTCGGTCTAAATCTACTCTAGTTCCTAACAAGGCCAGTTACATACTTTGCCGAACGGGTACTCGGCATTCTATAGAATGCCTAGGCAATGTATGAAATAGCTATTCATTTCATACTTTGCCTGAAAAATTTAGGCATTCTATACATTGCCTAGGCATTCTATAGAATGCCGGATTTCACACTTTGCCTGTAACATATATAATTACAATGTTCATCAACGAAATTGCTTTCGTGTTAATAAATAATAAATTAGTTGTAAAATGTACACTTAAAATTAATAACACTATTTCTTTACTTGCAATTTAAATTATAAGAGATCTCAGTAAAAATGTATCATACAGAAGTGACGTCTATCGTTCCCTTATATTTGGATAAATCATGTATTCTTTAGCTAGGTCCATAAAAATTATATGCTGATGATAATCAAATATTTATGTACATGTTTCTCGAAGCTTGTTTAAAGAGAAATCCTAAGACAATAACAACATTTTTTTTTTACTATTAATTTGTCAGTGTTACTGAACACAATTTTATCATAGATTTATTGATTTCCAATTTCTTTGACACAAGTTGGCTGTGAGAACAAAGGCTATGACTGTTGTTGTCATTATTCCCCAAGGCCAATGGCCTGCCACTATGCTTGTTGAATTTAGAGATGGCAGACTAAAGAAAAAACTTCAAAATAATATTAAGTAAAAAAGTGATATGACATAACCATATGAAGGAGAAATGGATAAGTTTTAATGGAGAGTGTGAAACGGTATGATGGAGAAATGTATAGGTTTGAAAGGAGAGTGTGATAATGTAAAATAAGAAGATGATGCGTTTGAATGGAGAGTGTGATACGGTATGATGGAGATGTTGATGCGTTTGAATGGAGAGTGTGTTACGGTATGATGGAGAAGTTGATACGTTTGAATAGGGTGTGTGATACGGTATGATGGAGAGGTTGTTACGTTTGAATAAAGAATATGATACGGTATGATGGAGAAGTTGATACGTTTGAATGGAGAGTGTGATAAGTTTTAATGGAGAGTGTGAAACGGTATGATGGAGAAGTTGATACGTTTGAATGGAGAGTATGATACGGTATAATGGAGAATATGATACGTTTGAAGGGTGAGTGTGATACGGTATGATGGAGAAGTTGATACGTTTGAATGGAGAGTGTGATACGGTATGATGGAGAACTTGATACGTTTGAATGGAGAGTGTGATACGGTATGATGGAGAACTTGATACGTTTGAATGGAGAGGGTGATACGGTATGATGGAGAAGATGATACGTTTGAATGGAAAGTGTGAAACGGTATGATGGAGAAGTTGATACGTTTGAATGGAGAGTGTAATACGGTATGATGGAGAAGTTGATACGTTTGAATGGAGAGTGTGATACGGTATGATGGAGAAGTTGATACGTTTGAATGGAGAGTGTGATACGGTATGATGGAGAAGATGATACGTTTGAAGGGTGAGTGTGATACGGTATGATGGAGAAGTTGATACGTTTGAATAAAGAATATGATACGGTATGATGGAGAAGCTTATACGTTTGAATGGAGAGTGTGATACGGTATGATGAAGTGGAATCGTTTTAATGGAGAGTGTGATACGGTGTGTTGGAGAAGTTGGTACGTTTGAATTGAGAGTTTGATACGGTATAATGGAGAAGATGATACGTTTGAATGGAGATTGTGATACGGCATGATGGAGATGTTGATAGGTTGAAATAAAGAGTATGATATGATATGTTGAAGAAGTTGAAACGGTTGAACGGAGAATATGATTCATCTGCATAAGACGGATAGTGACACGTGAGAGTTTTGGGTTTTATTTACAGTGGTAGCAAAGAAAACTGTTCAGGTCATGGTAAAGTTACCTCACTGTTTCCCGTGGTGCTCCCATAACAATTGCACTATTGGTTATGGTATGGGTGAAATAATGGAACTTCAAAAATAGTCATATAAGGCTTTAGATATTATAAAAGATAGTCATCTCATCTTTACATTTAGGTGAGCGATTTTTTTCGTGGTCGTAGAAAGGGTCATTCAGATAAAATAAACAAGTTAGTTCTCAACTTAATTTCAGTAAAACGAGCCAAGCAACACACAATTGTTATCTAGTTTAGAAATCAACCGCTACTAATATGTTTATTGAGTTTTTTTCTATCTGTATGTAAAGTCAAACATATTTTATTCTTCATTGCGTGAAGTCCAACATATTTTTTTCTTCTTTGTGTGAAGTCCATGAAAAGGGACAAGTGTCAACCATTTAGATCCTGTTATCCACAAATGGGGTCGTTTTTTTTTTAAATCGCCCTTCTTTCATCCTGAGATAGTACGACAGCGATGTAGGCACCACGGGAGACTAATGTATTTGTAGCTAAACAGCCCTGTTCTATTGAGCGATGTTCCATTGTAATGCTATTCTAATTTAAAGCTTTTGTTTTCTCCATATACACATTTTCTAAACTTATATTATTTTATTTTTTTTAAAATAGTAAAAAAATATTGTTAAGCTATGACATTTGTGAAATCTTGTGATTATTGTGTTACATTGAAATTATTATAGTCAAAATTCATTTTGAAGAACGTTTGGAATCAGCATATAAGTAAGCATTAAAGTGCAAGTACACATTCTTGAAATGGAACTAAAGAGACGGACAGACAGACATGCATACAGTAGTTTATATATATTAGAAAATTGCTGTCATGATTATATTTCCTGGTTTCATTTTCTTTGTTTGGTATTACGTTGTCGATTCGAGTTTCGTACTGCTATGTCATTTCTGATATGCCCACACCAATAAGCCTAATTTTTCATATTTCATATAAACTTCTAAGCATCATTGCTCTAGTGTTGTTGGATATGTCCGTACTTTGCAGTGACTTGCTTAGGCAATCGTTGACAATAATCTGGACCAATATTTCAGCATAAGCCTACACATTAAATGAGAAATTAGTTAAAGGTAGCTAATGGTTCGCTCCAGATTTAGTATAAAAATAGCATACTTAGGCATATCTTGAAGTAGACCATATCCTTCTGTTACTTCAATGTATTCACTGCAGCTACTCTTTCAATGTGACCTTTCAATGTTACACGTACAACTGATAACTTTTTTCACTCGTAATGGACATGCTGCAAGATCACATATCATAGATGTAGATTTATAAATACTGAAGAACCACAATAGATTCTTAAATTTGATTGAAGAGCCGAACCATGAAAAATCATTTGTTTGTATTTAAAATAGTATGTCATAATATCATGTCATAACATTGGCAAAATAAACAAGGCAGATTAATTTACGAAAGAGGTATAATTAATTTTAACAGATTTATTAAGCATTAGCATATAGGATGTTTGTATTGAATCTGTTATTGAGACCAGTTTATTGACATGTATCAATCACGTCAAGTGATGCGAATTGTTTTCTTTGTATTCAAAAACAATGCTAAACATGTGTTTTTCTCGTACCGTGGTTTCTGAACTAATTAAGTATGTCAACCCCTGTTACCCCTTCCCTATCATATTTTGTAACACTTCGCTATACGTAAGTCTTGTTTACCCTACCCTCCACTATTGTACATACCCCCTCCACAACCCATCCAAAAAATACACATAATCATTTATAAGTGCCTTTTCTTTCATAAAATAATAGTATAGCCAGAAAGTACTCTCTTCCTTATTATTAACACGTTTTTTTTTATATTCCCCCCCCCCCTTTTCCTAACCCAGTTACATTTTTGACACACTAAATTAAAGATGACGTTACTTTTTGCTTACCCAACCACCGTACCTCCTCTGTCACAAAACACGTTTACACAAGTTACAAATCAAACTAGTAGTACGCTTCTGCAGATGTTCACTAACAAGGTCATAAATTAGAATTACGAAAGTTATGGATAAGACAAAATATTTATATAAATATACTGCATAATAATAGAATTACATTTATATAGACTATCAGGTTTAAAAAAAATGTAGTTAACACCATAATAAGTTTATATCTTTTTTAAATTACATGACAGAATATTCCATAATTATCTTTATAAGTGATTCATTTATTTAGTCAAAAATTAAAATCAGCTGATAACATAAACAATGCTTTATTTTGATATTATTAGCAGGCTATTTTATTTATAAATGATTGTTACCTGGCATAAGAAATTCAAGATAACATTGTCTTGTTTCTTGCCATTCATCATTGAAAAGATGAAGGCCTGGTGCCCTAGCTGGAAGTGTCGAATCGCTTTGAGAGGTCCATCATCAATAATGCCATAGTCATATATGTTTGTTCCCTAAAGTTATGGATAAGACAAAATATTTATATAAATATACTGCATAATAATAGAATTACATTTATATAGACTATCAGGTTTAAAAAAAAATGTATTTAACACCATTACAAGTTTATATATTTTTTAAATTACATGATAGAATATTCCATAATTTTCTTTATAAATGATACATTTATTTAGCCAAAAATTAAAATCAGCTGATAACATAAACAATGCTTTAGCACGTGTTATTATTAATTGATTCATTATAGAAAATTATAAAATTTTAAAGAAAAATAAGATTTATTTAACATAGAAATGAATTCTTTAACAAATAATACCCAGGAAAATAGAAAACAAAATATTTTTCATTTAAAAAAATAAAAATTATTAGCATAAAATAAGAAAACTTCGTACTTACATTCTTAGATAAGCATTCAGTGGAGAAACTAATGCAATATCTTCATGATATGATGAATAAAGGCTACCATCTGACTCCCATTCATGAGAACTTTACTAGGGGAATAGTTTGAACTAAAATCCGAGTCGTCTGGAGACGTTTTATTATTTAAAAGGCGACAGAAGTGTGCAGACAGATACACGCTGTAAACGAACCAGTCAAAATGGCGACTGACGTGTCGGCACAAAAGGTTTTTTTTCTCGTGTAATATTTTTAATTTCAAAATTTTTTTTTTATTGTTCATTTTTATTTTAACTAATTTTATTATCGCTCTGTAAAATAAAAAAAAATATAAAACAATATTTTGAAAGAAAATATTTTTTTTTTGGGTTTAAAAGTGTGTTATTCTCATCCGTCTTTAATCCATGAAATTCCATTGGTCGGACGCCGGAGACTTAATAAATTTTAAAACTAGATACATGTTATGTTTATCTGCGACGTTTAATTTTTCGTTTCGACTTTCAACTAAGCCCAAACATAGATGAACATAAATTATCAGTTGGGGTATTATTAACTGCATACTTTGAAAGCATGATTTTTAAGAATCGTAAATTTTTTCCCTCTCGATATTTTTTTTTTCTTATTTTCCTTTCTTTAGTTGGCTAAAAAATCTTGTAAATAATTCAGTTAAAACCACAAATTGGTTAAACACAAATAGACTGCTAGTTAAATTCTTTTTTTATTTCAGTTTTTTTTATTGATGTAGGTAGGGGGCATGTGCTGGGATAATTTAACTGTTGATATTATCATGTGGCACCCTAGTTTTTAAATATAATTACCACACACATTATAAGCCAGGTTTTTCAAGCAAGGGAAATAATTGCTGACAATGTAAGAAACTAAGGGACACAATCAAGAAATCGTTGCGTTTTTTTATTTCAGGCTGCTCTGCCCATCCATCAAATTTTCTGACAATTTAGTCCATATAATTACAGTTTTTATGCTTTTACTTAAATTAAAACAAATATTAATCTATTGTTATGCTTATGTATTGTACTTGTCTCTGTAATTCTGGTACCCAAAGACGTTGTTAAGTTAAAGGGTCTATGGAAAGTTACATTATGGGGGCTCTATAAAGCTGATGTCGAACTTCCCCTATCAATCGTTAAAAAAGCGTAAAGTTCTCTCAACCCTCTAAGCTCATTTAGGCAGGCTTATGAAATCCCAAATGACGACATATTAAAGAATTATGTTGTTAGCACAACGTCCAGTTGACTCTACTTCACTTATTCAAGTTTAATGCCATTTTAAAGATTGGTGGACTTGGGTTTTAAACCAATATTCATTTGCCTGGGAAAATATTCTTGGTACTAATCGAGGATCGAACCTAAACCCCTCAGGTCAAACTAATTGTTTACCAGTGCTAGGTCATCCTACTCGTGTTAGAAAGTATAGATATCAGCAACAAAAAAAAAACCGTCCAATTTGAGGGCTTCCTTAGCAGATAATGCTTTTTATAGTGACCCCAATGACCTGCTGTCCAGTTAAACCACGTCTTGATACGCCACCGTTACTACCTGAATGATGTCTTTTTTAGACACGAAAACATTATACATCATTAAAACAATAATAACAGTATGTATCTCTATATGTTTCTCCTGTGCAATGAATGTATACGACATTTTAATCGTGTGTTTTTTTATTCTATACAGTTTGAACACTCAGTCATTTTTATTTACAATGTTTGTTCTATGAAATTTGTCTAAAATTGTCTTATTTTTTTATCTTTTCATAAATAATCACATAGTTGACAAACTTTCTAAATAACCTGGACAGGTGTGTAGGGATTGTGGATCGGTATATCTGTCTTGGTATTTTTGAACTTCTTTACTTGGTGACGAACATATTCTGGAAACCAAACTTTGGAACAGATCAGCACAGTACAACACTGGTGCTTAATGCATATTTATCTATTCTATCATCTATGTAGTTATCAATCAGCAAATCAAGCATCCAATTAGCCACACATACATTAGTTAATCTGAATATGCAGCTGTCTATATCATTACATAATTAGGTCAATATTGTTCTTAATGCATATGTTAATCTGGTTTGATTCTTAAATGTAATATTCAAGTTTACTTTCATCGTAGTCCATAATGTAACCATTGTTTAATAATTGTAAGATATAAAATTGTAATAATATTTTTATTTAGCATATTAGCTATATAAACAGAGCAAATATTTAAATTTAAGAATCAAACCAGATTAACATATGCATTAAGAACAATGTCGACCTAATTATGTAATGATAGAATAGATAAATAGATAGAAAGATGTACTAGGTAAATTTTAAAAAAAAATAGATGGTGCATTACGTTTCATAATTTATTTTTATATCTGTTTTACTCCTGTACAATTTTAGCACTTGCATATTTTTTCAGAAAGACGAAAAGTAATTAAGATGATGGTTTTTTATCAAGTTTTTTTTGTTTGTTGAAATTAAATAAGTTAAAATATTAACTCTTCACTTTTGGTGTTTCATGTTTGTCAAAGTTGAATAATTCCTGCACACAATGTTTGTTATATATGGTTTTAACTAAAACAAATTGTTTACTTATTTTACCCTTTGAATATGTATCAATATGAATTTATAGTGTTCATCAAAGAAATCGCTTTCGTGTTTATAAATGGTAAATTAGTTGTGTAAGATAAATTGTTCCATTTGTACTTTAAATTAATAAAACTTTTAGAAAAAAAATATTTTATGTGACTTTATACTTTTTACATGCAATCTTGATAAATAGAGATCTAAGATCAAAGTTAACGTAGGAAGATGGGACGTAAAACATTGCCGTCATAATAGACAATGACATGTATACATTAGCTTAGTCCGAAATGAAGTATTGGCTGTTGATAATCATATATTTATGTACATGTTTCTCGAAGCTTAATGATGAAAAGACCTAAACAACATTTTCTTTGTACTATAACTTTGTCAAAGTGTTTCTGAACATGATAATGAATGATTAATTGATTTCCCATTTGTAATTTTCTTTGAGTTTGTGGACGGTGTGGATATATGCTATGATTGTTGTTGTTTTTTTGGTTACCTCAGGCTTGTTTTATATGTTGTTGTTTTCTGGTTACCTCAGGCTTGTTTTATATGTTGTTGTTTTCTGGTTACCCCAGGCTTGTTTTATATGTTGTTGTTTTCTGGTTACCCCAGGCTTGTTTTATATGTTGTTGTTTTCTGGTTACCCCAGGCTTGTTTTATATTTTGTTGTTTTCTGGTTACCTCAGGCTTGTTTTATATGTTGTTGTTTTCTGGTTACCCCAGGCTTGTTTTATATGTTGTTGTCAATAGCATGCCATCGCACTTGTTGAATTTGGAGATTCGGCGGAATAAACCAAAAGCTTTAAAATAATCAATGTTAAGTAAAAGAGTGATACGGTATGATGGAGAGAGTGATACGGTATGACGGAGAGAGTGATACTGTATGATGGGAAGTGTAATGTAGTTTAAAGGAGAGTGTGATAAGTTGGTACGTTCAAATACGGCATGATGGAGAACTTAATACGTTTAAATATATAATGTGAAACAATCTAACCAAGAAATTGATAAGTTCGAATAGAGAATGTGATACGGTATGATCAAAAGTGAGATACGGTGTAATGGATCGTGTGATACGGTATGACGGTGAGTGCGATATGTATAAATGAGAGTTTGATACAGTATGATGGAAAGTGTGATACGGTATCACGGAGAGTGTGCTAGTTTATGATGGAGATTTGATACGGTATGATGGAAATTGTGCTACTGTATGACGGAGAGTGTTTATACGTTATGATGGAGAATGTGATACGGTATGACGGAGGGTGTGATACGGTATGATGGAGAGTGTGATAATATGATAGAGAATCACACGGTATATGGAGACGATGATACGATATGACGGAGAGTGTTATACATATGATGGAGAGTGTGATACGGGATGACGGACGGTGTGATAAGGTACGATGGAGAGCTACATGGTATAATGGAGAGTATGATACAATATGATAGAGAATGTGACACGGTATATGGAGACGATGATACGATATGCCAGAGAGTGTAATATGGTTTGACTGAAATTAAGGTACGGTATAACGGTGAAGTTAATACGTTTGAATAGAGAGTGTGGTATGGGAAGACTGAGAGATTAATATGTTTGAATGGAGAGTGTGATACGTTTGAATTGAGTATGATACAGTATAACGGAGAAATCAATACGTTTGAATAGCGTATGATACAGTATAACGGATAATTCTTTAGTTTGAATAGAGTATGACACAGTATAACGGAGAAATCATTACGTTAGAATACAGTATGATAAAGTATAAAGGAGAAATCAATACGTTTGAATAGAGTATGATACTGTATAACGGATAATTCTTTAGTTTGAATAGAGTATGATACAGTATAACGGAGAAATCAATACGTTAGAATACAGTATAATACAGTATAACGGAGAAATCAATACGTTTGAATAGAGTATGATACAGTATAACGAAAAAATCAATACGTTTGAATAGAGAGTGTGAGCTTGATACGATAAATGGAGAGTGTGATAATCTAGAAAGTAAAAAGTTTGGGTAGGAGAGTGTGATACTGGGTCTGAGTCTAATGGGCCCTTTCTACCACCCTTTCTACGACCCTTTCTACGACCCCGCAATAGCCAGTGCTTCAACGCCCAAGGGTGCAGTAACAATTGTAACATGAAAGGCACCAACTATCATTATAATCAGTACGGTGTTTAAATTAATTATAATAGGAGCTAGAATGTGAAAAAAGCCATAAATAAATATGCTCAGCTGTCCATCATCTATATTGGAAAGAGACCAAAATCGATGCAAGACAGTATTCAGCCAATAGAATCATTGGCTTGAAAATGAACTAATTCATAGAGAAACTGTCACACGCTAGTTTTTTTTTTTGCTGGAAAAGTACTTAGGAAATTAATTAGCTGATGTGGTATGTAAAAATACATGAACATTTTTCAGACAAGCATCAGGAAATGAATTCTTTAAATATTTAATGCTTACTTTTATTGTGTGAAAACTAAAACACTTTTTTTTTTCATAAAATGTATAACTTTGTTTTTAAAATTAAAAACAATATGTGTTGTGTTAAAAAAATGTAGTTAACATGTCAAATTTTGAGTAGTATAGATGTAGTTTACTGATCAGAATATTGCAAATATTTACATGGGGAAAGTCCGTGCACTTAAAATGTATAAATTGGGGTTGATAATATCAGAAAGGTACCCAACTGCTGTATTGTAAACACATTTTGCAATCTATACATCAATATCTTATGTTATAATAAAAAAATTGATAATTTATTAAAATTTTATGTCTGTAGTTACAATGAGTTCACCAGGTAACACAGAATCGATTCAAAAGACACAAATATCTCAAAGGTCAGTGTCAATAGACAAAATGGAAGTGCAGATTGATGGAGTCTATTGTGAAACTAGAAGAGACCTTATATGGGAAGCATTGAACAACTTCTCTGCACGAACATCCCTAAATGGACTTGTGTTTATCCAGACTTCTAGTAGTTTAAAAATGAAACTTTTCTGGATATTTGTATTCATTTCAGCAGTTATTGCACTCGTGTATCACACATACAGGTCAGTGAGAATACATTATAAATAGATAAATAATATATATATATATATATATATATATATATATATATATATATAATGCAATACAATTATTTTTAAACAGTATTATGTGTAATTGTCTTAATGTGATTTCCATAAAAATACAACATTCTTTTCAAAAAAGGCCTACAATGTAAAGTAAAAAAAAAATGGCAAAATTATTTACTTGTAGAATAACATATTTTCTGTTAGTTTAATAGATGTTAAGTCCTACATCATGGAGAAAAAAAAGGTTAAGAATGTGTGTTGATATTTAACCATTGTTAACTCGAACTCTATTGGAATAAAATATAATTATCAATTGATATAAATAATGTTCTACCGATAACCATATCAATACAAAACTGTTCGACCGTCGATGAAGTTTTTGTTAACATTATAATAGACATGCATTTAAAAGTGAGAGAACTGACTAAAATACTAGTCTTTAATGTGATTGAATTTTCTATGTCGATTGGATGCTTTTACAGAGTGTGATTCCAATATGATCAATATTAGCATACTGCATAATTATGATCAATATTAATCTACTCTACACATATGATCGATTCTGGAATACGCTTTAAACATATTCAATATTAACATACTCTACAAAAACGATCAATATTAGCATACTCCGTAAAAATAACAAATATTAAAATACTCTTTAAACATGATCGATATTAGCATTCGCTATAAGCATGATCGATATTAGCATATTTTGTTAATTTATTTAATGATCTATAGCACCGTTGAAGACTATTTGGAATACAGAACAAAGGTAGATACCGAACTTATCATGGAGAAATATCTCAACCTTCCAGTGATAACAATCTGTAACGATAATCCTTTACGATTGTCTAAGGTAAACCAAAAAAGCATTTTCTGTACTTTTCATGTTTTTTTTAGAATTAAAATGCTCTAAAAAACTGCATTTGTTTGGTTGATTTATTTAGAGTATCTCATACAAATTTAAAATAAAATGTTTTCTTTCTTATATGTATATATTTTAAGAATAATCATTTAAAGCTAGACGAACATTTTAAAGAAATGGAAAAGGAAAAAAATCGAATAAAATAAATATGACTGTATGGCTAACTTGAATTAACTCTTTGCTGAGCAAAGGGCCTCTGCAACCACAACCATGCGCACTCTGTTTTTTGAGGCCTGTTTTCATATCACCCATGTCTGGTTGCAACTTTTCATCTCTTGTTCAGACCTACTCCAAAGTTGTCTTCTGGCGGCCAACACTTCTCTGATCGTGTGGATTCCGCTGATGAGCCATTTTCAGAATGTTTTCTGTAGACTTCCTGAGTGAGTGGTCAATCCATCTCCATTTTCTTCTGAATTCTTGTATGTCTATGGGGACTTGGTTTTTCAGCTGCCAGTGGTCTTTGATCCTGAATTAATCTTGTCGCCTTACCTTTAGGATTTTCCTGTGGCAGACCTTTAGGATCGTCTGTAGTTCGTTGGTCAATGAGTTGGAGACTCTTCATGCTTTTGCACCTTATAGAAGGACGAATTTGACGTTAATGTTGAATATACTGAGTTACGTTGAGAGGGACGATGTTTTCAATACATGCTTTATTGAGACAAAGGCATGTCTGGCCTTGCATATTCTGGTTTTGACATCTTCGTCTGATCCGCCTGTGTCAGAAACAATGCTACCGATGTAAGTAATTAGGTCTACTTATCTCAGATGTTCATCGCCAAGGGTGATAGGTGCCTGGCTTTTGCTAAGTAAGGTCATGACTTATGTCTTGTCTGTATTTATGTGTAGCCCCGTATTGGTAGCTTTTTCGTCTGGTTTATTAGTTTGTAGCGTGCGATTAATATTTTGAGCTAACAGACACATTTTATCAGCAAAGTCTAGGTCTTGTTAGCATGGTGCCTTGAGTTGTCTGTCTGCCTCATGACTATTTAGAAGATCATGGGGGAAGGTAAACATCCCTGACGTTCTCCAGTTTTAACTTTTAAATTCGTCACTTTGCTTGCCTTTATGTATCACTAGGCAGGCGGCATCTTCATAGTGTTGCTGAATAAGATGTATGTATATAATAATATATAATAATATATAATATATAATAATAACACTGGATAACAAAAATATGATTTGAAAATCGTCCTGGGTTTGCCAGCTGAATTAGACTAATTTTGATGCTCTGAGTCCAAAAATGACCTTGGTTTTCCTCAATCAGGTCAGGATTATTAGCTACCGAATTTTTTTTTAAAAATCGTTTTTTTTTTTTGTGTGTTAAAAACCAAATTTTGCGAATTTTCTTCTGAAAAACCTCTGACGGATTTTTTTTTCCGTTTTACTGAAGAAATAAAAGGCAATGTGTTCAAATTCATTCAGTTTTTATTTACTCCACCAAATTTGATAAACATATTTATCATAATATTAGTATAAGAATGAGCGTTACGTGAAACAAAAGTTCAGAGTTCAAGGCATAAATCGGCGTTTCTTCGATTACCGTGTGTGAGCAGCTGCTGGGTTGTCTCTCTTCAGCGACCAGCAGTAGTCCGCCAACATGACTGCGTCCCACCTCCCCTGGTACCTTTCCTCCATTTGGCGGATGTCCTGATGGAACCTTTCTCCCTGCTCAATACTCATCGCCCCAAGGTTTTCAGGAAACTTTTCCATGTGTGAGGACAGGAAGTGCATCTTTATACTCATCAAACACCCGAGTTTTGGAAGTCCTCTATCGTGCTGATAACTCTTCGTGTTCCCCAAGAAGTTGTTCACCACCTGCACAAACGATTTCCAGGTTAGGCGTCAAGCGTGTTCATGGAGTTTTAAAACTCTGTGTCCTTTATAAGCTGCCGTATCTGTGGGCCGTCGAAAATGCCGGCCTTCAGCTTCTAAATGGCCATTCGAAATGCTCGGCACATGTAGTTGAAGCACCTCCCATCCTTGTCCAGAGCGCGCGTAAACTATTTCAATAACCCAAACTTCATGTGTAGCGGTCAACAAGAGGTTCGTTTATGATGTTTCTTGCCACTCTTTCTTTACTTAGTGCTGGGCTTTGTCACGACTGTCCCACATACATATAAAGCATGGGTACTTCGTGAACCCGGACTGCTGACCATGTAGAAAGTTCACCATCTTCACATCGACGCAGATGATCCATTGATGGTGCTCATATTGGATTTTGTCGAGCACATACTTCACTGCTTCATATTAATCTTCAAGAAATGTTGAGTGCCCAAGAGGGATTGAGGCAAACTGTTTCCCGATGTGAAGGAGCACACACTTCAAAGAACGCTTGCAGCTGTCAATGAAGAGTCGCCAATCTCTCGGACAGTATTGAGGACCGCCGAAGTTTATCAAGAAGTCCAGCGACATCTCGGCAGTACACAAGTTCTTCCTCCTGGCATAAGTAGCCCATGTATTTCTCATGCCTTCTACGGAAGAAAGTCATACGCGCGTTCTTGCCAAGTAGATTTTTCTGTTTGAGTCTGGAGGCCAACAGCTCAGAGGAAGTCTTCGACAAGCTGAGATCCCGAACCAGATCATTAAACTCACATTGTGAGAACGGTTGATGACCCTCTTGTGATTCATACTCCTCTTCTGTATCTCCTCCCTTTCTGAAGTGATGACCTCATCGTCGCTGTCAGGAAGCTCCCTGAAAGCTGGTACAAGAATTTCTTCGCAGTGAACAACTGGACGACGGACAGATGGAAGGTCGGGGTACTGGAGGCTGTGCCGATTCTTCCGGTTGATGCCAGTAGTATTGATGGTACAGAAGCAACAATCCGATACATGGTCAAACGGCTCCTTCCAAAACATCGGAATCCCAAACTTCAGTGAAGTTTTCGCGCCCTTCGTCCACAATCGGAGGTATTCCACGCACAACTTGCACACCGAGTGCGGTGCCCAGGACTTACCTTGGTCACCCAGCTTGACTTTAAAGTAAGCCTGGTAGGCGTGCTTCACATATCTTGTGAGTTCTTCCTGTCTGCTAACAGCGTGTATTCTCCGCAGATGTAGAACGTCAGGATTATTCCTGCATTACCGTCACACTGAAGCCATATCAATGGACTGAAAGTAATAGCAGGATGCAACTGAGTAAGCCAGTGAAATTTAGAATCAATGTGATTGGCTTATTTAACCCAATCAAGTGATGATGCATTAAATAATCAAGTGATAATCCAGATTGATGATTTATAAATAAAATATAATCTCTGTTTTTATAATTGTGATTATTTTGCTGCTAAATTTTATGTACCTAATTTACAGAATTGATTGAACTCAAAACCACTGATATTAGAACACATATAGCTCGTCAGGTAGGTCTATGGCTGTATCTCAAGAAGTTGACCTGACAGAGCAAAGTCAATGTGATATTCGGACTCAGAACACCAAAATTAGTTTAAATCAGTTGAGAAACCCCTGTCGATGTTTTGGCTGCTACCCAGTGAATTAGGTCAACAGTAGGCTACATGTTATAGTTTGAAATTTTTTTTTATCTTCTAAAAATATGAATAAATCGTTTTGTTTTCATTCATATACCAACAGTACATAGCATTGTTTTTTATTGGGTTTTTTTTGCTGATATATGCCATTAAAATTTTGTCTACAGATAAAAATGGTATCAAATGACATACAAGAGTTATTAGGATGGGCCAGGTAATTAAGAAACTCATCATAATATGTCAGCGTGTTGTAAGCTTGAGCTTCTTTGTGTCAGTGGTTTTAAGCCTTAGCCGGTTTGTGTCAGTGGTTGTAGGCCATAGCTTGTTTGTGTTAGCGTTTATATGTATGTTTGTATGTAATTGTCTGTGTGATTATGTCCTGTCGTGTATAAATATCATGAGAACAGAATGTAATGCGACTTATAAAAAATTCCATATGACCAACTTATGATGGACACAAGAGTTAGCACTTTAAAATCTGACAAAAGAATATAGCCATGCATATAAAGTTGACTGTTTCTATTCACCGGGGGATGGTCTTTCGGTAAACATTTGACTGTCGACCTGATGGAACAAGGTATGATCTCTAGTAAGAACCAAGGGAATTTTTAAGGTGAAGGTTCCCTCTCAGTGCAGGCTTCAGGTATAAGCTACACACGCTATAGCTTAGAGACCCCACTTTCTTTTGTCCCCCCCCCCTAAATATTGTCCTATATTTTATATGGCCATTAATGCATACAGTTGCTCAAGCTAATTAAAATAATGACTAATTTTTTGTTTTCCATTTATGGTAGGAGAAATGGCAACAACACGAAATAAAGTCTATCTTCTAGATAAATACGTTGAAGGTATAACTGGTGGAAAGTTGTCATCACTGCGGCAAGCTCTTGGTCGTTTTTTTGTTTCTCCATCTTGAAAATAAAAACACAATTCGCCAGGCTTCAACTGCCGTCATAAAAGAAACCACAGTCTTTTGTCAGAAAGCGAAAATTCTACTGAAAGATGTTCAGAACTGCCAAAGCAAGATAGAAAAATATTTGAGCAGTAGAGGCTGTTGAAGAAAAATAAAGGTAGAACTTGTACTACACAGAAAGCCAATGAAAATGTATTTGTTGAAAATCTGGATGACATGTTTGATCTAGTACATGAAGATGTATTGACAATGATTACAATTGATGAACACAGACAGTTTCTTCTTGCACAGCGGGAGAAAGGTCGCAAAGGTTGTATGACAGGATTTGACAAGCAATTGAATGTAAGAGAAAAAAGAGCTGCAGAAAGAAAAACGATTTTGAATGCAAGAAGACAGCGCATGAAACAGTTGCAAGAACGTAGCTTTAGATCAGTAACACTTGGGTCCTCTTCCAGTTCAGACGATGAAGTCAGTACTTTTGAAACTGAAACGAATGAAGCCAAAGCTAGGGCACCTAGAAAACGAGAAAGAAAAGTCGCACTGACACCATCGTTGGCTGCTGCACTTGATAGATCAAAGCTGTCTGATCGTAAAGCCATGTATGTAATTACAGAAACAGCAAAAAGCATGGGTGTAGAAATTAACAGCTTGACACTCAACCGAAGTTCCATTCGTGTACAGCGCAAAAAGCTGCGGATTCAAGTGGCTAGTCAAATGAAAGCTGACTTCAAACCTGATGTTCCATTAGTAGTCCACTGGGATGGCAAATTTCTCCAGGACCTGACAAGTAATGAACACATAGACAGAATGCCTGTGCTTGTGTCTGGGAAAAATATTTCCAAATTGTTGACTGCTGCATAGCTTCCTTCAGGTACTGGTGAGGCCCAAGCCAAAGCTGTTTATGCAGCACTTGCAGAATGGCACAGTACCAACAAGGTCTGTGGAATGTGTCTCGATACAACTACCTCCACCTCAGGCTTGATAAATGGAGCATGCATTTTGCTTCAACAGTTGCTGGGCAAATATTTGCTGTCATTTGCTTCTCGCCATCACATTATGGAACTTCTTATTGGTACTGTCTTTAAGACCTGCGTTGGTTTTATATCAGGTCCTGAAGTGTAATTTTCAAAAGGTTCAAATTTCAGTGGGGGCTCATTGACACTAACCATTTTTAACCAAGTACTGATGATGAATCGATTTCAATTTTCTTCACTGACAAGAGAGATTACATCCTTGAGTTTGCAGCATTTCACCTACAACTGCTGTAAACGTACTTTGGTGATGGAGATGGACGAACCTGAGAGTACCTTGAGTGCAGTCCACTGCTTCAATACATTAGTTAATTTGCAAATTGTTACAAATTGTTCAAATCAATCATAGAGATTCATAAAATGATAAGTTGATAACATTTAATGTAATACTGAATTGAATATTCATATTAACGTTCATTTGCACTGTTTTGCATTTTACTGTTTATTGTTTAATTAACGTTGACAAATTTACATGACTTACAAATTGAGATGCATTGAGCTACCTCTAAATATATTCAGATTTGGTATTTGTTTTTCTTATAGTGTTTTCACGCCCAAAGGAACAAAATAATGGGTTACGACCAATGAAAATGTTAATTTTTTTAAAATAGTGCCATATAAGGACCACCCTAATAAATAAGATATAAGATAGATTAGATAGATATAATAGTTAAGATAGATATATATATATAAATAGATAGATACCATATCGATATTTTCTAATATTTTCCTACCAGTATTGTGAAAATGTTTCATTCCATTGAATACAACAACTGCTATACACTTGACACTTCCAGCTTGCAACAATGGTTCAACAATACATTAAAAGGTAAGATTTATTAATAAATACGATCTTCATCTTAATTATTATAATTTCATATTCATTGAAAAAATACATTTTAAATAATATGCTTTTTGCATATAATATTACTTTATTATAATGAGATTATTTTCATACACAAATATTTATTTCAAGCATTATATAATTCAGTAACAAGTTACAAATTTACCTCATAACTAACTATGTGACATTGGCTAAGTGACATTGGCTAACTTTTTGTACAGCCAAAGTTGTTTTTTTTAACCACATAGCGAAGATGAACACAATCTTTCATTTTGCGGGATTGTGTTTATCTATTACATTTATTTTGTTCAGTTCATTAAGACAGCATTATTATTTCGGTTAAATCTTTGCTTATAGTTTATCATGTACGTGTTATTTCTCAAAAGGTCTTGAGCTTGTTTTTTACTTGGAGCCCGAGGAATATATTCCTTGGATAACACAGACTGAAGGAATACAGCTTCATGTCCACCCTAAAAAATCTTACATTAATCCTGAATACAACGCGATAACACTAAGTCCTGGAATGATGACACTGGTTGCTGTCACTCAAGTAAGATTATTCCTAACATAAGTATTAAGTTACCGTAAAGTGACTGACGAATTTACTTAAAAATTACCCATACGTACTGACATTTATTTTATTAATACAAAAAAACTAAAATAAGAAACATTTTTAAAATATTGGCAAGGCCGAGTGGTGTAGATACTCGACTGTCAACCTGAGAGTCCTGGGTTGGAAACTCGTTGAGAACCATGGGAATTTGTAGAGGTGAAATGTGTTTTCAGAGTCATCCCGCAAGTTCACCCAGCATTAAATGGGTACCTGACTTTAAGTTGGGGAAGTAAAGGCGGCTGGGCGTTGTGCTAACCACACAATCCCTTCATATGCCGAGGTTATAGAAACAGATGAATTCTACACTTCATCTGCCCCGATGGTCCGTTAGGGCTAAGGGAATTTTACTACTTACTACTACGTACATAATCTTAAGATTAGTTTCATGAATTTATATAACTATTTAAATATTTTGTATTATTTAATATTCATATTATGTTTTTATAATATATCTCAGTTTAATACAATTGAGGTACACATAATGATAGATAAAATGTACATATCCTTTCTCCGTCTCTCAATTTAGTATTACATGTGTAATCCATTTGCATGTGTTAGATCATAGGTAGCACCGAAAGGCGTTTCTGGAGTGGCCTCTCTTCCGGTTTCACTGATGGTTCCAGCCCAGTGTCTTCCTGGCGAATTAGAAAGCAGGTTTATGTGAGGCCGGAAAGTTCAAACTTAAATTCTCGTTCCGCACACTGTATATTTACACACTTTATGAGACGGCAAATAAATAATTACAAAAAACAAAAAAAACAATTAAAAGGGATAAACCAAATGCCAGTGGTGAATATGCTAGATAATAATTATAAAATGTTTTCCTAGGTTAAAAAGCTGGACAATTTTCTAGCATAACTTAAGATGAATAATGGATGACGGATTCAACGTAGTTTGTGAGTTATGTCCCCTGTAAGGTTGAGATAAAATACCTTAGATCGCTTGAACCACTACTGGGACTGTTTCATGGTGCCCACGATAGACTAACGGTCGTGTGGTTAAGCATTCTATTGACCAATGGATAATCCAGGTCATGGTGCAAGGCCATTGCACTATCGGCTGTGGTGGGGATGAAAGAAGGCAACCATAGAAAAGTGCAAAAGTCCCTTAAGTGGTTTATAGCATCTAGGATATTTTGTGGCAGAAATGACTTCTCATTCAATGAGTTATGCAAGCGCCTTCAAAATCGAATGATATTAATACATTTTTTTTACATCGTTTCACTTTTGCAAGCACCAAATAACGACGGCAAACATATGCACAATTAAATAATTTGATGTAATTACTTTCATCATTTGATGCTTTTAGTTTGTAACAGTTGCCATCATTGGGTTTAGAATTATGTACGACTTCAAAGTCGTCCGTAAAATCATAACACTTGCCGAAATGCAAGTTTAATGCAAAGATATACAATCTAACTTTGGTGTAGAGAAGAGATTGAACGTGTCTCTCTACTGGAATTTTAGGAAGAATCAAAATTTTTAAATGGCAGTTGCAATTAAGCAATAATACATTATAACCAAAGTTTTTAACGAGCAAATGGAGAAAGTGCTATATAGTTCATTTAATTTCACTTAATCTATGTATGTATATTATTAGAACAGCGTGTAAGAAATTAAGAAAGTAAGAAGCCGAATTGAACGTGCGCGCGGGTGCTATATCGTGTCACATCAACTTGCTTCAGTGCAGCAAAATGGCTTAATGAAGTAGTTATTTCTTTACTTTTCAGTGCATTTTTATAAAATGGCCATCTCTATTTTAGTTTTCCAGTCTGGTTATGTTAGCGCTGCCTCCATTGTGAAAGTTTTTATTTTTAGAGCATTTTCGAAAAAAAATGCTCTATTGTCCCCGTTTTGTCTGTCTGTCTGTCTGTCATCACCCTATATCTCAACAACCATAAGTCCTAGACCCATGATGTATATATCATTTTGTAGGTCTTGGCCTGCCAAGAAATGACTTTTTTCCATTTCGCGATCTGACCTCTGAGGGCCGTAAAAGGGGGCTTAGTACCGTTTTTTACTATATAAGCTATATTAATAATGGAGCGCCCTATATCTCAACAACCATAAGTCCTAGACCCATGATGTATATATCATTTTGTAGGTCTTGGCCTGCCATGTGTACATCAAAAGCTCATTTTGCGATAGGACCTCTGAGGGCCGGGCTTCAGGGCTCCTAAGGGGCTTATATATTATATATACACCTTGTACGTTCAATAACCCATTCATTTGGTGCGAAATACTGCAGCACGTAGTTTCACCAAGATTTAATAAGAAACTCATCAAATGAAATAGTAAGCTTGTGCTCTGAGTTTAATTGAAAGTATCAGAGCTATGCAACAATTGACGGAGTTTTCGGACGATTAAATGATTATAATTTCGAATGTTTTCAATTATGAGTCCTATTTCAGTAACCACAAACCACTTGTAGTTAGATTTAAGAGAAAATAATTTTGTTTTCAAATATAAGAAAACGTCTTTTTAATATCTTTTTTCAGATATATGCATTACACAATTGAATTTATAAACATTTACAAAATTTACAAATATTTACTGAAAGATAGCATACGTACTGATTTATAATACGAAAATGCTCTAACACGTCCTGTGTCCAGAATGGAACAGGCTTAATTGCTTGTTTATTATAACAGGTTTTGTCATAAATGTTTATGGGTTTATCACATCAGGAGAACATTGTGCGACTAGGCGAACCTTACAGTTCCTGTGTGGAGACGGATGAATACATTGACAAGTACAACTTCAGCTACAGCCTCGTAGTGAGTTTAACTTATGAATACAACGGTAGAGCTAATTGTGTATTATTTAATTGTGATATTCATGAGATAGAGAGGCGTAAATATCATTAGTGGCTCGTTGGGAGGCAAACTGAAAATACCACATTTTGTACGGTGCCAAACAGTATTAAAGTAAAAGCTCTTCCTCCCCTGGCAATATCAACCGAACTTGGCGGACCACCAGCTAAATCCCACTCTAGTTACGCCACTGCCAGGATGAAAATATTTCTTAATATCCGTTGAGAAAAATTAATTTTAACCCCGCTTCCTATTTCCCAGCTGTGCCACCATATTTGTTGGCTTAAGACAATTGTTATAAACTGTGGCTGCTACCCTCCGCTTTGGCTCAATGTCATGGACAACCCAAATAATGTTACACTTTGTGAAGAACCGTACGGTAAGGAAATCGTTTCTAATTAATTTTATGCAAGTTAATATTGTTCATAAATATCTGTAGTAGAAAATATTGTACATGCATATGTTCAATATTGTTTTAAAAGTTAGTCATAAAATTAACACGTTCTATAATTGCTAAACTTTGTCATATTTTTTCAATTAATAAATAGGCTGTAGTCAAAATCACTTTGACACTGACCTCTGTAACTGTGAAGATCCATGTAGGTATGTATTTCGATTATTTAAAAAAAAATTTCATTTTTAGTTATTAAATTAAGATGGGGTCCCCTAAATTATTTAATGCCCAAAAAGTAAATGTTTGTAAGAGATTGTCACCACCTGGACTTATATAGACGCATTTGTTTGTTAACCTAAATTATTTTCTCCACAGAGAGGTTTTCTACAAAACTAAAGTTGCACCAGTGCAATGGCCGAATCAATATTTGGGGGTGAACATTATAATTTTAATTATTTTTCTTGAAGTCTCTCTCTCTCTCTCTCTCTCTCTCTATATATATATATATATATATATATATATATATATATATATATAAATATTAGATGGCCGAAAAATTCGATCTTTGTATAACTAAAAAAAGTAACTTAGAAAAAAATACAACTGTTGAGCAAACCGACATGGTTGTATACTTTGTCATCTTAAAGGAAAAACATCCTTTAGTCAAAAATATCAACATGTCATGAGAAAATGTGTGGTTTCAGTAGATATTGATGAATAGAAATTCAAAAAAAAAATAATAAAGCATCAAAGACTTTATTTTTTTTTATTCTTGTTTAAATAAGAAAATGTTAGTGAAATCCATGTGTTCAAAGAAAAACTTTTCATCTGAAATATGTAAAAGATTAAGAAATCAAACGGAAAGAGAACTAAGGTAACATTTTTTGTTTTAGGATTTTTAATATTACATTTTATACGATGATTATCAATTTTAAATTGAATAATCAGTGAGTATGACCTTATTTTATTCTTAAATCATAAATAATTTAACAAGTTGATTGTTCATACTTTTTTTTTATATTTGCTATTTCAGGGATAATTTTGTCGGAGTTAGATTTTTCTATGAATCCATGTATTCTACACATTTTACAAGAGTGGCTGAAATAAATGTATGTTTAACTAAATTATCTTTTATAATATCTAAAATAAATAAAGAAAACATTTTACATTTGAAGTTTATGTAATGAATCACATCAAAAAATAAGAAAAATTTGAAGCTTCTTATTAAACGTGAGATAAAATAAAGTTAGATAATACAAATATTTGTTGAAATTAAATCGACTCAATAAAAGCATGAACGCCAAAATGGATTATTTATTTCAATAATTTCCCTTACAGTTTATCAATGACTAGTTTAACGCAACTACCATTTTACTTTGGCTAAGCAATAAATAAGAGTATGAAGACATCTTAAGTCAATACAATTTTGGAGTTATCATTCAGTATTTTAAAAATACCAAAAAAACTTTTTAATTAGGATTTCAGGAAGTTTTAATTTATTTACAAGCAACAACTGCAAAGGCCACAATTCTTCAATTCCATCTTCGTCATCATAATTGCTATTACGTCACATGGTCACTGCTTTCAATACGTAAATTATACGGTGCTCTGGTCTACGGGAATTCCCTATTTATAGTGCGCCACCATGGGCAAGAAAAAAGTTATAACCAGATCGTATTTTTTTTCTGTTCAAAGCATTTGACTAGTTTTTGTTGTAATTTTAATATACAGAATTAAAATTAACTACTGTACCTAGTATAATATGTACGCAATACATATTCAAAAATAGCTTTTGAATAAATGGCAAATCTAAGAAATAAAACTTTTTGCATATTTTTATTTTTCTAACGTTTCTGAAGATATTTGCTGTTGGGCAACATTAATTTAAATTTTTTACATGATGTTTATTCTAGTTGGCGACATTTCTCAGTAATCTGGGTGGATGTGTTGGATTGTGGATTGGAGTCTCTGTCTTGAGCATTGTCGAACTTCTCCACTTGTTTGGTGACATCACTTGGAAGATTGCATCAGGGATAAAACTTTGTAAAAGATCTGATCAAAATGGCGACATTTCTTGAAATTTATTATTTATAATTGTAGCAATGTACCATTTGTAATTGTAGCACTTTATTAATTGTAATTGTAGCACTTTATTATCTGTGATTATAGCACTTTAATATTTGTTATTGTGGCACAATTTTGGTGGTACGATATTAAAAATTAGCAAAAAAAAATCTCTTAAACTGATATAAAATTTTAAATTTGAAATTTTATTTTTTTTACTTAATTTAATATAAACATTATTACACCTTCCACATACATGTTAAAAGTACAGATTTTATCTCTCTCTCTGCATATATTAACGCAGATGATTACATGTATAGATTTATGTCTGATTTACACAAAGAGGAAATATTTAAATTTCATGAATAAATCATAGTGCTAAAATAGACAACTTCTGAGTAGAGAGAACTGAGATACAATAGTACAACTAAGGTACTCATTGGGTTGAAAGACCAGAAGACATCTATTAGCCGCCATATTGATTGGTGTCTTAAGACTTTAAAGGTATTCACATACGTTCAAAGTTCCGCAGTGGATCAGCGAACGTTTGCATTGGTAATTAATACAAAAAAAAATTTTTTTTAAGAAAAAAAATAGAAAATCGTTTACATTAATAAATTAGTAAATCATAGCAGCGAAATTGATACGGAATTTGCGAGGTATCTATATATCTAAATTTTGGTCCGGTGGGTACTTACCATATTTATAAGCCATGGTACACAAACCCAAAATGGCCGAATAAAACATCGGTTATCATACTCAATAAGTCTAGATTAATGTAATATGTAACTAGGAAAATACTTATGTTAGAGATACACTTAGAGAAAAAGAAAACTTAATTTTCGTCTAAAATTGGATGAAAACTAATAGTGAAAGAGATTTTCGCTCTGTTAATATATCCCACTATATCAATCGATTGCTGTGGACATTTAGACATGAAACTGAAAGGCACCTAAAGTCGTTTAACACTATTTAAAGCTATCCTCAAACTAAAGCGAAACGTTTCGCTGCGCTATTTCTCACGTGAGATTTTTCAAAGCGCGAAAAACCCTCGCTACACCTAAGCGAAGCAAACGTGGGCGTCAGCCGACCGGATATAATGATTTTTTTAATTTCTTTGTTTTTGTTTGAAGACGTCGGCAGACATTTTCTTCTTATCATACATTTTCTACAGTTATTGTATTTTACAAGTAAAAAGTGAAAAAACACTTACTTTTGGTATAATCTTATATAATTCAAGTTTCTATATATAAATGTAAGTCTTATTTGTTAATTTTAAGACATTTATATCAATTTTAACCTTGATTTTCATTTGAGTCGATGTTTCTAGGCAGCCATTTTGGATTGTTTACACTCGCGAAACGCGAAAAAACTCTGAAAGAAGCGATGACGCGAAATTTCTCTGCACCGCCGCGGAAATTCTCCGCGGTTTGCGCATCTCCATATAAATACATTGCCGCGAAAGAGGGGCAAATTTCGCGAGCTACCTAGATACGCGAAATTCGCTTTGGTTTGAGGATACCTTAAGACTGTCAATGAATAGAAAACACGATTACTGCGCACTACTGTTATAGTATAGCTCAATTGTTGAGATTATAATGGGTGCACACTTTCATGCTAAAACATAACAACTAAGAGACAATTATCGATTATGATTGTCACGTGGTACTTCCAGAATAACGTCGGTTATACTGCTATTAAATGTAGAGAGGGACACACATACATTTGATAGACAGACATGCAAGTATATTGACAGATAGATATCTAAGAAATGACAGAAGTTCATCGATAAATACAAAGATAGATCATAAATATTGGGTACATGAAGGTTTGTTTTTGAATGAGTTACCGTTTTTTGTGGAAATAACTGTGTATTTGCTTCCCTGTATATTATTATATATAAAGTTGCACAACTACCGGTAATTGTATATTTATACTTTTTTTTTAATTAATTGTATACTTTCAATAAAAATTATATACTTTTTTCTGGATAAATATATTGCGCTATAGTGAAGTATTTTGTTTTGTAAATATTTACTTTTGTTACTGATTCCTTATAAATTCAATGTATACTTATAATCAAAAGAGGAAACATGTTTAAATAAGCATTTATTGAATGCAGTATTTGGTTAAAAAATAAATATACACACATTTGGGCAGGGTCAGCACAATAACTTTTTGGGCGCACATGCAAAACTTATTTATCACCAACCACATCCCATTTTTAATTGCGAGACTTTTAAAATATTTTTGCTAGCTAATTTTAAGTTTCTAAGTGTTTTAAGCTGTATTTTAAATTGACTGAATATATTTACTTCGATAATTTGACTTTTGAATGCTATTAAAATAAAACTGATATAGTTTCGTTATTGATCATATTTTTTTTCAGTACCGTACTGGTACTATAGCCAGTTCCCAATCAGTACAAGAAATATTGACAGCATACCAACATCCCACAGTGTATAATCAAATCGACTGGTAATATTCGTGCACATATTATGCAACTATAACGTTTGATACAAGTTCGATATACCGGTACTTTAGCAGCGTTTTCCTAACTTTCCTATTCATTATCTTGAAGCTGCTGCTCTAAAGTATAACCAAAGTGGCGGTCTGCCTAGGCACACACTTACGCAGTGAACCCCAGCCCCCGGGCCATGGACCGGTACTGGGCTGCCCAAGAAACATTACATAATTTCCTTTTTATTTATTTCCCTCAGGATAGTGCGACGCCTATCCCTCTCGGGCCGCGGTGAAATCATCAAACGTCAACCGGTTAGAAAAATGTTGGTGACCACTGCACTAACACACACACACCACTTCTATAGACCTTTCTCAAAAAGTAGTCCCCTTACTGAATTGTTTGTTTAGATGGACAAGTTACTCTTCCGGTATCAATTAATGTACTTGAATTTTCGAATAATAAATTTCTGTTGCCGCTATTCTTTTAATTTTAATCATGAAAATCAAATAATCATAATTTAATATATTTTTCAGTGTGATTATTTATTATTATCTTAAAAGTTAAAACTAAAAAGTAGAATGCCAAGAAGTTGTTGTGAGCCTAAATGTACTGCATACGTTGTTAAATGCAGAGGATTATCATTTCATAAATTCCCATCTGATGCTAATAAGAGAAAACTATGGATTACTAAAATAAGAAGAGATATTGAAAAATATTTTCAAGTAAAGTATTATCTATTATTACATGTAGTCTATACTATAACAATGTTTTTTAATACTATACGATATAATTGTTATAATTATAGATCACTGTTAACACTTGTGTGTGCTCTCGACATTTCATAAAGGAACATTTAAAAAATTGTGAAAACCTACACTTTAAGAACAAATCATTGAAAAAAGAAGCTGTGCCTCTGTTATTTGATTGGAATAACTATCAGCTCCCTATAGGCCGTAAAAGTATCCCAAAAGGAAATGAACCAGCATCATCAATTGAGGTTGAAGAATTCTCCAACAATATAATAATATTTGAAGAGAATGATATCGGGACATTTTGTGACTATAAAAACTTGTCAACATCACAAAATTAAATTTTGGTAATAAATTTAAAGTCATTTTATCATATATTAGTCAAAAATTGTTGGGAAAATAATCGAGCTAAGTATTAATCAAGTGTAAACAAAGCGACCGGAAGCCCATTATGATCCTTTCAGAAAGACAGCTGACGTGCAGGAATACATGTGAGAAAGGTGTATGGTACCGGTAGCTCTTATTTTGTTTGAACACAATACAAATTGCCTGTGTATCTTACCATACTGCTCTTTAAAGCAAGTTTGTCGGCATTTTTTTTCCGACCCCACCATGAATATACCTAATTTTAATAGATGAATATAAAAAAAAAACTTAAAGAAGGTATAATTGTTTTGCAGTAAGCATTGTATGGGCCTTTTATGAAATAGTTTATTTTTGGTCTCATTTATAATACAATTACAAAATAATAAAAGTAAAAAAATAAAATGCCGAACTGTGTAGTTAAAGTGTTTATTTTAATAATTATGCACAGGGCTATACGGGTCTCCGAAATAGTAAACTTGAAAACAATGTTCAGCTTCTAAACCAGACATGTGCAATCTACATCTCGTTAAATGCTTTGATTCGACCCGCAGTACACTCCCCTTTTTTCATTTACATTGATAACATTTACATTTATGTTATCTCATATAAAGTATTATAAACACCCCAGTGATCTGCTCTTGGTCCGGCCCTTCAATCAAATTTAAGAACCTATTGTGGCCCTTCTATAGTTATAAATTTACATCTGTGATGTGTTAATTTGCATTAAGATTAAAAAAAAAGTTGACACTTGTACACGTAACATTGTAAGTCACGAAAAACACTAGATATGGACATCTAGAGTAGCTGCAGTTAATACATTGAAGTAACACAAGTGTATGGTCTACTTCTAGATATGCCACAGTATGCGGGATGTTATTTTTATAGTAAACCTGAAGCGACCAATTCGCTACTTTTAACAATTTCTCATTTATATGTAGGCTTATGCTCAAATATTGGTGAAGATTATTATCACCGATTGCTTAAGTCATCAAGTTACTGCAAAATACAGACATATCCATCAACACTTGAGCAATGATGCTTGGAAGTTTTTAACTGGCCATTCAGAGAATGCAGATTGCTGAAATAAAATCATGGCAAAGGCTAGAGACAATGATAAAAGATGGTTGTTCCAGACTATTTTTAGAGAAGAAAGAGACGTATGAAGACACTGCATACTTAACAGTTAATAGAGGTAGGAATCGTTATTTTACACCTGAATTAAACCTGAAATATGTAGTGAAAAATGTTATGTATTGTAATAGGTTGCACACTTTTCAGAATGGTGGGGGGTGGGGACACCAAAAAAACTGACACATGGTGCCTCAATAGCTTGCTACGGTCTGGGCCTTATATGTTGTGCCATTGTGACGTACATTGGGAATGTTTCAGTCTGGCTGAGAGGAATTAAGCTGTGGAGAGTGTTAGTTGTGCGTTAATTTTGATTGTAGGAACATTTGAATCAGGTCATTCGTTGAGGATCTAAAAGACTTAAATAGGTATGTGTGGAATCTTTCTCCAACATGGATATCGATAGAGAGATGCAAACTAAACATTTCTTATGATTTGCAATGATTGAGTGAATAACAGAGTGAACATAGAAGTAGCCTTCCTATCTACTTTCAGTCACAATTATGTCAATTTTGACAAGTCGATGTACTGTAGAGAATCTCGCTTTGGAAAATAATACATTTGTTGATTAACAGATTTACCAAGTATTTATTTTTAAAAAAAAAGGACTTGATGAACATTTTAAATTAAAGATTGGCTAAGAACTGTCTGACGTTGTTCTGGATTATTTAATTAAAGTTCTAGATTTTTTCCTCTCACGTTTTCGGGGCAAGTTTTTGCGCCGACACCGATACCGACTCCGGACAAAGTACAAACGCCGACACCGCCGACACCAACACCAGCTCCCCAGCACTGGTAATTACTGTCAATATGTTTGATTTCTTCCTATCAATGTTGACTATAGCTATTTGTCGATGTTCGTGACCATTTAACTAATAAAGAAGTAATAAATTTAAGTTGTACCTAAGTTGTCTTTATTTAAATGTTTCCAGCAAAATAAAAAGAAACAACAGCTCAATGTTATAGTAAACATGATAACAAAATAATTGGTGGCAAACATCGCCATTCTGAGGTCATGAAGGGCTGATTGAGGAGGGCTTAGGCAGAGGGCTCAGAGATGTGTAACACACGGGCCTGACGATGGCCTGTAAGGGCAAGATTTAACAGAAATTCTTACGCAAAGTCGACCTGTGGTAGTGCGGGCCCTACTCGTAGTTTGACTATAGGAACGCCCCTGTTCGCAAATGTTGAGAGGGGAAAATAATGAATTTTGAAACGTGTCAGTTACATTGTAATACTCCTTAAAGTATTTTTTACTACTCAGCATGAATTAAAAGCAAAAACGAAGACTAGTAGCAAACGTCTTTTTTTCGTTTAAATATTTGGTACATGTTGTTATTTCCATTAATAAAATTTTTGTTAGGCCCTGTACAAAACTGACGTCAATGATACCGCTAACAATTTTGGGGCTCCTCTGAATATCACATTATAAAAATCTTTATCCAAGTGAATCAAATTGTAAGTCATATTTAGCCAAGAAACTAAATGATAGACCCTATTAGCCAAGGGAACTCAAATGGTAAGTCATATTAGCCAAATGACAGAATACTTTAATAATAAGTCATATTAGCCGACTGAAATGATAAGTCCTATTAGCCAAGGGACTCATATGTTAAGCCATATAAGGCAAGGGACAGAAATGGTAAGTCATAGTAGCCAAGTGAACTTTGACTATCTACTAGTTTTCCAATAAGAATGACTCATCAAGTACTAATTTGTTTTCCTTTACATACATAGTTTCTGATACATGCTAATGTTTGGAAGTAGACATTTTTTATGAATGCATTAAAGTTCTTCCTGCAAGATAATCTTAATTTTTTTTTAATCATTTATTCATTAGAGGATTTCTTTTAGACATTGTTAGTTTGCTTATGTTTAAATAAAATCCATAAAATGTTTCATATTTACTAACTAAGACTAAAGTATTAGTGATTTATGTTTAGTGTAAAGTTGATGGAGTACAATGCATGAAATATATAATCTGAAACCTCCAGAGAACGATGTTTCTTTTGAAACCCAAATAAAACTTTCTAAAGTACATTATTCAACACCATGATTGATTTAGAGCGAGGTCGATAGAGAGCTCGATCACGTGGGTTCAATCCCTTGTACAGCCAAACATATTCGCCGCTGACATGATAAGAAGATGTGCGCTATCGAGTCTTTAACGAGGACATACTGTAGTGCGGTAAAGTGCTCGTCTGGAGACTTGAGGGTTCCTGGTTCGATCTCTAGTGAAGACCGATGGATATTTCATGAAATGGTGAAAGTTCCCGCTATATCTCCCGTGGTGCCTCCAACACTATTGCACTATCGGCTACGGTGGGACACCATAAAAAACCGCCCTTTTAGTGTTTTATAGGATCTAAGAGATTTCATCTTATCCTATGTGTGGGATGGATGGATGGGTATATGGAAGGATGAAAAGATGAATGTGTAGATATATGGATACATATAAGTAAATAGCTAACAAGCTATTCTATAGCTGGTTAGCTAGCTAGATAGATATAGATGGATATATATATATATATATATATATATATATATATATATATATATAAAAACAACATTCAAGGGCAACAAATACAGAAAGTGACATAACTTACACAAATAGATGTTTACCTCCCTTGAAACATATCTAGCTGTATCTGGCTGGAGTAGCGGTACAAGTTAAGGTTATGGTTATTGACGTATAAGAAAAAAAAAGTTCCCTCTAAAATGTAACGTCAGTGAAAAAGAGACTCAAGCATATAATTGAGGTTAAAGGGGCCCCTTTGTGATCGGGGCTCTGGGTGCGCCCGTGCACCTGTTGTTAAGCCCCCTGTGTGTAGATAAATATTTATCTGGGTTTATCCACCTAGCTCTTTTTCATCGCATGGACTATATATATATATATATTTTTTTTTTCAATAAATTTCAGATTCAATTTGGAACATTATTTATCTGAGCAACAAACATATATAGATGGGACGAATGGTCGTTTGGTAAAGCGCCCAACTGTCGACCTAAGGGTCCCTGGTTAGATCTCCGGTGAGGTCCAATGGATATTTCAGGTCATGGTTTAAGTCCCCACTATATCTCCTGTGGCGCCTCCATGGCCATTGCACTATCGGCTAAGGTGGAGATGAAAGAAGGGCACCATAAAAACTGTCCCATTAGTGATTTATATTCATCTCATTCTTGCAGGTACTTCACATACACACACACAAACATATATCGCTCTAAGTTGTTTCAGTTTATAGCTGAATTAGATTTTCGTCGATGGTTTGTTCCTTCAGAACATTCAAACATGAATTTATGTACAAAAAAATGCTCTCTTTAAATGTAAATATCTCGATATAAAGTGGTCGCATGAGATTTTTAAAAGTAAATCATTATGTTTTATTTAAGAGATTGTATATTACTTGCTTTAGGCAAACAAATGAACCCTTACAATTGTTTATTTCATTATTTTTGCCGAATGTTTATTTTAAAAATTCAGGAACTATGTAAAATTGAAATCATATCCTGTGAACTTTAATTTTTTGAATGGCAAACGAGTGTATATGTCAATTATTATGTTATGCTTCATTACTTTGCTTTTAATTAAGCCATGCGGTTCCCTTTGGTTAACTTTCTATATTTATTCTCTGTACTTTACATAGGTAAACTTACTACAATTTATTTACTGCATTTTTTTAACAATTTATAATTCAATGACTTATTAATCATTTGTTCTAGTTAGAAACTAACTTAATCTGTTCAAAATAAGTGCACCACAAAGTTTGTTTGTCTTGAGTGAACATTATGGTTTATGTAAAAAGGTACGATAGTCACCTAAATATGACTAAGTACATATTGTATGTGACTCTGTGCTAACCAGATTGTTTGTTGACACCAGAGAGACCTTCTCAAAGATCGAACACTTTAGGATTGGCTAATATTTAGAGCTTTGGTTTAGTGCGGGTGATACGGCGGACACTTTAGGATTGGGCTAATATTTACAGCTTTGGTTTAGTGCGGGTGATACGGCGGACACTTTAGGAGTGGGCTAATATTTACAGCTTTGGTTTAGTGCGGGTGATACGGCGGACACTTTAGGATTGGGCTAATATTTACAGCTTTGGATTAGTGCGGGTGATACGGCGGACACTTTAGGATTGGGCTAATATTTACAGCTTTGGTTTAGTGCGGGCGGGCCAAATATGTGTGGTACAGGTCCATGCGACTTTACTCATCAGTGGTCCCCGACTAAACAAAGTGCTACCTATATAACAATAACATTAAGAGATAAACGACTTAAACTTTAAGGAATATTCGGAATCGTATCATTCGTTACGGTATCGGCCCATCACTTCATTGTCCAGTATCGATCTATTCCACAGCTTAAAAGAGCTACATATCTTTTGATTAACATAAGATTCTTTTCTAACGAATCTGTCGGAGATTCATACATTATGTACAAAAATTCCGATTGTGAGTTCCATTCCGCAAAGCCTAATAAGTTTCGATTATTCCAATATATTGATCTATCACTATTCACATCCTTACAGACTGCTGTCACTGGCATCCTATTGGAAGCCTCACGATATGTTTGATTCGTACATTGTAAATGCAGGGCTGCCGAAAGTCAAGGCCGTACCCAGGATTTTGTTTTTTTTTGGGGGAGGGGGGCTGTGTGGAGAGTTTTATATAGGAAAAAATTAGAACACAATGATAAAGAAGTATATTTTATAATAAAATTTGATTTTTAGAATTAATTTGGGGGGGGGGGCTGCAGGGTACGGCCTTACCGAAAGTTAACATTGGGCCCCTGATAATGTCGACAAACTGAGAGAGTCCTGTGAATATTATTGAAATTAATTAATTTTTTTTTATTCTAATCAAGGGAAACAGCTGTTTTTAACTATGTCTAACGACACTAATAAATGTGCTACTTCCATCGATTTAATAATACACATATGCATTTCTAGATAAGATATTCTCACACCAATTGCTGGAAATCGGGAACTGAAATGTGCCGGATGATCTGACATCAGGACAAATTTTATTTGCCTCATAACTTCTGCTATTTAATTGATATTTATTGCAAAATTTATATATATATATATATAATAAAATGAAAGGTTAGTTTTTTTTTCGAACTGTTTTTTTTTTTTATCTTAACTTGTTCGACTCAAACTTCGTTGTCATCACCGAAAGAAGATAAATATAATTCAATAAGTTTAATTAAATTCAACCAATCAAAAATATACTTTTTTAACTAGGGCCTAATGATTGGTGTTTTTGAAAAAGGGATTTCCCCTTTATGCATATGTACGTCGAGAGTGCTGGGCCCTTGAGTGGCCGCCTACTGCTCAACGAAGCTAAAAGCGTTCATTAGTCTTGTAATATAAATCATTTCTGTTTATTCAACCAACAGGAACTTGCGGTCAGAAATTCACGTCGTTCCGAACTTTCGCCTCATCATTCGCTTGCACGCAGCGAGACGTTGTGGAGGAGGGAGTGGACACCATTGGCGTGGAGGCTGTGATGGACTCAAGTACATTGCTACATCTCGCCAATATGTGGTCATATCTGGACATCGTCGCACCACGCCGCAACCTGGTCGCGTCAAACATTGTAAGTGAAGCCTGGACGGTCAGAACGCTCCTTAACCTACACCCTATAGAAAAACGAGTGAAGTGGACAGAGGTCATACCACAGTTGAAAACGATAGGTTAAATTTACTGTAAAATGAACTTACAGAAAAATTAAAGGTGTACATATCTAATGAGTGGCATGTTAGTGCATCCACTGCCATGGAGAGTCAGAGAGAGAGAGCGAGAGAGAAAGAGAGAGAGAGAAAGAACGATATAGATAGATAGATAGATAGATAGATAGATAGATAGATAGATAGATAGATAGATAGATAGATAGATAGATAGATAGATAGATAGATAGATAGATAGATAGATAGATAGATAGATAGATAGATAGATAGATAGATAGATAGATAGATAGATAGATATTGATGTTAAAAAGGCAAAAACAATTCGATTGATAGGAAGATGATAAATATATAGGCTGATATTTCATGCTACAACGTGGTGCCTACATGGCCATTGCACTATCGGGTATGGTGGGGATTGAAATAAGAAAATCGTAAAACCGCCTCATTCGAGGTGTATAGAATGTAAGAGATATCACCTCATATCATCACTCACACACACACACACACATACACAACCACACACACACACATACACACATACATACACAATCACACACACGTGCACATTAGGGTGATAACAAATTTTTTTTTATGAAACAACTTGCAATCGAGGAATCTTTATGTGTAATTTAAGAATATAAATTGGATTTTTGATTTTTTTTTTTTAAATTTCCCCCACCTCCCCCTTTTTCGGAAGAAAAAAGTGAAAAAATATTTTTTTTCTTTTATTAAAAGGACGTTATTTTAGCTTAATTCAAAAGAGTAATAACAATAACTAATCAACTTTTATTAACAAATAAGATATAGAACAGTTAGTAATATGTATAGGGTTTACAAGAAATATCCGAAACATAATTTGTCCTATGAACTTCAGAATCAAAAATTAAATTTTTCTCGATTTCTCATGAAGTTCCTCCATCAGTTTCACAGCACGTTCAGCAATTTGGTTAGATCTGGACATGTCAATTAATGACTTCTCGACTGACCAATGGGTCTTTAATCACTTAACTGCCTTCTTGCATTTTATCTTGATGAGTGAGGTAAACAGTTCATTGACGGACGCTTCATTGTAGTGTTGCGAATGGAACCTTTGCCCATTCGTAGCAGATGAAGTCGCAGGCAGCAGCGAGGATGTTGCACCACTCTGGTATCATAAATAATGCTATAACAGTAATATTGCACGTGAGTTCAATCTTGTCCGGTGTAAATTTGGTTGTTTCTTCCTGCTGATGCGAGACCAACGTGAAGTGACTTTGTAATGGCGATATGCCTGACATAGTTCATATAGGTACTTGAAATCATCTTGCCATCCAGGGTTCTCGCCTGTGATAACATCATCTGTCGCACACGAGAGTGACAAAGTTTTGTTTTCATTTGTCAATGAAGGAATAGTTGAATTCTGGTTTGCTCGTTGGTTCTTGAATAAGAAAATTCATGGCATGTTTCAGAAGGAGGTCGAGTACATGGTGCTGACAGTCAATATATTGTGGCTTCTGAAAGTCCTTGCTCAAGACATCATCCTGTATGAGCTTTACAATCCAGTACAAACGACCAGTATTAACTGCGATCGTGTCGCATATTATCATGCAAATATTTTCCCAAGAATCATATTCATTAATGTAGTTCATTGTGAATGGCCGCGGTAGAACCATTCTCACATTTAAAAATACCGAGTTTATTTTCGGTTGTCATATTTTTTCAGCAGAATTACTTGATACTCTTCCCCTTGCACTCTTTTACCATCAAACTGGAGACAATCTTTGCTTGAAGTTTTTGAACAATTTTGGTTTTCATTTTCCGTCCTTAAGAGATTACTCGTTTCTAGACACCCGCCTGACTTGGAACCGGCACATCATGACCCTGTGCATCAATGGTTGCAAGAACGTCATAGGCTTTATGTGTAGAAATGTTGTTTTTCAGTCCTAGCAAACCCGCTGTTGTAGTGCTTGCTCTTTGGTATTTCGGTTTGCATTTAGGAGAAGATGACTGGGAGAATAAGTAGTGACTCGGGTGAAGAAGCAGGGGTCTCATAATTCGAGATTCCGAGACAGTTGTATGTGTTGTGTGGGCTGTGAGACAGTTGTATGTGTTTGTGTAGGTTGTGAGACAGTTGTATGTGTTTGTGTAGGTTGTGAGACAGTTGTATGTGTTTGTGTAGGTTGTGAGACAGTTGTATGTGTTTGTGTAGGTTGTGAGACAGTTGTATGTGTTTGTGTAGGTTGTGAGACAGTTGTATATGTTTGTGTTGGTTGTGAGACAGTTGTATATATTTGTGTAGGTTGTGAGACAGTTGTTTGTGTTTGTGTGGGCTGTGAGACAGTTGTATGTGTTTGTGTAGGTTGTGAGGCAGTTGTATGTGTTTGTGTAGGTTTGAGACAGTTTATGTGTTTGTGTAGGTTGTGAGATAGTTGTATGTGTTTGTGTAGGCTGTGAGACAGTTGTATATGTTTGTGTAGATTGTGAGACAGTTGTATATATTTGTGTAGGTTGTGAGAAGTTTATGTGTTTGTGTAGGTTGTGAGACAGTTGTATGTGTTTGTGTAGGTTGTGAGACAGTTTATGTGTTTGTGTAGGTTGTGAGACAGTTGTACGTGTTGTGTGGGCTGTGAGACAGTTGTATGTGTTTGTGTAGTTATGATACAGTTGTATGTGCTTGTGTAGGTTGTGAGACAGTTTATGTGTTTGTGTAGGTTGTGAGACAGTTGTATGAGTTTGTGTAGGTTGCGATTGTGAAGAGCTGGCTTGAGGTTGAGTTTTTGATAGTCGAGGTTATATATAGTGAACTCGCCCCAAGCTGGAGTGAGTTCGCACGGTATAGCTGGGATCAAAACAAAGAAAAAAAAACAATTAACAACCATCTGTAGATGCCTTGCTTATAAAGGAATAGAAACAACTGACTGGAATGTGCTTAAAATCAGTCTAGAAAGTCATTAAAAAATTCAGTGTGAAATTCAAACCGATAGTCAAACTGCGCGATATGTGAAAAATAAAAATTAAAAGGTGGGGGAACTTTTTTCAATTAAAAAAAAAAATTAATGTTGCTACTGTCATCTACATATAATTTTTCCTCGAATGTAAGGGATTTCATGTTCGTTACGAAAAATAACGAAAATAGTTATCACCCTAATGCACATACATACACACGCACACACACAGACACACACACAGACACACACACACAGACACACACAGACACACACACAGACACACACACAGACACACAGACACACACACAGACACACACAGACACACACACACACAGACACACACACATACACACAGACACACAGACACACACATCAACTCAAAACAAAGTGAGCACACCTCGCCCTCACCACCTCATTGACTTAATTTACTCTGCAGTTGACCACAGTCCACACGCCCACCTGCTCAAGTCAGCCACCTGGCACTCATGTCGTCTGCTACAACGACACCACACTTTTCACAGTGACCGTTCACTTTCAGGCAACACGTGATCTCAACCGGACCACCCTGTTCGCCGTGTGGAAGACAAAACACAACAATTTTATTACGTCATATCACGAGCCTACACCTGACATTGTCAGTGAGTCTTATCAAAGTTGACATTGTCAGTGAGTCTTATCAAAGTTGACATTGTCAGTGAGTCTTATCAAAGTTGACATTGTCAGTGAGTCTTATCAAAGTTGACATTGTCATTGAGTCTTTTCAAAGTTGACATTGTCAGTGAGTCTTATCAAAGTTGACATAGTCATTGAGTCTTTTCAAAGTTGACATTGTCAGTGAGTCTTATCAAAGTTGACATTGTCATTGAGTCTTTTCAAAGTTGACATTGTCAGTGAGTCTTATCAAAGTTGACATAGTCATTGAGTCTTTTCAAAGTTGACATTGTCAGTGAGTCTTATCAAAATTGACATAGTCATTGAGTCTTTTCAAAGTTGACATTGTCAGTGAGTCTTATCAAAGTTGACATTGTCATTGAGTCTTTTCAAAGTTGAATTTGTCAGTGAGTCTTATCAAAGTTGACATAGTCATTGAGTCTTTTCAAAGTTGACATTGTCAGTGAGTCTTATCAAAGTTGACATAGTCATTGAGTCTTTTCAAAGTTGACATTGTCAGTGAGTCTTATCAAAGTTGACATAGTCATTGAGTCTTTTCAATGCTGACATTGTCAGTGAGTCTTATCAAAGCTGACATAGTCATTGAGTCATTTCAAAGTTTAACGTTTTGTGTGAATGTTTTCAAATTTTAACATTGTATGTGAGGCATTTTAAAGTTTAACAATGTGAGTGTTTTCAATGGGTTTATTTCCGACAACGTATATATATATATATATTAGGGTGGTGCTTAGAAACGAACTTTCAAGAATCTCTAATCTCACCCCCTATTTTTTTTCGTTTATATATAGAAACTCTTAAAATAAAATATTAAGGTATTCAGTTTATGTTTACTGGTAGCTCAATGGCGTCAAAGTTTATGATTATTGGACTGTGATGAAAAAACATAGTGTACTGCACTGTTGTTGTGTGAATAACACTGTATAATATTATTTCAAGTTATGTGGATTGTCCTACACTGCTGTACTAAGCATATAAAACATGTAAATAGGCCTGGAAGTGGTAATTTAATACACAGCAGGCCTAGTAGGCCTAGACAAAGAAACTATTAGCAACACAGTGTAGGCCGTACCACCTAGAAAATATTGGCAACGTGCCAAACTGATTATCATATGGTTGTGCATTGGGATGGAAAGTTGATTCCGGATCTCAAAAATAAAGAATGCATCCACAGACTTCCTGTAATTGTTTATGGGAAAGGAGCATCACAGTTGTTAACTGTTGCGAAACTGCCTTCCGGAACTGGTGCTGCACAGGCCGGAGCTGTCTTTCAAGCTCTGCAAGACTGGGGTGTTAGTGACAAGATCAGAGGCATGTGCTTTGATACTACTAGTTCCAACACTGGTCGGATTAGTGGTACCTGCATCCTGCTGGAGCAAAAACTTCAGCGAGGTCTTCTATCACTTGCTTGCAAACATCACATTATGGAACTGATTCTGGGCGCAGTCTTCCAAGTCTGTCTATGTGCCACTTCATCTCCTGAGGTTCTGCTATTCAAACGCTTCAAGGATCATTGGCAGTTCATTGACAGAGCAAACTATGAAACATCACTGACAAATTCAGACGTGTCTACTTCGCTAGAAGATGAGCGCAACTCTCTGATTGAATTTGCTCAGAAGCATATTCAAGAGCAGCAGCTAAGAGATGATTATCGAGAGTTCCTGGAACTTGCTCTGCTATTTCTTGTGGTCGTGCCTGAAAGAGGAGTGCACTTCATTGCTCCTGGAGCAATGCACCATGCTCGCTGGATGTCGAAGTTTCTGTACAGCCTGAAGATATGGATGTTCAAAGGGCAATTCAGACTGACAACCAAGGAAGAGAGAGGTCTTCAAGAGCTGTGCATCTTTATTGTACGTGTCTACATGAGAGCCTGGTACACGGCTAATCTGGCAGCCGCTGCTCCATACAATGATATGCTGTTACTCTAATCAATTCTCAGCTACTCCGGAATCAACAGAGCTGTTCCCAGTGCTGCATCCAACAAGTTTTCAAAGCACCACTGGTACCCGTCCCCTGAATTGGTTGGGTTGGCATTCTTCGATGATCAGGTATCAGCGGAAACAAAAAGACGCATGGTAAATTCCATGAATGAAAGCGGTAATGAGGAGCCAGAGGACATCAAGCTAATCTCTTTTGATTTGGAATCCTTCAACAACAGGAGGCTCGAGGACTTCGTGTCGCCAAAGTCTAAGAGATTCTTTGACATGATGGAGCTTCAGACTGGATTCCTGGATGCTGGCCCAGATGAGTGGACCATCCATGAAGATTTTCGGCGATCTTTGGAGACCGGTCGGCAGATTTAGGTTGTCAACGATTATGCAGAGAGGGGTGTAGCACTGATTCAAGAGTACAGTGGAATCCTCACCAGAGATGAGGAGCAACTTCAGTTCCTGCTGCAGACTGTTCAACAGCATCGACAATCCTATCCAGACACTAAAAAACAGACATTGTCAAAATGACTTCTTATCGGACTGATAACATTGAACTATAATTACAGGTAGAATATTGTAGATGCAGGATTGTTTGTGCTTGTTTAATAATTATATATATATAATTCATTCTACTGTTTAATGCTGTGTTTGAGAAACTATCTTTGATTAAAAAAGCCAAAAATTCCAAAAGCGTGATCTGTTTACTTGTTGAACTTGGCCTACCTAAACTTTGGCTTCATTGAGCTACCTCTAAATATTAAGATATCAGCACTAATTTTTTTCTAGATGTTTCTACATCCAAAGGAACAATTTAAAGGGGTGAGACCTAAAGAAATCAAGGTTTTAATTTTTAGTGGTTCCTAAGCACCACCCTAATATATATATATATATATATATATATATATATATATATATATATATATATATATATATAGGCATATGACTAAAAAGTTTTTTCATAATTTTTTATTCCCCATACTGCCACAAGTGGATATTTATCATATCTAAACAAAAAATATCAATAACAACCCTCAACTGTTAAAAAAGGTCACCCTCCACACGCCCAGTAAATCGTATGTCAAACCCACATTTAGTGTTTTAACTGTAATTTTGTTCTTTGTTGTTCAATGCACCGTCAGCATTTTAGTTGGCAACTATTATATGCATAATTAGTATTTGTGACATTTCTGGATTGTCTCAGAGCAGTTTTGTCAAATATGCTCCAGCTTCCGAGACGAGCAAAATAATTTGGACTTCAAATCTAGTGTATTTCCGAAATGGCATTAAATCTCCAAAGACTGATGACAGTCTTGATCAAATGCAAAAATTTCCAATGGAACTGCATATCGTGAACAGATGTAAAAGAATTGCTTCTGATGTAAAAAGCAGAAAAGACATGATCGTACAATGTTGTTAATAAGTTTGAAAGACTTAATCCTGGAAACAATGATTTTACAGCGATTTTTAATGTAAGAGATAAAAAAGGAAAGTGGTTGTGCCGAGAAGACAGAAAGTTCTATGCACTTCAGATTTCAACAAAACGAATAGTAAGCTATTGAAGATGATTCACTAAAGATTCAACCAAGAAAAATGTAATTACTTAAAGGGAAAGTGCCAGTCACAGAAAGCTTTACTGAAGAAAGTCTTGAATCAAGTTCTCTTACCTAATTCGGATAACGAAGAATTCTGTGAGTTAAGAAGATTTTGTGAGCAAAGAACAGTGTTCCAGTAGTAGTAAAGATATTGAGAAACCATTAAAGTCTAAAAGAAAAGGAACTTCTTCAGTGCGTTTATTGACTGCAGCAAAATTGAGTACAAGGAAGGTACAAAAAGTCGAGAACTGGAGTTTGCATATCTACTCAAAGCGGCATTTACAAAGGTCTAATGAAAGAAGGAGAAAAATTACAAAGTAATTTCAAGGAAAATTTTAAAAAAGAACACTGGTGCTTACAATATGATGGAAAGACCATACAAAATAAAGCATATGAGGTTGTTATTATAAACAAGCAATTAAGCCTGTTCCATTCTGGACACAGGACGTGTTAGCGCATTTTCATGTTATGTATCAGTACGTTTGTTATCTTTCAGTAAATATTTGTAAATTTTGGAAATGTTTATAAATTCAATTGTGTAATGCATATATCTGAAAAAAGATATTAAAAGGACGTTTCTTTATATTTGAAAACAAAATTATTTTCTCTTAAATCTAACTACAAGTGGTTTGTGGTCACTGAAATAGGACTCATAATTGAAACATTCTAAATTGTAGTCATTTAATCGTCCGAAAACTCCGTCAATTGTTGAATGTTTATATAAAGTACGGGAAGTAAGTCATGTTACAAAAATAAATAATGATTACGCCCCTTTGATTAGCTTTTATTATTTATATTTAAAATATAAGCAAAACGGTACATAAAAAACTCTTATATTTTGGCCCTGAGAGGTCAAATCGCGAAATGGACTTTTGATGTACACTTGGCAGGCCAAGACCTACACAATGATATATACATCATGGGTCTAGGACTTATGGTTGCTGAGATATAGGGTGGTCCATTATTAATATAGCTTATATAGTAAAAAACGGTACTTTATAAGGCCCCTTTAACGGCCCTCAGAGGTCAGATCGCGAAATGGAAAAAAGTCATTTCTTGGCAGGCCAAGACCTACAAAATGATATATACATCATGGGTCTAGGACTTATGGTTGTTGAGATCTAGGGTGATGACGGACAGACGGACGGACAGACAGACGGACGGACAGACAGACAGACAAAACGGGAACAATAGAGCATTTTTTTTCGAAAATGCTCTAAAAATGAAAAAAGGGAGTTCAGACTCGCTGTTCTTCAGCTGGCAAATGTAAAAAGGAAGACAATATTCAAGGAAAAAAAAAACTGTCTTCTTCTTTCTTTCTTTGGCTCTACATGTCATTTAGGGCCCTGGCCTGCCATACTACTCTTCTATTCACTTTTCCCAAATTAAAACTGTGTTAAATAAATAAAAATGATTGTCTCTTACTCAACTGCAGCAAATACTTGAAGACGAATCTGTGCAATCACACTGTTACACACTACAATGTTAAACACTTACAAGATGTTGGATTAGAAAAAGCTGTACACGTTGGATGATATCACCACATTCTAGATACAATATTGAAACATGTCATGAATGATCATTTTAGTACATCAACAACTTCACCAAACATCAGCTACTATTTATTTCAACAATAGCAGAAAAGTATGAACAACTCAAAACATCATTTGATAATGCTGGAGCACCACTAAAGAAATCAGAACAAGGGTGCTGTCGAGATGATATGGCTTTAACAAAATGCTACAGGATTTTCAAAACTAGAGGAAGCTTACCAAAAGTAAATTTTCAATCACTTCAAAAAATCAGTAATAAGAGATGGAACTCAAGGGCAATTTATTGTTTGTCATCATTCGTTCTGATGAGGATCTGCAAACAGCTATGGCAGCATGTGATTTCATCAGTGGTACGTGGGCTGACATCTGGTTCTCTGCACAGTGTTTGAATACTACTGACTTTTCATAAGCTTGTAAGCAGCATACAAACACTTTGAAGTCATTAAAAACATTATGGTCCACAGATCCAACTTCTATACCAACGAAGCGTTATAATATCTGTGCAGAGCGTGCATTTAACGTGATACATGATTTACTTCCACTTGCGAGTCCATTGAAAAATTGAATATTAAATTTCTTCTACTAATGAACAATAGAAATGTACATTGTAACATTGTAACAATTATCAATATTATACTTATGTCCCTTTTATTAGTAATGGTGAAACCTGTATTGAAATATTCGAAAATTTGCATGCAAAATAAAAGTTACACATATTTTCTTTATTTGTGATACAAAGCTCCACCAAATATGATATGGGGAACTAGGGTTACATTTTAGTCATACCGATAATATATATACTCAAGGCTTGTTTTAGCATCTCAAATTCGTTCAATATTTTCAGTTCTACGCTAGCTATCTTTCAATTTTGTTCATTTTTTTTTTTGTTCAGCTGAACACAGCGAGTCACTTATGGTCAATGACGTGGAGACTGACCTCGGTAAGAGCGTCATCAACATTCCTTACGGTCAAACCGTGCAAATAGATTACTGCGTGAGGAACCTGGACAGGCACAAGCTGCGCATCACCTTAGAAAGGAACACGCCCACCTCAACGGACAAGGACTGCCTCACCTACACAATTAAGAACAGTTACTTGTACCAGTTGATGGTCATATCGTACGAAGAGACCGCTGGACTCTGCCGACGGACCAACAGATATAAGCTTGAGTTAAGACCAAGTAGGTTGATCACTTGAAGATCTCTATAAATATTACCGTTGTGGGTTCTGCGATTAATAGAAAGTAACGAATTAATGCAACAGTATTCCATTTTAAAATCGTCAAACGCGAAAAATAGTAATAAAAATCATGAAAAAAATCGGATCTGTCCGAAACCAAAAATAACTTAGCCTACCGATCAAACCTAATGGGATATAAATCTATGCAAAGGTTCAGCAGGGTACAGCTAGTGTCATATCTAATGATGTTATTAGATGTAATAGTTACCATAGCTTAAAGCCCATCGGGGTAGATGGATTGTAGAATTCCTCTAGGTTTGTTTTCTGTAGCCACGGCAATTGAAGGGATTGTGTGATTAGCATTAGGCCCAACCGCCCTTACTTCCTTACTTCATGAAAGGCATTCATTTAAAGATGGGTGGACTTGGGGAAGTTTACATTAAATTTCACGCGGAAAAAAACTCCTTTCAACTCTCCGAGCCTTTGAACCCGGGACACTAACGTTGATTGTTAAGCGCTCTACACCGCGCAGCCAGACATCTTCACCGCCCAGCCAGACATCTTCACCGCCCAACCAGACATCTTCACCGCCCAGCCAGACATCTTCACCGCCCAGCCAGACATCTTCACCGCCCAGCCAGACATCTTCACCGCCCAACCAGACATCTTCACCGCCCAGCCAGACATCTTCAAAACCCCACCAGACATCTTCACCACCCAGCCAGACATCTTCACCGCCCAACCAGACACCTTCACCGCTCAGCCAGACATCTTCACCGCCCAACCAGACATCTTCACCGCCCAGCCAGACATCTTCACCGCCCAGCCAGACATCTTCATCGCCCAACCAGACATCTTCTACGCCCAGCCATACCTCTACACCGCCCAGCCATACATCTTCACCGCCATTCCATACTTCTACACCGCCCAGTCAGACATCTACACCGCCCTGCCATACATCTACACCGCCCAGCCAAACATCTACACCGCCCAGTCAGACATCTACACCGCGCGCCCATACATCTACACCTCCCAGCCAGACATCTACACCGCCCAGTCAGACATCTACACCGCCCTGCCATACATCTACACCGCCCAGCCAAACATCTACACCGCCCAGTCTGACATCTACACCGCCCAGCCATACATCTACACCGCCCAGCAAGACATCTTCACTGCCCAGCCAGACATCTACACCGCCCAGCTAGACATCTACACTTCTCAGCCATACATCTGCACCGCCCAGCCATACATCTGCACCGCCCAGCCAAATATCTACACCGCCCTGCCATACATCTACACCGCCCAGCCAAACATCTACACCGCCCAGTCAGACATCTACACCGCCAGCCCATACATCTACACCTCCCAGCCAGACATCTACACCGCCCAGTCATACATCTACACCGCCATGCCTTACATCTACACCGCCCTGCCATACATCTACACCGCCAAGCCATATATCTATACCGCCCAGCCAGACATCTACACCGCCCAGCCATACATCTACACTGCCCAGCCAGACATCTACACCGCCCTGCCATACCTCTACACCGCCCAGTCATACATCTACACTGCCCATTCATACATCTACACCGCCCAGTCATTCATCTATACCGCCCTGCCATACATCTACACCGCCAGCGATACATCTACAACGCCCTGCCATACATCTACACCGCCCAGTCATACATCTACACCGCTCAGCCATACATTTACACTGCCCTGTCATACATCTACACCGACCAGCCAGACATCTACACCGCCCAGTCTGACATCTACACCGCCCTGCCATACATCTGCACCGCCCAGCCATACATCTGCACCGCCCAGCCATATATCTACACCGCCCAGCCAGACATCTACACCGCCCAGCCATACATCTACAACGCCCAGCCATACATCTACACCGCCCTGCCAGACATCTACACCGCCCAGCCATACATCTGCACCGCCCAGCGAGATATCTACACCGCCCAGCCAGATATCTACACCGTCCAGCCAGACATCTACAACGCCCAGCCAGACATCTACACCGACCTTCCTTACATCTACACCGCCCAGCCATACATCTACACCGCCCAGTTAGACATCTACACCGCCCAGTCATACATCTACACCGCCCAGCCATACATCTGCACCGCCCAGCCATACATCTGCACCGCTCAGCCAGATATCTACACCGCCCAGCCAGTCTTCTACACCGCCCAGCCATACATCTACAACGCCCAGCCATACATCTACACCGCCCAGCCAGACATCTACACCGCCCAGCCATACATCTGCACCGCCCAGCCAGATATCTACACCGCCCAGCCAGATATCTACACCGCCCAGCCAGACATCTACACTTCTCAGCCATACAACTGCACCGCCCAGCCATACATCTGCACCGCCCCGCCAGATATCTACACCGCCCAGCCAGACATCTACTCCGCCCAGCCATACATTTACAACGCCCTGCCATACATCTACACAGCCCTGCCATACATCTACACCGCCATGCCTTACATCTACACCGCCCTGCCAGACATCTACACCGCCCAGCCATACATCTACACTGCCCAGCCAGACATCTACACCGCCCTGCCATACCTCTACACCGCCCAGTCATACATCTACACTGCCCATTCATACATCTACACCGCCCAGTCATTCATCTACACCGCCCTGCCATACATCTAAACCGCCAGCCATACATCTACAACGCCCTGCCATACATCTACAACGCCCTGCCATACATCTACACCGCTCAGCCATACATTTACACTGCCCTGTCATACATGTACACTTCCCAGCCAGACATCTACATCGCCCAGCCATATATCTACAATGTCCAGCCAGACATCTACACCGCCCTGCCTTATATCTACACCGCCCAGCCATACATCTACACCTCCAAGCCAGACATCTACACCGCCCAGTCATACATCTACACCGCCATGCCTTACATCTACACCGCCCTGCCATACATCTGCACCGCCCTGCCATATATCTATACCGCCTAGCCAGACATCTACACCGCCCAGCCATACATCTACACTGCCCAGCCAGACATCTACACCGCACTGCCATACATCTACACCGCCCAGCCTTACATCTTCACCGCCAGCCATACATCTATACCGCCCTGCCTTACATCTACACCGCCCAGCCATACATCTACACCGCCCAGCCATATATTTACACTGCCCAGTCATACATCTACACCGCCCAGCCAGACATCTACACCGACCAGCCAGACATCTACACCGCCCAGCCATACATGTACACTTCCCAGCCAGACATCTACACCGCCCTGCCTTACATCTACACCGCCCAGCCATACATCTACACTTCCCAGCCAGACATCTACACCGCCCTGCCTTACATCTACACCGCCCAGCCATACATCTACACCGCCCAGTCAGACATCTACACTTCCCAGCCATACATCTTCACTGCCCAGCCATACATCTACACCGCCCAGTCATACATCTACACCGCCCAGCCATACATCTGCACTTACAGCCATACATCAGCACAGCCCAGCCAGATATCTACACCGCCCAGCCATACATCTACACTGCCCAGCCATATATCTTCACCGCCCAGTCATACATCTACACCGCCCAGCCATACATCTGCACCGCCCAGCTATACATTTGCACCGCCCAGCCAGATATCTACACCGCCGAGCCAGATATCTACACCGCCCAGCCAGACATCTACACCGCCCAGCCAGACATCTACACCGCCCAGTCAGACATCTACACCGCCCAGTCATACATCTACACCGCCATGCTTTACATCTACACCGCACAGCCAGACATCTACACCGCCCAGCCATACATCTACACTGCCCAGCCATACATCTACACCGCCCAGTCATACATCTACACCGCCTAGCCATACATCTGCACCGCCCAGCCATACATCTGCACCGCTCAGCCAGATATCTACACCGCCCAGCCAGACTTCTACACCGCCCAGCCATACATCTACAACGCCCAGCCATACATCTGCACCGCCCAGCCAGATATCTACACCGCCCAGCCAGATATCTACACCGCCCAGCCAGACATCTACAACGCCCAGCCAGACATCTACACCGGCCTTCCTTATATCTACACCGCCTAGCCATACATCTACACCGCCCAGCCAGACATCTACACCGCCCAGTCATACATCTACACCGCCATGCCTTACATATACACCGTCCAGTCACATCTACACTGCCCAGCCAGACATCTACACCGCCCAGCCAGACATCTACACCGCCCAGCCAGACATGTACACTGCCCAGCCATACATCTACACCGCCCAGCCATACATTTACACTGCCCAGTCATACATCTACACCGCCCAGCCAGACATATACACCGCCCTGCCTTACCTACAGAATCGGTAATTTCAAAATCTCTACATCTCGGAGATTGTAAGATATAAAATAATTCTTTTGAATCTTAATAATAATTTGTTCATTGAATATATAAATATACAAATGTGTTATATCAACTACATTGAGCTTTATGTGCTTACCTCGCTATTCGTTTGGTTTTCACAGTTTACATTTTAGGCCGGAATAATGGTAGAGACAGGTTATCGTGCGGGGGAAAGTGCTTGACTGCCAACCGGAGGTGTCCCTGGTTCGATCCTCAGTGAGAAGTTTAGGTTTTTTTTTAAGGTCCTGGTAAAAGTCCCTCAAATCCATTCATCTTTAAATGGGTATCTGACTTCTAGTTGGGGGGGAGGGGTGGCGCTGTGCTAATCACACAATCACTTTATATGAAGAGATTACTGAAACAGTTGAACTCCACGCCTTAGGGGCTTAGGTAACTTTGCTTTTCATACAGATGGCACTGATGGCTTCTAATGTGGACCATGTTAGTGAATTATCTATTGAAGTTCATGCAATAAATAACTTGAGATTGAAATAGTAAAAAAATTACTTACTTATGCCCCCCCCCCAAAAAAAAAAAGCTCATCGGGGCAGATGAATTGTAGAATTCATTAGCTTCAGTAGCCACTTCAAAATGAGGGATTGTGTGGCTAGGAACATGTGGCTCACTCTTAGATTTCCCAATCCGGAATTGTATTGCCTCAAGCCGGCTCTGTACAATGTGTACATTTCAATATACTCGCGGTACAGGTCTAGTTAAAATAATTAACCCTTATGAAGCGATAATTCAACTAAATTTAACCAAGGTGCTGTCTACTATGAGGTTGGTTAATTTAATATATTCTGTATGTAGTAGGTTGTACATGATGTTTTGCTAGCTGAAAAAACATGAGCACATTATTAGAGAATTTTAAAGACGCATTATTGTTATAATCTTTATTAGGTGTTTATACAGCTGTACCCGACCTATTCCTTGCAAAGCATTGCTTATTATAAATTATTCTGGTGACACTGTTTTTGCACACTGGTGGCAGATAGGTGCGTGGCTCAATAAACATCCACAAATGTCGTTAGTCTTAAACGGTGATTCTCATAATTTTGTGTTTTTGTGACCCTCTCGGACACATGTTCAGTTTTCGCGACCCAGCTCTATAGAAAAGGGAAAAAGTGATAGATGAAGTAAAACTGATGTGTTCATATTCTCGATAAAGTAATATTTAAATGTGTCGGCGAACCATTTTAAATCACTTTGAGAACTCCTGTTCTAAAGTATTTACAGTTTGCAATCCTATTATTTTTTTTTAAATGGTTTCGTCTTGAGTCTAAGTTTGTGCAATATTTTTTCAACTAGTAATCACACCATAGGGTCTACTAGAAATCTTTTGTCAAAGGATAAAATGTATTTTGTAGTTATGGAGCATTTTAATGAAGTTTTTGGGTTTTATTAGTTTCACATGTCTGAATTATTGAAGTAATAAATTATATTTAAAAAAACGAAAACACAAGTAATAATTTTCTTTCAATTTTAATTGAAATCTTAATCTTGAATAACAGACACCATTGGACGTAAGTTTTAATTGACTCAAGTAAATGACACCATTCACGTTTTAATATACTTTCTTGAATAAATGACACCACTCAAGTTTTAATTAACCTCTTAAATAACAGACACCACACAAGTTTTAATTAAGTTATTAAATAACAGACACCACTCAAGTTTTAATGAAGTTATTAAATAACAGACACCACTTAAGTTTTAATGAAGTTATTAAATAACAGACACCACTCAAGTTTTAATTAAGTTATTAAATAACAGACACCACTCAAGTTTTAAATGACGTATTTCAACTTATCATTTATTTATTTTTGAGATGCACAAAGAGCCACTTCAGACGGATGTCGGCTGCGTCCTACTTGCTGTAGTAAGTGTTGGACTCTTTCACTTTACTTTATCTCTAATAGAAATGTAAATTAGACATGTTCAGTCTGAATGAGTAAAAATATACCCATATCGATGGATTGGGCAGTTGTAGGGTATTGAGTTAAGACAGTATTAAGGTGAGTCTGTTTGATCACTTCATTAACGGTTTTAGTGAAACGCCAATCAATGGGGCGTCGATGACACACTGGAGGCTCAAAATGTTTGGGGACGAGGCGCCCTAAAGCAAACAATCATCTATGATAAGTAGGGTGGGGGAGGTTGGGAAATAATATCATTTTCTCCTATAAGGACGTCAATGATTGAAATAAAAAAATTGAATTAGAAAGAATGATAGATATTTCTGATTGATATAAGATATCTCTGATTGATACATATCTCTGATTGATACAAGATATCTCTGATTGATACAAGATATCTCTGACTGATACAAGACATCTCTAATTGATACAAGATATCTCTGATTGATATAATATATCTCTGATTGATACATATCTCTAATTGATACAAGATATATCTGATTGATACAAGATATCTCTAAAAGATATATCTGATTGATACAAGATATCTCTGATTGCTACAAGTTCGTTCAAGATTTTCAACAACGTTTAATAAAAACTGCAACGACAGTTTGTGCCAGCTTAGACCCGGAGGGGGAAAGAAATCTGGCGAATCGCCTGTCCGTACACCAGCTCCAGCTCAGTGCAACCGGAAGTCAGGTGCTAGATATATATTACGTCATTTTTATTGTTTATTTTTTTTTATATTTCAGAATGCTCCTGGAATCTTCTCGTTTTGATAGCTTTCAGCACCAGGTCAATTTCAATGTGGTTGAATTAATACGAATTCAAAAATCATTTCTTCCTTAGTCCAATTTTATTGTTCATTCTAACAGAGAGTCACTTTTCTATATTGTTATATTCAATATATGTTCACAATCATAATGACAAGTAGTGGACTTAATAAATACAAAAGTACTGAAGTATTATCTTGGATCTGTTTTATTAATAGTATTGCTGCTCATCTATAAATAGTCAAACAGCCTGCAAAACACCCTTCACAACAGCCTGCAAAACACCCTTCACAACAGCCTGCACATACAACAGCCTTCACAACAGCCTGCATATACAACAGCCTTCACAACAGCCTGCAAAACAGGCCAAAAAAAGCAACAGCAAAAGAGACAACAACAGAAATTAATGAAGATAGTACATGGTTGAATTTAAATCAATTATAATATAATCAAAGAATAACTCAAAATCACATAAATCACAAATAAACAATAACTCGAAAACAAATAAATCACAATAAACAATAACTAGAAAAAAAATCACAATAAACAATAACTCGAAAACAAATAAATCACAAATAAACAATAATTCGAAAACAAATAAATCACAATAAACAATAACTCGAAAACAAATAAATCACAATAAACAATAACTCGAAAACAAATAAATCACAATAAACAATCACCTGCAATTCGTTATGAAGATGGTAAAAAAAAATATTCCACTTCGCCATTTGACCAATAATTGAATCGAAGTATAATACGATGCCTCCTGTCAAAATCTCGTTCACGGAAGTGGTATAATACTAATTTCTCAGTGTTCGAACTGCCCAAAACTCTCTAACCTAGTATAATTCCGATTTAGATTGTCTGTCTTATGTATATTTTCATTGAACATGTAGCGGTATGTTGCTGTTGATTTTTTAAGGTTTTTAAAATTAGAGTTAAGTGTGGGTATAGTCAGTGAAAACATTGACACACACACACAGAAGAGTTAAGTGTGAGTCTAGTCAGTAAACACATTGACAACAACATACACAGAGAGAAACTGGTAAGGCGTTAGATATAAATAACAATTTTTTTAAAAATAATTACATAATGGACACTTAGATAAATATAACTGTCATACTCTCAACTCCCTTTTGCGTTACTGCACTGTTTGCCTACTATTTATTCGCGATTTACTTAAAAATAGGCCAACCATTATGTTTAGCTTTACTTTTATATCGACCCAGGGGCAAAGTAAAGACATTTGAATAAACCTTCACCCTAGTACATAGTGATTGTAAGGTGGACTTAAGTTGTTTTTTTTTTTAATGTGATATTAAAGAGATAGTTTTACATAGGATTGGGTTGTAGATTTTACTTTCTAGCGCAATGTACATCGGTCGCCATGGAAATGACCTTACCGGTAGGTGGTGTATAAACTTTATTTGGACTATCAAAAAATACACGCCAACAAAGTTTAGCTTCCCCCGCCCCCCCCCCCCCGTTCGATGTTTATAACCAATCGACAGCGCACTTTGTCATAAGTGATCATTTCAAACACACACGAACGCACACACATGCAAACGCACACACAAACCTACACATACAAACACAAACAAATGCACTTATGGTGTATCAGCTTGCATCCAATTGACATTCTGAATTGTCTAACACCCAGCGAGCTGAATGGTTCTGTTGTCCCACGGAACTAATCCTCCCTTGATATAACATTTGGTTAATGCCGCCATTACGTCGCCACAGCGCCGAACCCCGTGGGGAGGGCTGGGCTGAATTATACAGCACCCCATGATGTTGATAGGTCGTGTGATAAAGTGTTTACCCGAGTGGCGCATGATCTAAGACTCTCATAACAGGGTCAAATGACAAGGATATGGCATCCGGTGAGAGAATAAAAAGTAAACGGTATGTCCGATGGTGTTGACCCGTTGACCATTACAACTAGGTCAAATTTTTAGTTGCTGATTATGCCATATCCCAATCTACAGTTTAAATTATTTGTCTGTGTAATCTTACTGACCGTAAGAGTTCCAATATTTATAGAACAAAAAATTGTGAGATATAAATAGTTAATATAAATCTGAATATGATTTACTATAATATGGTTTGACATACCTGAAGAAAGTCGATCTTATAGAGCTGAAGAATAGATGTATGACAGACAGGTATTAGATATATAATGACCAACATTATAGATTATCGATAACTGGGTGAACAATTAACGCATAGATATATTTTAGATGAAAACACATATTATACGTTGATGGGGGACGGGTGGTCGTGTGGTAAAATCGCTCGACTGTCATCCAGAGGATCCTTGGTTCAGTGGCTGAACTCGCTTAACTCGCGTCCGGGGCACAATGCCCTTTTAGCGCCCACCCCCCCCCCATTCAAAAACCAAATAGTTTTAACTGTCAAATATACCATTTGGCGCCCCTTTGAACCCACCCCCCTCGCTACGCGACTGCCCTGGTTTGATTTCCAGTGAGGACCAATGGATATTTCAGGTCAAGGCTAAATTTTCCGTTAAATCTCGTGTAGTACTTCCCTGGTCATTGCACTATCGGATATTGTAAGGATAAAAGAATGACACCATAAAAACCGTCCAATCAGTGGTTTATAGGATCTGAGAGATTTATATCATCCTTACAGGGACTTCACACACACACACACATAGATGAAATGTATGTATACAGATTGTAAATAGATAATAAATAGATGAAAAATTGCTAATAATTAGACGATGTCTAAAGGATTTTAAAAATAAGACTTATAAAACTATGACACGAAAATAGATATGTGAAAAATTCTTGATACATAGATGGTAGATAGGCAGATAGATAAGCAGGCGGACATAATCAGAATGATATACTAATAATAAGATATTCAAAGATGTTACATTGATATTGTCAGTCACACAGACTAACATAGCCATACGTAATCAACATGATTATAGACATAAATAAACTTACAACCTAGTAAAAATAGATGTATAGAAAGTAGACGTAGATATGCATGTGATACACCAAGTGTAAATAGATATATAGATATGGTCATACATAGATGTATGCATGTGTAACACCAAGTCGAGGTTTAAAAATGACCGCAGTTATGTCCCTTGGATTTTCTTCTGTCCATCACAATGACCCTAGGGAGACCAGATACAATCCATTGGTTGACATTCACGGCAAAAAAAAAAAACAACGTTTCGCCACATGAATAATTAACATCCTTTGTGTACTGGAATCAGCTGTATTGAACAAAATGAGAAATACCACAGCCATTGTTGTGTTGATTTATGTTCAGTCAGTAATTAGCTACAAGTACGACCTGCGATATATGAAGAATGTTTTCCCCGTGCAGTATGTCTTGTCACAAACTTCTGCACAAGGGAAACAGCCAGTGATATGGAAATAAAAGAGGTAAATGTAATATTTGTAGACATTTTCTAAATATCGTGACAATGGGACTATGTGACAGAAACACATCAAAATGCTACTGGTGATATTGTAAAGTAGAATTTATATTTTTATGGCGAATCAGTGTTGAAAAAAATGTCATTTTTATTTCTCTTAAGTGTCTAAAAATATATTCTGACGAATTATTAATTTTACTCACAGCCATATTTATTTTCTAATTTTATTTATGTGTTAATTTCGTTATACCAGAAAAAAATGTACATGTATTGGTAATTAAATAATTCGTTAGATATATTACATTAATCTTTTTTACATTACTTGCCTACACACATAAAAAAAATGACCAGATCAACTCGAAAACTTGTTATGGGTACATTATTTAAAACAAAATTCTTTTGAATTTGATAAAAGAATAAAATTTTCAAATTTGATTTTATTAACGAATATGTATGACGGTCGCTGGCTAAATTTTCTTCACGGGTCCTCAGAGTATAGGATTCAATCTGTTTATAAATTAAGGTATCATTCAATCTAAAAGAACGGCTTTGTACGTAGTTATCTTATATAATAATAGCGGTCTCGTGTCTGCTTTAAATAGAAAGTGGAAAACAAAAATTCAAAGTGGCGATTTGCCGGCGTCTCGATTCGACAAACGTTTTTTTTTTTAATCTACAGTTTTAAACAGTTTCTGCGGTTTTTAAACTTGAAACTCAAAGGCCCAAATGTGAAATAATTCCATTTAAATATTTTTGTATTTCTACAACATACTACATCTTTAAATTGTCATAAAATTGTGAAAATATCGGATCTGTCTGACCACCAAAATAACCTAGTCTACTGATCAAACCTAAGAGAATATAACTTAATGCCAAGGTTTTGCAAGGTACAACTACTAATTTATAAAAGAATTTTGAAGAGTTTAAACTGTTTTTCAATAAGCTCCGCTCTTTTCATTCTTAATTAGCCTTATGACGTCAGACTTTCTTTGTATGCCCATTATCAGGGATTAATAAGTATAACTTAAGGACTGCTCGATGTATAGATTTAATGATAGTAGGCGTATAGAATGTTAGGCTGTTATGTAAATAATAAAACTACTTCACAAATTTCACTGCATATGTTCAATACCTTAAAAATGTTTCTCAAGGGGATGAATATTTAGATTATTATATATTTTAAGTGAACAGTGCAATAAAATTATTCAAACTAATGATCAAATGAGGATAAAAAAGTAAGCTTATAAAGTATACAACAGCTACTATTTATTATTTAGAAAATATCTATTTAAAATAAAGCTGGGAAGTGGAATATTTTACAAAAGGTTTGAAAAAAAATTACAATGAATAGATTAAAACAGACTTAATTAAAAATTAAATATATAACTACAGGTGTAAGAAAAAATTTAAATAAATAACAACTAGATATAATGCCCGGCGTTGCCCGGGAAATCTAGGTGTAATGTGAAACCCCTTATTAATCAATTTAACTACTGAATTTTTAATTAGATTAATTAGGTTAATTAGGTGCTGATTATTATATCTCATGTGCAGAAATGACCTACATTTCAAACGTCACACATTGCGGTTTACTCGTCAACGGTATTCAACCAAACCAAACAACCAATAAAACCAACCAAACCAAAAACCAACCAAACCAACTAACCAAACCAGCTAACCAATCAAGCAGAAAAAAAAACCGAGCCAACCAACTATACCTGTCAAAAATTACGTTTTACCCGTCAACGCCGCTAACCAACCAAACCAAACAGCCAAACCAGCTAACCAAACCAATCAACAAAACCAACAGATCAACCAACCAAACCAACCAACCAAACCAACCAAAAAACCAAACCCACCAAATCAACCAAAGCAAACCATTAAACCAAACTAAACACCATTAGGTAAAGATATGGGTGTTAATTTATGTCACCCGTTACCTTTTACCCTTAATTCTCTCAATGTGAAAATCAAAACGAAGCATTAAAAAAAAGCTTTTATAAAAATGTAATGAAAAGTAAAAAAATAACTACTTTTTATGCCATTTTGCAGCACAAAGGCAAGTTGGTGTGACACGATACAGCACCCGCGTGCAAAAGTTCAATTCGGCCTTATTAGTAGGAAATTTTTTTTAAAATTGACAATGTTAAATGCTTTCACCTTAAACATATGGCTGTATTGATGAGGAATGCCAGAGTGCTGTATTGATGAGGAATGCCAGTGTTTGAAGGGGTCGGCTATCAGTATGTATACATCTTGTGTGTTTTTTTAAGTTATCTATCGAGTGGTAACCGCTATTGCGACAATGTCAACGTGCCCTCTCCAGCACGGCAGCTGGAACAATCACCATGCAGGAACAAACTGGGGCTGCTGCCAGCTAATTCCCCCCCCCCCGATGATCTCCACCAACAAGAGCTTATCTGATCAAACACACTCACACATCGCCTACCCATTATGATAGTATATAAATTTACCCAAGGACGGGTCTCCTAGTGAGGTTTGCCGTTGAAATTTGTTCGGGCTGCAACCCCCTACTTGGCAACCCCAGCACGACGCGGGATAAACGTAAATTGGTTTCTCTAGGTTTCGAACCCGTAGTTCACATAACCTAGAGCCTATCTTCTGGATATGAAAGCTAAGCGACAACATATGCTCCCCCCCACCCACAAACACACACCAAGGCTCACCCACCCAATCGGAATTTTTATTTGACCAGCCACAAGGAAGGGACCTATATATATCTGAGGGACACATGGCTAACACGATTTAACTGTTTGGATCTAGTCCCCCCTCCCTTCCCATCATAAATACCGTAGGGACTTTACTGTCATTAGCTAAGAGACATTTACCCACTAAGTCAGTTTTCATCGCGCGTAATACTGCAGAGAGGAGACAAAATCTATATCAATAATTGTGTCGTTCGTAAGAATGGTGACACAGAGTGTTTGTCTCTGGCCGTGTTCCAGTCTTCTGAATGTTTGCAAGTTCCACCAGTTTGGCGCTCATCATGAAATCATGTCATAGCAACTCAAGTTTGTTTCGTCTGCTGACTATTGCTTTCAGGCAAGCCGTAGCCTCCTCCCACGTCCCAGTCACGTGACCAATACGGTTCTGACGATGATAAGATTGCAGAATTATCCAGGGCCGTTTTAAGATCATTGTAGGCCCTGAGCACTTTCAAAGTCGTAGGCCCTCCCCGACTTCATTTTTTATATTTTTCAAGAATGCTCCGGAGCCTGGCAGGGGACCAGCAATTTACATTATCTAATAAATAGTAATAGTTGTTATTGTAACAAAAATTAAAAGAGGGGGCCTCGCAAGGATCCGTTACATTGGGCCTCGTAATTCGTAAGACCGGTCCTGTTTCGCTAGATTGTATCAGACATGCTAATTTCGCAATGAACGGTTGAGACTTTTCACATCTTATAACATACTGTACATATTTTAAAATTTAATTTTTCATTTATCAAAATTGTAATGGGTAAAAAAATAGTTCCAAGGGAATTAATTTGTATAGTAAAATGTTTATACAATTCGCCATATTCATATTTTAGACCCCATGAATTTATTTCATTGATCGGAAAATTAATTTTGTCCAGATTTGATATGTCTTTTATGACGTCAAATTATTAAACAATTCCCATTGTTTAACTTGTATGTTTTTAACACTGTTAGCGCCAGGGCCGTACTAAGTTCATCTCCCCTCTCCGACTTAATTTTCACATTATTCAAGAATGCACCTGCATTTCGTTGAGATTTGTAATCTAAATTAACTTTCCGCATTGTTAATTATTCTATACAGACTGTATACAATGATAACTTAGTAAATCCGGTGTTACATCATGCGCTTCGCATTCGTTGCTAATCGTGTGCTTCTTTTTTCCTACACATTTGAAAATTCAATTAGTTCTTTTTTCAAAATTGTATTGGCTAAAAATAGTTCAAAGGGAGTTAATTTATATATACATGTACTAGTACACTATATTAAAATTTATATAAAATACGCCATATTCATATTTTAGACCCCATGAATTTATTTCATTGATCGGAAAATTAAAAGATTTGCCTGACATTATCATATGCCGGGTGAACCATTACTATATAACCAAACTTTTTAAACAAATCAAATTGTTTAACTTATGTTTATGACTGATGGCGCTGATGTCAGGAGGGGAATCGATACTGTTTGCGTAATATTTAGTATTAATTTCAGACAGTATCGCGTCAATACTTTGGATCCCATTAGTTCAATAAATTCCTCACATGTACTGGCAGAAAGATATAATACATTCCCCTTTCTGGGGTTTTCATGTCTCTCAATGTGTCACCTTTTCGTCAATTCTAGATGCCTGTTGGCAGTGTGATCCTTCGACTTCTCATGTGATGTAATCATTGCGATGGCGTTTTTCCAGACATCAAAACCATCGATAAACTGAATTGCAAAACCGGTGTTGTAGATAAACAGCTTGCAAACATAACAAAACACTTTACCCGTTGAAGGAGAATAGAGAAGCCAGTCTCGCGTGACATATTCACCATTTGTTAATTTTCTATCAAAATATTTTTTGCTTGCATATCTGATCTTATCACCAAATTGTCTACCCTTTAATGTAAGAGAAATATGTTCAGCATAATAACTTCTAAGATTTGCAGTTAGGCCTATCTCTCAATCAGCTGGATCACTTGAATAACTGTATTTTTTGTCATGCAACTCATGCTTTGAACCAGAATCTCCTACTGACCCTAATATACAGTCTGAGTCTGTAGGCAAATCTACACAGCAACTTAAGCATGACCCATAACAGAATTTGCAGATACCTTTTCCTTTGTAACACTAGTTTCGCTTGTTTTCACTTTTTTCAGCAGAGTTCGGCAACATTATTTCTGGTATTGCGAGATTGTTGGTGCACATTGTGGGCGAAGAAGTAAATGAAATGTCATTATCACTAGTATTACTAGTTTTACCATTAATGCAATCAGTGTCTCTGCTCATAAATTGCAGCAATGAACCCTGAATTTTTCGCAATGCTTTTTCTTTCTCCTCCTTTTTCTTCCGCTTCTCAAATCAACTCTCATGTTTCCTCTTGTATCCATCAGACATGGTTATTTATAATTACTTTCGTTGCTTTTTAAAATTTTGTAATAAAAAAGAAGCACACGATTAACGATAAACAACTAATGCGAAGCGCATGATGAAACACCGGAATCAGGGCTCGATTTACCGCCGGGGATATTCCCGGCACTGAGACAAGTCCGCCTGCCCCCCACCCCGCTTGTTTGTTCTACTTAGTAAAATGTATTACTTGACCCCCCTGCTATTGCCTGGCCCCTGCTGTAGTATGCCTAGCCCCTCCTGTAGAATTTTCACGCTACGGGGCTGTTCCCACACGGACGCACGACAAGATAGCTGCTTTATTAGTAGGAGGAAAAGTTAAAGAAAAATTATTAAAAAATACTATATTTCAAAAGGCCTAAAAAATGATTATTTTATATTATATTTTTAGAAAATAATATTGTATTTTATGGCAACATGCCTGATAAATAAAACTATGAAATTGTAAATAAAGAGAATTTGTTTGTTGCTCATTTCTGTATTTCGAACTTGGAAAAATATTTTGTTAACTGGGAGACATTATATCTAGCACTGTTATATATTTTATGTTCTACTGTATATAATATGTATATAAATATATATGAATTGAAACGTATTCGTTAGATATTTAACTTTACATAAAAAATTCTGGTAATATATTTGACAATAGTGTATTTTTTAAAGCAGAATGTAAAATTACACAGTAAAATTGATGAAACAAAGGAGTGCGCAATTAAAGGATATAAAAACATAAATAATTTACCAACAGACATTTTTAGAGCATTTTCGAAAAAAAATGCTCTATTGTCCCCGTTTTGTCTGTCTGTCTGTCTGTCTGTCTGTCATCACCCTAGATCTCAACAACCATAAGTCCTAGACCCATGATGTATATATCATTTTGTAGGTCTTCGCCTGCCAAGAAATGACTTTTTTCCATTTCTCGATCTGACCTCTCAGGGCCGTAAAAGGGGCCTTATAAAGTACCGTTTTTACTATATAAGCTATATTAATAATGGAGCGCCCTATATCTCAGCAACCATAAGTCCTAGACCCATGATGTATATATCATTTTGTAGGTCTTGGCCTGCCATGTGTACATCAAAAGTTCATTTCGCGATAGGACCTCTGAGGGCCGGGCTTCAGGGCTCCTAAGGGGCTTATATATTATATATATGGCCCCATTCTACACCTTGTACGTTCAATAAGCCATTCATTTGGTGCGAAATACTGCAGCACGTAGTTTCACCAAGATTTATTAAGAAACTCATCAAATGAAATAGTAAGCTTGTGTTCTGAGTTTAATTGAAAGTATCAGAGCTATGCAACAATTGACGGAGTTTTCGGACGATTAAATGACTACAATTTCGAATGTTTTCAATTATGAGTCCTATTTCAGTAACCACAAACCACTTGTAGTTAGATTTAAGAGAAAATAATTTTTTTTTCAAATATAAAGAAACGTCTTTATAATATTTTTTTACAGATATATGCATTACAAAACTGAATTTATAAACATTTCCAAAATTTACAAATATTTACTGAAAGCTAACAAATGTACTGATACATAACATGAAAATGCGCTAACACATCCTGTGTCCAGAATGGAACAGGCTTAATTGCTTGTTTCTTCTATTCAACAGATTATCAATGATCATTTTGGTATTTGTGTGCTGAAGTGACTGACAAAATGTTTGAAGAAACATCTGACAACGTGACGGGGGTGGAAGATGTGTTTCAAACACACCAGTCACCAGTTATACGGTAAAGTTCACTTTTGTCACTATCAATATCAACATTTGTTTTTAGTTTTTCTCTAGCGCCTGATAAGTTTGAATTTATTCACATACTTTAAAAAATAGCAGCTCTCTTAGCACTTAGACCATCGGGACAGATAAAGTGTACAATTGATCAGTATCTGTAACCTCGGGAATTGAAGTGTAGAATTGATCAGTTTCTGTAACCTCGGCAGATGAAGTGTAGAATTCATCAGTTTCTGTAACCTCGGCTATTGAAGTGTAGAATTGATCAGTTTCTGTAATCTCGACTGATGAAGTGTAGAATTCATCAATTTCCGTAACCTCGGCTTTTGGAGTGTACGACTGATCAGTTTCTGTAACATCGGCTATTGAGGTGTACAATTGATCAGTTTATGTAACATCGGTTATTGAAGTGTAGAATTGATCAGTTTCTGTAACCTCGGCAGATGAAGTATAGAATTCATCAATTTCTGTAACCTCGGCTATTGAAGTGTAGAATTGATCAGTTTCTGTAATCTCGACTGATGAAGTGTAGAATTCATCAATTTCCGTAACCTCGGCTTTTGGAGTGTACGACTGATCAGTTTCTGTAACATCGGCTATTGAGGTGTACAATTGATCAGTTTATGTAACATCGGTTATTGAAGTGTAGAATTGATCAGTTTCTGTAACCTCGGCAGATGAAGTATAGAATTCATCAATTTCTGTAACCTCGGCTATTGAAGTGTAGAATTGATCAGTTTCTGTAATCTCAGCTATTGAAGTGTAGAATTGATCAGTTTCTGTAACCTCGGCTATTAAAATGTAGAATTGATCAGTTTCTGTAACCTCGGCAGATGAAGTGTAGAATGGATCAGTTTCTGTAACCTCGGCTATCGAAGTTTAGAATTGATCAGTTTCTGTAACCTCGGCTTTTGGAGTGTACAATTGATCAGTTTCTGTAACCTCGGCTATTGAAGTGTGGAATTCATCATTTTCTTTAACTACGGCATATAAAGAGGATCGTGTAGTTAGCACAATGCCCATCCGCTTTTTCTTCCCCAACTAAAGTAGACGACCCTTCTTAAGCTGGTAAGCTCGAACCCTTGGCTTTATAGTCGAGAGTCATGCGCTCTACGTCACTCGACAGAGGGACGGATGATTGTGTGGTAAAGCCCTTGACTGTCTTCGTGAGGGTACATGGTTTGATCTCCAGAGTGGGCCAATGACCTTTCCCTTCATGTTTCCCGTTGTGCCTCCATTGCCATTACACTCCCGGCTGTGGTGGGGATGAAAGAATGACAGCACAATTTAGGTAGACACAACAAAAACCGTCCCATTAGTGGTTTATAAAATCTAAGAGATTTCATCTCATCCGTACAGGGGCGTAACCCACGTCGCTGGGAGGGGGGGGGCAGAAGTTAGTTTTATTCCTGCGATTCACAGCTGATAGTACGCGTACTTCAAATGGTATGGTAAAGATTATGCAGAGGTACGCAGCGACGTACAACTTATGTTTAAAACAACCAATAATTTGAAGAAGGTCGCCAGTTTGCTGTGTGATGAGTCACCAAACCACGTGACTAAGTATCGCACTCGAATAATCAGCACATTTCATTATGACAATCTGTACATTTATTTATTCGCTAAGCTACATGCGATTGTACTCGCGGACACACTTTTTTGCAACTTTTTTGGGTAAAATCAAAGAAAATTGAGAACCGCTGTTTAATAAACATCTGTTATCCTAAAGCGGATCCCCTCCTCCCGACTAGGGGGCTTCAGGTGGTCGAACTTGTTGCAAGCCTTAACGGCAGCCCACGATGGGACTGCGTCATTATTTCTAGAACCTAATGTAAAAGTATTAATATTTTCATATGATTGTGTTGACTTAAAATTATTATAAATGATGTTTCCTTGAATGACCAAGTAATCATTGTCTCTATTCATGTCTTTAATCACCAGGGACATTAACCAGTACTACTTATGGGCCCTGTTTGCCATGGGGTTACCTGGTAATCTCCTCATCGCCATCACTGTCCAGTCGATTCAACCTCTAGGCCTGTCCTCCTTGCTGGTGTCTGTGGTGGCCATGTTCGACACCCTGGCCATTGTGTTCATGCTTCTGGACAACCAGCTGCTGGTCAACGGGGTGAGGCTTGATCCGTTCATGTGCAAAATCATCGCAGTGTTCAACACGTTTTTCTCCACCCTCGCTGTTTGGACTCTGGTCCTACTCTGCGCCCAGCAGTGTCTAGCGGTGTACTTCCCAACTAAAAAGCACCAATACCTATCCAAGAGCCGGAGCTGCATTATCCTGACTGTCATTTCATTCGCCATATTCGCCGGACTTTTGGTTCTGTACTTTGTCAATACCCACTCCCGCTTCAATGTAGTTCGCACATGCGTAGAGGAGCAGTCAATGAATTACGAATCCTTATTGGTCCTGGAGAGCCTGCACGTCATACTGCCCTACATAATGACCGCAGTGCTGGTCACCGCATTGCATTGCGGGATAGGTCAGTTCAAGCAGAACTACTGCGCCATGTTCCTGCAAGCGGGAAACAGTGCCGACTCATGCTCGGACGAAAGAAATTGTGGGAACGAAAGCCAAATTCTGATCAACAGAGATGAGGAGGTAACTCTTGTCAATTTGACAAGGGCAGCTGGGACAATGTTCTTGTTTCTCTCCCTTGCCAAATGGGGTTACGTTGTCTTGACGATTCTGAGTCACTTTGATGTGCTGAATGTGAACAATCACCCTGATTGGCTGTTGTTTTCAGAAATAGAAAATGTCATGCTCGACTCGACCTTCTGTCTCAAGTTCCTTTTGTACTTTTTTGTTTCCCCAACATTCCGGAAACATTTTGTCAGTAGATTTTTATGTCATTAGACAACTTTGAAATTACAATAAAGAGGGAAAAAAATTAATGACAAACTTATGAAGAAAAAAATTAGAAAACTTACGATTTTGTGTGCCCAAATGTGATAAGAATAAAAGTTTGTTTTATGAATATAGATCTTTTAAATTCATGGTTTGAAAATGAATTAAGTTGATAATATCTAAAGCCAAATTGTTACCGCACATTCTTACAAAAAAAAAAAATTCGAATATCTTCATGTAACAAAAATTATTCAATTGTATTTGTAATTAAATTAGGGATGGTATTCAGTTCAGGTATTAATCCTATATCGCCGGAACGGTACTTCTGTTCAGGTCTTAATACTATATCGCCGGGACGGTACTTCTGTTCAGGTCTTAATCTTATGTCGTCTGGACAGTACTTCTATTCAGTTCTTAATCCTATCTCGCCTGGACGGTACTTCAGTTCAGGTCTTAATCCTATCTCACCTGGACGGTACTTCTATTCAGGTCTTAATCCTATCTCACCTGGACGGTACTTCTTTCAGGTCTTAATCCTATCTCGCCTGGACGGTACTTCTGTTCAGGTCTTAATCCTATCTCGCCTGGACAGTACTTCTATTCAGGTCTTAATCCTATCTCGCTTTCGGACAGTACTTCTGTTCAGGTATTAATCCTTTCTCGCCTGGACAGTACTTCTATTCAGGTCTTAATCCTATCTCGCCTGGTCAGTACTTCTATTCAGGTCTTAATCCTATCTCGCTTTTGGACGGTACTTCTGTTCAGGTATTATTCCTATCTCGCCTGGACAGTACTTCTATTCAGGTCTTAATCCTACCTCGCCTGGACAGTACTTCTATTCAGGTCTTAATCCTATCTCGCTTTTGGACAGTACTTCTGTTCAGGTATTAATCCTATCTCGCCTGGACAGTACTTCTATTCAGGTCTTAATCCTATCTCGCCTGGACAGTACTTCTATTCAGGTCTTAATCCTATCTCGCCTGGACAGTACTTCTATTCAGGTCTTAATCCTATCTCGCTTTTGGAAAGTACTTCTGTTCAGGTATTAATCCTATCTCGCCTGGACAGTACTTCTGTTCAGGTATAAATCCTATCTCGCCTGGACAGTACTTCTGTTCAGGTATTAATCCTATATTGCCTGGACAGTACTTCTGTTCAGGTATTAATCCTATCTCGCCTGGACAGTACTTCTGTTCAGGTCTTAATCCTATCTCGCCTGGACAGTACTTCTGTTCAGGTATTAATCCTATCTCGCCTGGACAGTACTTCTATTCAGGTATTAATCCTATCTTGCCTGGACAGTACTTCTATTCAGGTATTAATCCTATCTCGCAGGGACGGTACTTCTATTCAGGTCTTAATCCTATCTCTCCTGGACGGTACCTCTGTTCAGGTATTAATCCTATCTCGCCTGGACAGTACTTCTATTCAGGTCTTAATCCTATCTCGCCTGGACAGTACTTCTATTCAGGTCTTAATCCTATCTCGCCTGGACGGTACCTCTGTTCAGGTCTTAATCCTATCTCGCCGGGGCGGTACTTCTGTTCAGGTCTTAATCCTATCTCGCCGATCATGTTCAATGTGCTCGGGTCTTGTGAACGTTCTCGTATTTAAAAAAAAAACATAAAAAGAAAAAAAATATAAAAACATCTAGCTGGATGCTCATTGTCCATCTATTTTTTTTGTTCATTTCCAGCCTGATTAGTTTACGACTTATTTATATGGTTAGTTACTCGACATTTGTCTAAATTATGACCAGTAAAACATTGTTTACAAGTTATGTTCTAATATACCATAGGATTTTGTGGCAAAGCACTTCTATGGGCTTTTAGACTCGTACATGAGGATGCTGCTTGCAGGTCAATAATGTTTAGGCAATGAAAGCACACTTTGTTCAAAAACAGAGAGCGTGACACCATTAGCTCAAGCTATGAGAGTGTGGCATTATTAGCTTAAGTGAGTGTGACACCATTATCTCAAGTTCTGAGAGTGTTACGCCATTAGCTTAAGTTAGTGTGACACCATTATCTCAAGTTCTTAGAGTGTTACGCCATTAGCCTAAGTGAGTGTGACACCATTATCTCAAGTTCTGAGAGTGTGACATCATTATATCAAACTCTAAGTTTTGCGAGTTGAAAGTCTTTAGATGCCCATAATCTCTATACTTATAAGACGCATTTGTTGTCTGTCTGTCTGTCTGTCTGTCTGTTCCCTTATAACTCAAGATCCAGAAAACCAAATAACGTGAAATTTGTTACACATACACATAATTACATGGGGAAGGTTATAGGACATGTTTCGTTTCATCTGGATGGGTTGTTTAATTGTAATTAATTTTTTTTTTATTTTAGCACTTTACTATATTAAAGTGCGGGGACGGGTGGTCGTGCGGTGTAGAGCGCTCGACTGTCGACCGGAGGGTCCCGGGTTCGAATCTCAGTTAGAACCTTGGGATTTTTTCAGGTCCTGGTTATAGTCCCCAAGTCCACCCAGCTTTAAATGGGTACCTGACTTTAAGTTGGGGGAGTAAAGGCGGCTGAGCGTTGTGCTAACCACACAACCCCTTCATATGCCGAGGTTATAGAAACAGATGAATTCTACACTTCATCTGCCCCGATGACCCGTTAGGGTTAAGGGAACTTTACTTACTATATTAAAGTAATCTCGACGGCGCCATAGATAAAATTCCTCTGTGACGTCATTTCCCGATGATACATTTTTAAAAGAGGGGTAACTTCCGGAAACTCCAATTGTAAACATGGTGAAATCAATAGTCATATCTATCGTTTTATGTATTCGGAAGATTAAAATTAAAGGTGCACTTTAATAAACCGAAATACGTTAATTAAAATGTTTCTGTGACATTATTAACATTATTAATACAATCTCAATGCGTAGTTTAATTGTAATTAATTATTTTAGTATTTTACTATATTAAAGTATTCACGGTATGGGATCGCCTTCACTATAAATAAAAATCGCGCGCCAAGTGAATGTGTAATTGAACGGACGGAGAAGAAAGGGCTAGGGACGGGAAAAAAAATATTGTTGTTGTTTTTTTTTCATGCTGCAAGTACCCGGCTTTGCCCGGGATTAAAATAAGGTTTTCTGTTTATTTAAGAAGCGTAATTTGACGTTTAATTGTACAGAGAGGAAGGGGGGAGAGAGATAAAGAGAGAGGGGGCAGAGAGGGGGAGGGAAGGAGAAGGCAGAGAGGGGGAGAGAAGGAGGGAGGGAGGGAGAGAGGTGGTAGGGAGGGAGATTAAGGGGGATGGAGGGAGAGGGAGGGTTGGAGAGAGAAAGGGAGGGAAGGAAAGAGAAAGGAAGGGAGGGAGGGAGTAGGGAGGGAGAGGGGAGGGAGGGAGAGAGATAAAGAGAGAGGGGGCAGGGAGGGAGAGAGAGGAAATGAGGGAGGGAGAGGGAGGGAGAGAGGGGGTAGGGAGGGAGAAAAAGGGGAGGGAAGGAGAGAGGGAGAGAGAGGATTGGAGAAATGGGAGGGAGTGAGAGATAAAGAGAGAGGGGGCAGGGAGGGAGAGGGGGGAGGAGGAAGGGAGGAAGGGGGAGAGGGGGTAGGGAGAAAACAAAAGGTAAACAGACAACCTTATTTTAAACCCGGGCGAAGCAGGGTACTTGCAACTAGTATAATATAAAGAAAATAGATTGCATTTTTTGTAATATAAATGTGAGATTTGATTCACTAAATTGTTTATTTGGTTTTGTTCAGATTTAGCTACATTGAGTGCTTCAATATTCTCTATGGTTCACGCAATGATTTGTGATTTATGTATACATTATTTTTTCATAAAAATATTTCAATTTTTGCACTATGTCTAGTGGCGGTGTATTGACGAGGCCATATTGATGAAATTATCGTTGACACTTAAACACTACAGGTGTTTAATATTTTCATTCGCTCTATATTTACTGGATATTTTGTTTGAACTTTTTGATTGTTCTAGTAAATTCATGTTGTTATTCAATATTCTACTCTTGTTACAGATATTTTTGGCGCTCCTATTTTATGTAAACAGTAAACATTAGGGTGTGGCCAGGCGATAATGTCCCATAACCAGTGGCGCAACCAGCAAAAAAGTCCTGGGGGTGGGCTCACATAGTGAAAAAAGACAGTTTGACAGTCTTTTTTGTAACTTTATATCGTAAATTATTTATTGACGATTTGACCTGGGGGGGGGGCAAGCCCCCTCCTGCCCCCTGGTTGCGCCACTGCCCATAACAGTATTTTATGTAGAAAAACAAGCAATTAAGCCTGTTCCATTCTGGACACAGGACGTGTTAGCGCATTTTCAGTACGTTTGTTATCTTTCAGTAAATATTTGTAAATTTTGGAAATGTTTATAAATTCAATTGTGTAATGCATATATCTGAAAAAAAGATATTAAAAGGACAAGTAAGTCATGTTGAATAACTGTTACAAAAATAAATAATGATTACGCCCCTTTGATTAGCTTTTATTATTTATATTTAAAATATAAGCAAAACGGTACATAACAATCTCTTATATTTTGGCCCTGAGAGGTCAAATCGCGAAATGGACTTTTGATGTACACTTGGCAGGCCAAGACCTACACAATGATATATACATCATGGGTCTAGGACTTATGGTCGCTGAGATATAGGGCGGTCCATTATTAATATAGCTTATATAGTAAAAAACAGCACTTTATAAGGCCCCTTTTACGGCCCTGAGAGGTCAGATTGCGAAATGGAAAAAAAAGTCATTTCTTGGTAGGCCAAGACCTACAAAATGATATATACATCATGGGTCTAGGACTTATAGTTGCTGAGATATAGCGTTCCTTTATTAATATAGCTTATATAGTAAAAAACAGCACTTTATAAGGCCCCTTTTACGGCCCTGAGAGGTCAGATTGCGAAATGGAAAAAAAGTCATTTCTTGGTAGGCCAAGACCTACAAAATGATATATACATCATGGGTCTAGGACTTATAGTTGCTGAGATATAGCGTTCCTTTATTAATATAGCTTATATAGTAAAAAACGGTACTAAGGCCCCTTTTACGGCCCTGAGAGGTCAGATCGCGAAATGGAAAAAAGCTATTTCTTGGCAGGCCAAGACCTACAAAATGATATATACATCATGGGTCTAGGACTTATGGTTATTGAGATCTAGGGTGATGACAGTCAGACAGTTATAAGGCCCCTTTTACGGCCCTGAGAGGTCAGATCGCGAAATGGAAAAAACCTCTTTCTTGGCAGGCCAAGACCTACAAAATGATATATATATCATGGGTCTAGGACTTATGGTTATTGAGATTTAGGGTGATGACAGACAGACAGACAGACAGACAAAACGGGGACAATAGAGCATTTTTTTTCGAAAATGCTCTAAAAAATCTTACTCATACAAATAGTCACAATTTATTCATAATAACACGATTTGATCAATAGAGAGAAAAAAAATGTATTTCAGCCGCTGTAAACTTATCAAAATTCTCCATTTCTAGATGCAAAAAAATATCAAGACATTTAAATTTGCTGAGTTCTCGGAATGTAATTAGATAAATCTATGTAGCAAACTTTCCAATAATATCTAGAATGTTTTTCTAACTATTACATCTTCATTTCTAAAATTGCTTTATAAGTCAAAACATTAATATATACATCGTATTGAAAGCATTTGTTTTTTGTAATGACAACTAAAAGACTATTTTCTCCATTCACGGGCTAAAAATGCCTGGGTGTCCTAAGAAATAACGGGTCAGTAAATGTAGGTCAGTACTGCTAATTAGAATGCCTCCATTTTCAACAACACAATGTCTGATAAGTTAAATGGCATTTCAGAATTAATGTAATAATGATGCATGGCACGTTTATAATTATATAGTCTATACAAGAAAAAAATATCATGTCCAATTGTAAATATTCTTAGAATGTTTTTAACACAGTGTATGCCTACATATGTAGCATGACGATGTATAGGTGTAAATTATCTTCTCTTGAATAAACTGTATAGATCAGTTGTGCGCAGCTAATAAAGATGAGCCGATGATATTGTGTCAATGAGGTATCATTTTTTAAACCTGCCCACTAGATCTAGGGTGTTTGTTGCGCCCTAAAACTAAATTAGTCAATTGGGTCAAAAATAGACAGTTTTGTGAACCATTACTTATTGTTGTTGTTTTTTTTTTTTTGTTCAGTTTTTATCTAATCCTGACACATGCTCCATCTTTTTTAAAACTGAAGACATTGTTATTTTTAAAAGGGTACCAGCTAGAGAATTAGATATATATGATGACCATGGGGACAGAGGCTACTGCTGGGCCTCCCCCACCCCCCCATAGTATCAGATATGACAGGGCCCTTTGTGTGACTCTAGTTTATCTATACTTAAGAACTGATTCAATTAGAAGCCTTCTATATGAAGTTCTACAGCATTTAGTTCGTAACTAGTATCTTTTTTAAAAATGTATTAAGTGTACAATAAATGTAGACATTAAATTTACTGTAAATCTTTTGAAATTCACAACTTCATTTATTGCTTTTGTAATACAAAGGAAAAATTCACTTTAAAGTGCAACAATATAATGTGACAGTGTCAGGCCAGTTTGATACATTTGTGATGAATGTTCTTTCTTTATCCCTTATCAGGTGCTATTGATATTATCTTGCATATTTTATTGATATTTTTTTCGCTTATCAATTAATCTATATGTATCTGTTTGATTAGCCTAATGTCCATGCTATCTATTCATAACGCTATCTAATAAATATTAACACTCTATCAAACTTCAAGCACGATATTCAAAGAATTTGGGTTATATAGTTACGTATAAATATATATATATATATATATATATGTGTGTGTGTTGTGTCTGTTTAAGCTTATTTGGGTATCAGCAAACAGCATCCATTTTGAAATTAATTACACGTAGTGATTAGTAAAACAGATGAGTCGTGAAACGAATTCATCAATTTTAATAAATACAGAAGTAAAAACTGTCTGATTGCAAAAGGAAACTATCCAGCAGGCCATAAAATATCTCAGTTTCATTCTTTTTAATGACTTATTCAGATGTAATATCGGCATCATCTCCATGAAGAACTATCTTATTATGTGCAAAAATAAATTGATTTCACAGTTATCGGTACATTGTTCAACTCTCCTTCATCGAATCCCCCACCCATGATTTCGTAGACGCTCTTCCCCTTTGTCCCACCATCACCACCTTTCACGGATATCTCCGTCTAAGCGCTACGTCATATCACTCACTCCTTTCATGAACACCTCCGTCCAAGCGCTACGTCATATCACTCACTCCTTTCACGGACATCTCCGTCCAAGCGCTACGTCATATCACTCACTCCTTTCATGGACACCCCCGTTCAAGCGCTACGTCATATCACTCACTCCTCTCACGGACACCCCCGTCCAAGCGCTACGTCATATCACTCACTCCTTTCACGGACACTCAGTGCTAACTCATAACATTTGAACAGAAACATGTACTCCTTCCTCCCCGCGTCTCCACCTTAACCACCCCTACTCTCCAGTCCCACAATCTCTCCATCCTGCAACCCCTTCTTCCCTGAAACCCAACAAAATACAAAATAGATCAAAACAAAGTTAATGAAAAACGAATTTAAAATATATAATAATTAAATACTCCAATATATTACACAAACAAAATAGCTAAAAAACACAGTTAAACATATTTTATTCCAAGAGATCTATTTTTAACTCTAAGGACCGGATGAGAATTAGGTGCATTATGCAGTTAAATATATATATACTCTTTTATTGTCTCTGTAGCACATGTCTATCTCAGATACCAGTCTGTTTTATTCTCCAGTCTATGTTTCTAATTTTTTTTTTCAAACAGCGTAAACTTCAAACATGTTTTTGACATCCGCTATCCACTTCCTGTTCAGTTGGAGCAGGTTCTGTTAAACGATTTAGACGAAATTTATTTATATTTTTAACAAGCTCTAAGCTTTCAACTGTTTATACATGAAGGACGGAGAGACAAATAATAATTTAAATTGATTGATTCATAGTATATGTCAAACGTCCTATTTATCATCGATAAGTTAATCAATGTTGGTGGGTCTCTTATGGTTTAACAAAAAAGCGTTCAATAAATTATTATTAGAAATTATCATGAAAACAAGAACAAGATTTTCAAAACATTTTTATCTCGAAATTCTAATCGCTTAAACATACTATCCACAGTAGAGTGGCTACAGAATAGTGACTACAGTAGAGTGGCCACAGTTGAGTGGCTACAGTAGAGTTGCTACAGTAGAGTGGCTACAATGGAGTGGCTACAGTTGAGTGGCTACAGTTGAGTTGCTACAGTTGAGTGGCTACAGTAGAGTGGCTTCAGTTGAGTGGCTATAGTAGAGTTGCTACAGTAGATAGGCTACAGTAAAGTGGCTACCGCTAAAGCCACGCTTTTTAGGGTGCCCGTACTTAAAGGTAGTATGCCCCTAAACTGTTATCAGGGCCCGGGGGACTGCATAGGTAAAGAAATGGTGATGGGGTGGGGGTCAAGACTTTTCTAGTAACAAGGGAGAGTAATCTGAGGACAATGTCTATGTCACGGGGTCACTACGGGTTAAACTGTTTTAACAGTTGGAGATGGGGTCAAAGTGTTCTCAGTTTTGATCAATGTTTAGATAGTTGAGTTAAGAGCACTTGTTCCTTAAGGCCCCCAAATAAAACTTTTTCTCGGGCTGTTAAATTAATTTTACTTAGCGCTAAATAGCATGGCCAGTGGTGCTGCCCATTATTGTCAGCCTCTTGTTCAAGTATTTTTAATATTATTCGATAGCATTATCTCGTACGGAATTTCACTGCTACCACTAAATTGTTATAAACTTCTCGATTGTACAGGACTTAAAACTGAGAAAACGTGTTTTGTGTTTATTAAGGAATAAAGTGAAAAATTGATTGTATGATCCAGAAAAGTGGTGCATTAGAATAAGTCGACACACACACACATGCCAGTTAAATAAAAGCGTAAACAAAGTTGGAAATATCACACATTGTTCTTTAGGGCTGAGGGAACATTACCTTTTTTTTTACTAAATGGAAACAATAAAAATTGTGTTTCTAGAATAACAAAAATAATAATAACGAAGTAAAATAAAGTCTATAAGAGGGAGAATATTGACTCGAAGCTTGAACAAAATGGAATTTGAACAAAACTGAATATCACCAGAATGAAATGTGAACAAAATTGAATATCATCAGAATGAAATGTGAACAGAACTGAATACGAACTAAATAGAATTTAAACACAATTTGATCACGATGCAACAATATACTTAAATAGGACAAGAGAAAAAGTGAGTCACTGTACTTAAATAGGACAGCCATCAAGACAGGACAACTAAATGTATTACTGTACTCATTTATTTAATAAACACGGGATTTAATTGGGCAATCAAGTCTAAAAAAAAGGTTCAGAATACTACTGCTCCAATTGAGCTGCAAGAGGTAGATACAACAGGTCGTAGACGCTCACACAAGTTGCAACAAGGCGCACTAAAGTTTCGGTTCTGAAAGGTTAAAAACCGATATGGTGCGCAGAAAAATTTAATTTCCTAATAGATTTGCACACCCTATATCATTTGCCGCACTCAACCCTTCGAAAAATTAGATGAAAGATTGTCAATAATCATCTTAACTAAAATTAAATAGATCTTTTCATTTGTAAAATTAAACACCAAAAATTTTAAACCCTAAGAAAAAAATCAAAGAGAAAGTAAAATGCATTAAAAATCAAATGTCCCACCCAAACTATACAAAAGCCGCGCATTTCTAATAAAACAACCACTCGTTGGAAGTTAAGAGAATTTTTTTTTTTCAAAGATAAATAAAATTAAAGGAGTGACTTCCCCCTGCCTGGTTCATAACTCGGTACCTCACCGTGATACAAGGAGCGTGAGATAACTCCAGCATCCGGTAGTGTGCTCCAAGGTAAATGAGAATTTTTTTTTCTTTGTTTCTGCTTTATGAACCAACTTAGTTAAACATGGCGCTACTTTAGTGTACTTAACCAAATAACCCTATAGCTTTCAAGTTTCTTTTACTCGATGGATTCTTTTGAGAAATTAAGTTAAAGTTTTGCCATATATTTAATGAGAGAAGCAGATATCAAACGAAGGATCTATGGATGTATAGGCGGATACAAAAACATTTGGACTTACTAACACCTTATTAGTATACTCAGATAAATATACTGGTTGATAAAAAAATATAACCATTCAAAAACAGGTTCACTATTAGTGTTGATTGATGTCTCTCTTAATTCAAGTATATAGATGCATATCTGCTTTAATGTAAAAAAAATGTATATTTGTCACTGAGCAAGCTATTCTTTAATTTAAAAAAATATATAAACATGTTGGATTAACATTTTTATAAAACAATTATCATGTAGTGTGAGGTCCACAAATGTTCTCGTCTTTTATCCCCCACCACACCTGGAGTGTAAGGGCATAGAGGCACAGCGGGAGACATATCTATTATTTGTTTATAGGATTCAACAGACCTTATTTAATCCATTCAGAGACTTGCAATATTATTATTTTCGATTATTGCTTATCAAAAACCTTCAATAAATATTTATTCTTAAAATCTTCATGAAGAATCACACCCCCACATACGCACAGCATGGCAGTTTTATATTAAAATGCAATCGACTTAAAGTGATGCGGATATTTCAAAGCACGAATCGAAAGAATGTTCAAACCATCATGACTTTGTGAGGAACATTCAACAGTAAGGTCTATGAAACGAATTTATATCAAGAGTATTTATTTGAATTATCAAAAAGAAGTAATCAGATTTTCTCACTGGACGAATACATTTGATTGTATTGTTTGACATTTTTTGTTTTGTGTTTTATTCGAAGATTATTTTGGTCTATGTTTTCTATGTTTTCTTTGTTTTCTATGTTTTCTATGTTTTCTATGTTTTTTTTGTTTTCTATGTTTTCTATGTTTTCTATGTTATCTATGTTTTCTATGTTTTCTTTGTTTTCTATGTTTTCTATGTGTTCTATGTTTTCTATGTTTTCTATGTTTTCTATGTTTTCGCAAATCTCATATAGCTTAACAGTGATATACGTACGATGATAACGACCGAATTATTGCAGTCTATTAAATGAGTTTGAGAGATAGTTAGTTGACTTTTATATGCCATCTGATTATTCAGATAAAGTAGCTATATTAAGATACAGTAGCTATATTCAGATACAGTAGCTATATTCAGATACAGTAGCTATATTCAGATACAGTAGCTATATTCAGATACAGTAGCTATATTCAGATACTGTAGCTAGCACTATTGAACTAAACACGCGTACAGAAATTTTAAAATGTAGGTCAGTTGTTCTACCTTGATTTCAGTCAAGCACTAGGCCTGAGATATTCTCCTGTACTGTACACATAGGTACCAACACTCGTACTGTAGGTACCAACACTCGCACTGGGTAACTTCAAGTAGCTCACCCAGTTTAAAATAAAATCTGGATGTTGGATTCATGTAATGAAGTCACTCACACATATTTGATGCTCCCCCCTTCTTTCCATGATGTACGGTAATTAGATTACCCTCCCCCTCCCCACCCGCCACCCAACATTACTTTCAGTATTCCGCCGAAAGGTATATCACCCTAACATTGATAGATTCAGATAATATATATCAATAATATACTTCAGATGTATACATTTCTAATTAAACAATTGACGAGTCTATGTTTAGCTGGTATTAAAAAAAAACATTTCTGTTTTATGTATTAATAAAGAAACAATTGAAGTATCGTGATGCGAAATAATTCGGGTTCACGCGCTACTAGTAGAAGGGAGAAGTAGTCAACTCGACTTAAAAAAAAAATATTTGGGTGATATTTTTACAATCACACTTAGTCTGTTCACACTGAATACATTACAGAAGTTTTTTTTTAATGAATGATGGGTGATATTTTTACAATTACACTTAGTCTGCTCACACAGAATACATTACAGAAGTTTTTAAATAAATGATGGGTGATATTTTTACAATCACATTTAGTCTGTTCACACAGGATACATTACAGAAGTTTTTAAATAAATGATGGGTGATATTTTTACAATCACATTTAGTCTGTTCACACAGGATACATTACAGAAGTTTTTAAATAAATGATGGGTGATATTTTTACAATCATACTTAGTCTGCTCACACAGAATACATTACAGAAGTTTTTAAATAATTGATATTCTTAATGAATACAAATATTGTTATAAGTAATACATTTTTATTACTAATATTAAAGCCTTAATGTTTTATATTCACCTTCAGGTAAGATCTTCCTAATAAATCTGTTTCGTCTACTCTCTGTTTTTACCTCTGTTTCTTCTACTCACTGTTTTTACCTCTGTTTCTTCTACTCACTGTTTTTACCTCTGTTTCTTCTACTCACTGTTTTTACCTCTGTTTCGTCTACTCACGATTTTTACCTCTGTTTCTTCTACTCACTGTTTTTACCTCTGTTTCTTCTACTCACTGTTTTTACCTCTGTTTCTTCTACTCACTGTTTTTACCTCTGTTTCTTCTACTCATTGTTTTTATCTCTGTTTCGTCTACTCACTGTTTTTACCTCTGTTTCGTCTACTCATTGTTTTTACTTATGTTCAGTCTACTCACTGTTTCTGTTTAAGTTGTATTTCATTCAGCTTTTGTCTTTCGATGTAGTAAAATGTCGGTGTTTTTTTTTCAATTCTGGCCAAATGTTGTGTTGATTTGATGTGTCTGAAAGTTACAGCTGGTGTAAAGCTGCGTTGTGTCTAAGTGCGTAACAAATGACAGAAAAGTAGGCCGACATACCTAGGACTCAACGTCATTATGTGTTCAAAAATTGTATTATTGTCGCTGTATTAGTTTTCTTTTTTTTTTCAATAGTCTAACTTATAAAATGATTGGTAAAGTTATAAACTGTAACAGCAAGTTAGGTCATTTGAAAAACAAAATAGTAAGGACGGCCATCTTAACAAAAAAAGAAGTCAAACCAATTAATAAAATACTAGATAGTAAAATGTTTTATATATTTTGTACATATTTGAAAAATCGATGCTTGAAATAAAAGATGTCTATATTAATATAATGTATTTTATTTATATTCTAGCTGTACCCTGCAATACATTTGCATAGAGTTATATCCCCTTAGGCTTGATCACTAGGCTAGGTTATTTTTATTTGTTTCATGATTGTATTTTAAACTGAAATACTGTTGTATTAATTCTTTACTTTCGATTTAGCGCAGAACGCACATCGCTTTTACTTATATTATTTTTCATTATATCTCTTTGTATATTACTACTGCTCCGTGCTTTTCAATTTAGCTAGGACTATTCCACAAATCATTATTTTATTTTTGTCTGGAAAAGCTGATATGGGATTCGGAAAACACGGAATGAAGACCGGGGGATTTGGGGGTGGATTGGCCTTTGAGATAAGGGTTAAGGTGATAACCTCGTCAGAAAAGAAAGATGAAATGCGTATATCTTCTAATCAAATCTTTAGAGATTTGGAAGTTTTCCAAACCCAACCACCCCCTTACCCCAAGCTCAGACATCTTTCTTGCTACGTTCCTGATTATCGCAGGTCTAAAAGGAAAGAAATTTATTGGTCAGCTATTTATAGATGAGAAAAAAAAATACCTTCCAAAAAATATTTTTTTTTTTCTAAAAACTGAATGAAAAAGTTCGTACCAATTAAATGCAATCAGCGTATCCAGATTTTTTAAAGTTTTACATAGCAAAATTATTTACTTTTATGTATTTTTTACTATTATCTGTTATTTACTATTATATATGATCATTAAAAATATAATGGAGCACTCTTTGTTAGTATTGATTGCACCGTTGTTTTAAAACTTTTGCATTTCGCAATTTGTTATGGGTATTATTTTGTGTTTAACACCGACAGTTAAATATTGCTCTGTTCCTGCGATTAATCGGTAAATGCTACATACAATATAAGTATAGATTGGTAAGCTTTTAACAAATTAAAAACACTTTCTTATTTTCACATGTACTATCACACACGCACATCTATCTATCTATCTATCTATCTATCTATCTATCTATCTATCTATCTATCTATCTATCTATCTATCTATCTATCTATCTATCTATCTATCTATCTATCTATCTATCTATCTATCTAATATATCTATCTATCTATCTAATCTATCTATTTATCTATCTATCTATTTAATCCATCTATTTAATCTGTCTATCTAATCTATCTATCTATATCTATCTATCTATCTATCTATCTAATCTATCTATCTAAATGTTTAGCAGATACATTGAAGAGGTAGCAGTGGAGTGTGTGAAGTCCCTGTAAGGATGAGATGAAATCTCTAGGATCCTATAAACCACTAATCAGTAATTATACATTGACTTTTTCTCGTGAATCACTTGATATTTCTCAATATGGGTCATAGCCCCCACACAATGAGAACCACCGATATTGTAATAATAAGTTGATATATTTTAACGCACGGACGTAGGGCAGTGAATCAGCGTTTGAAATAGTATTTGAATATTAACTTGTATACGAAAATAGAATAAAAATATAGAATAGTGTCAGTAGATATTTAAAGTTCTGTATGATATATTTAAAGTTCTGTATGATATATTTAAAGTTCTGTATGATATATGTAAAGTTATGTATGGTATATGTAAAGTTCTGTATGATGTATGTAAAGTTCTGTATGATATATGTAAAGTTCTGTATGATATATGTAAAGTTCTGTATGATATATGTAAAGTTCTGTATGATATATGTAAAGTTCTGTATAATATATTTAAAGTTCTGTATGATATATGTAAAGTTCTGTATGATATATTTAAAGTTCTGTATGATATATGTAAAGTTCTGTATGATATATTTAAATCAAAAAATATCTTACAAGTTAGTGAGGTGAGTTGTTTTTATTTTATTTTTTAAAAAAACAGGACTAAAACAGAATGTAATTCAATGTTTGTTGAACTACACAGAAACAAGGGAACTTTCCATGTCTTCAACCCACAGGCCTGTGTAAACAGCCTGCAGATTTCACTCAATTGTAAACAGTTTACACAATTACATTCTGGATCAGGTCCTGTTCGTACTTCAGATCTCTGTAATTTAAAATGAACCTGAAAATGTATTCAGTTGTAGTTCGTTTCAGTACTTTTACATTCAATCAATTTTTATCTGTATGTATATTAATAGATACTTACGAAATAATATGTTTAGTTATATAGTAATACATATATTTATTCTGGAGGCAATCTAACCTAATGATTAAAGTGGCAAAAGGTGGTGGTGGGGGGGCAGAGAAAGTGTTCAATGCGGGGCCTAAAGACATAACAGTAGGCAATATCTCCAAGGCCCTACTTTATACTGGGCCTGCTGGCCCTTGTTTTTGTATGAAAGAGAGGCCGTTTGTATTTAGGAACAAACATGATACTAAATACCAGAGTGACAGATCACATTATGTTTCGGAATAACAGATTGACAGATCACATTATGTTTTGGAATATCAGATTGACAGATTGCAGTATGTTTTGGAATATCAGATTGACAGACCTTAATCTTTTTCGTAATGACAGATTAACAGATCATAATATTTGTTTATGAAATACAAGATTGACATATCACGTTATGTTGTGAAAAAAAATTGACTGGTCGCATAGTGTTGTGAAATAACTGAATGACATATCACGTTATGTTGTGAAATAACTGATTGACATATCACGTTATGTTGTGAAATAACTGATTAACATATCACGTTATGTTGTGAAATAACTGATTGAAATATCACGTTATGTTGTGAAATAACTGATTGAAATATCACGTTATGTTGTGAAATAACTGATTAATATATCACGTTATGTTGTGAAATAACTGATTGAAATATCACGTTATGTTGTGAAATAACTGATTAATATATCACGTTATGTTGTGAAGTAAACTGATTGAAATATCACGTTATGTTGTGAAATAACTGATTAATATATCACGTTATGTTGTGAAATAACTGATTGACTGGTCACATTGTGTTGTGAAATAACAGATTCCATTGCATACATAACTCGACCTCAAAATTTTCTAAGTGTAGCACTATGCCTCCAGGTCTATCCACCAACGCACTTATATTTAACAAGCCATCAAGTAAAACAAAAATATGGATGGGAGTATTTCCTGAACAGTTGCGTCGATTTAATTATTTCCAAACCTACATCTGGATCTTCTCCAAGTAGGTCAGCTAAACCTTAAAGAAAGAAAAAAAAATACTGTTAGAATTTTTTTAAATGTGTACAAATTAGAAAAAAAAAAGCTTTTTTAGAATAACTTTTCACTTAACTATGTATGGTTTTCATGTATTGTATCTCTGATTGAGGATTTTCTCTTATTAATATGGTGAAAGTCTTTTTTAAACTAACATTCATCTATATTGAGTTTTCAATGAACTATTTTGATTATTTATTACCAGTTATTATTTGTAACATTTGTATATATTTGAATAGGTCGATCTAGATTTTAAAAGTAAAACTAATTTATATCAACAAGTTAATTGAAAATAAGCTTTTCTACTCATAGGAAACTCGCCCTATCAACTGCACTATTTGGGTTCACTTCTTGAAATTATCAAAATGTTTCCATAGTATCATATTAATATTTATGTCATTTGAGTTTTGTCATTATAAAAAGTCCAAATCAAGCAGAAAACAACAACAACAACAGCAACAACAGAAATAAAAATAACAACAACAGAAATAAAAATAACAACAACAGAAAACAACAGCAACAACAACAGAAAACAAGCATAAGAATAACAACAGAAATAAACAATAACAACAACAGAAAACAACAATAAGAACAACAACAGAAAACAACAATAACAACAACAAAAAACAACAACAACAAAAACAACAACAACAACAACAACAGAAAACAACAATAAGAATAACAACAGAAAACAACAATAACAACAACAGAAAAAAACAGCAACAACAACAACAACAACAAAAACAACAACATAAAACAACAAGAACAACAACAGAAAACTACAGCAACAACAACAACAACAACAGCAACAACAACAACAGAAAACAACAACAACAGCAACTGCGTGGGTGTAAATACAGTTGAGCGGTAACGAGCTACAGGTGTAAGTAAGTTTATTTTTTCCTGCTTGAGGCTGTGGGTAATTCCTGTAAGACAGACACAGGTGCCGTTAGAATTCAGGTGTTTAAAGATTTTTTTTTTAATTCTAGGATTTGTTTATTTAAACATTCTCAACAAATGGCACAACTGTTTTATTTTTGAATCAGTACCATTCACAAATATCGCTCACTATTTACACTCCTATGCTCAGTTAACTTAACATATTCACATGGTCGAATCACTCATTATAAACTCAATCACTCAACTGGCTCATCTGAATCACTTCATCACTCCACATTCGACTATTAACACACACACACACACACATAGACTTTATACACTATCTTAACATATCTATTATCTTGAATAACTCAGTAAGTAAATCGACTCTCTCAATTTCTTGAATAACTCACTCACTCAGTCGAGTCACTCACTCATTCGATCACTCGTTCCACTTTCTCTACTTACTGACATCTCATCAGGGTTGTTAACAATACATGTACTCTTAAATTGTATTGTCAAAACCAATACCAATCCTTCATGAAAAGAGTATCGCCAATACCAATACAAATATTCAAGTAAAAATGTATTGCCAAAATCGATACCAATACAATACCAATACTATTGAGAACAAAAAAAAAATAGTATTTTTTTAAAATATAAAGAGTGAAAGTTTTTCAAGTTCTTATATAACTGGCAGATCGATGAAAAAAGAAATAAAGTTTTCTTTTCTCTCGTTCATTGAAACATTGAACAAATAGTTCACAGAAAGAACGTAAATGAATGAGATAATATAAGAATAACATTTATAGATATCGGCGCGCAAAGCAAAAACTTCAAAAGAAAATTAAAATTTTTATTTTTCCTTAACTCGCCGACTGTGGTTGTATTTGTGGGGAGGTGGGTGGTGTTAATATTTGGTAGGGTTGATGGCTATGATTACTGGTAGTGATTGAATTGATGCTCATTAGTTTTAAAACAAGGTATTTAAATCGCTATTGTTTTTCTGCAAAACAAAATTCTTAATTGTATGAACAGTACAACTGTTTTTTATTGTTATTTAAAAGTTATAAACATACAAATAGATGGGTTTATTCTATTGGCTTTTTTTGCTAGAGTTTGTTACAATACATTCTTAAAATACCGATAGAAAAGTATTGGTATCGAGTATCGAAAATTTTTCGTTTAAAATGTATCGGCGATACACAAATCAATACTTCATACAAAAAGGATCGGCAATACAGAAGCCAACACTTAAAAAGTATCACCCACACTGTGTTTGCCGATACCGATACTTCGATACTAACAACCCTGCATCTCATTATTTTCATACTAAACTGTCTGTGCACCACTCATTCCATGGAATATCATGACTTTAGCGGCTCACTCTACAAAACAGTTACTAATTACTACAAGAGACGGACAACTACAGAAACAAAACATTTTTTAAACTGTAATACAGACACAATAACAGTCAAACATTTAATCAGTCAGCCATACAGTCAAGATAAAATCAGTCAAACATCTCCTTCGAACTTAAATCAATCACATATTTTACTAACATTTACTTTTCCTCATTCAGGCGTCTTACAATCAATAGTGTTCCTTGCATGTGATTATTTAACCGAGCGACTCTGATGTAATCTGTTTGTTTACTCCACAGATATAAACACCGTTTTTCTGTGATTGTGTGTGAGTGTGTAGGGGGGATATGAACATCACTCGACTGGCTGGTGTACCCAGCTCCAACTTCACCCTCATTCAACTCATCCGGCTCTCATTTCAAGGAGGAGGCGCCATCGATGACCTGTTGGCTGCTTATCATGAACGTAAACAGTACGAGGAGACCATGGCGGAGTAAGTTACCGGAACTATTTTTTGTTGTTGCCATGGTTGCTGAATTATTGAACACAGCCAAGCTAAGGATTGCACGAGGCAGACGGAAAAATTAAATTACTGATTGACTGACTGATTTATTTATTGATTTATTTATACATTTGTCTGAGCTATAAACATTGATTTACAAAATAAATAAAATGATTGAATGGTTGAGGAAAATGTAAAAAGAAAATAAACAGACTGAATGATGTGAGTGTAGTATAAAAGACTGATTGATGGCAAGGTAGTATAACAGACTGATTGATGGAAGGGTAGTATAACAGACTGATTGATGTGAGGGTAGTATAACAGACTGATTGATGGGAGGGTAGTATAACAGACTGATTGATGTGAGTGTAGTAAAACAGACTGATTGATCTGAGGGTAGTATAATATACTGATTGATGGGAGGGTAGTATAATATACTGATTGATGTGAGGGTGGTATAACAAACTGATTGATGTGAGGGTGGTATAACAAACTGATTGATGTGAGGGTAGTATAACAGACTGATTGTTGGGAGGGTAGTATAACAGACTGATTGATGGGAGGGTAGTATAATATACTGATTGATGTGAGGGTAGTATAACAGACTGATTGATGTGAAGGTAGTATAACAGACTGATTGATCCATGATTCATCTATTGCTATAGCACACGCGGCTAATGCAGTTATATGAACATAACACTAAAATAAACCGTCCTGTTAGTAATATGTTGGATCAGGTGATTAAACTTCTCATCCTTATAGTGACTTAAATAATAGGAGAACAAATGGCAGCGAAACAGACTGTAATATATATATATATATATATATATATATATATATATATATATATATATATATATATATATATATATAGGGAAATTAACTCTTTCAAATACTAGTATTTTTTCTAACCCTCCCTCCCCTCTATAGTTATCTTTGTTCTGCTCAAACTAACACCAAATTAAGACTAGCATTGCTCTGAACTGAAAACAGAGCTGTAAGTAAGTAAGTGATGTCTAAATATTTCTCTCCAATAGACTCGATGAAGCCAGCCGGCTGTGGTCTGTTGTCCTCGACATCAATCGAGTCTACATGTATGTCCTACTCGCCGTCGGTCTACCGGCCAATGTCCTTGCCCTGGTCACCATCTTGACCATGCACGCTGTGACCCCTGTGGCTATTCTCATAGCCTCGCTGGCCGCCGTCGACGGCGCCGCTCTCATAGGCAAGTTCATCGGCATGCAGATCTTCAGACATGAACTGCACGTCGGCTCGGTGGGCTGCAAGATGGAGTTCCTGATCCTCTTCATGTCCACCATGGCTAACTGGATCCTGGCCTACATCAGCGTTGAGCGCTTCGTCTCCCTCTGGTACCCGACCAAGAAGGAAATCTGGCTAAAGAAGAAAAACATTTTTGTCGCCCTCGCGGCAACCGGCTCGGCGCTTCTGGTGATTTTCGCGTCGGTTTCGCTCACGATGCGGGATTCCGTCCGCTCGGGTTATCAGTGTGGAGTCTACGCCGAGTTCTACTGGTTCTACAAATACGTGTGGTACTGGATCAACGCCACCCTGTTCCTCTTCCTCCCTTGCTCGATGGTCCTGCCGTGCACGGCGATGGCAGTCGCCCGCTTCCTGTGTCGCGCAGCAGATAGGGATGAGAACGAGGATGAGAGCGAGGGCCGTCCTACGTCAGAGAGGGAGAGGCAGTACGAAGTCCATCTGACGGCCATGATGCTGATCGCCGCGATTTTCTTCATCCTCCTCTGCTTGCCCGCTTGCGTCTACTACCTGGCGTACAATAATAGCGACGACATGATTGTTGAGGCACGATGGGCCATTTTCGAACAAGTTCAATTTCTGCTGGTAGACTCTACTCACGCCATTAATTTCTTCATCTATTTCGCTTCGTCTCGAGTTTTCCGGCATCACCTGTTCTACCTGCTTACTTGTAGAAAGTACAAAAACTTGAGTGGTGAATAGATAGAAATAGATTTAAATGATTGTGGCCATATATAACCATTTAAAAAAAAACAACTATTAGTATTGCGTTCTAGTAGATTTGTCATTATATTAACGTTTAAACAAACGTATTTTCTTTCAAGTGCTTATAAAATAAATATTTATTGAATCAGAATGACTTTTTGTTTGTTTATACGAGGCAGTCTTGATAATTAGGTTATCTGTTTGTTTTGTTTTACGAAATGCATTTGATAATATTATTTTTAAACCTGTATGAATCGAACACCATTAGTTGATAATGCTAATGTCATACATTATTTACAATTAATTAATTAAATATTTGTCCTTGACAACGGACATTAATATTACGGATAGATGCCAAAAAAAAAGAGTGCCAGGAAGAGTACAATGAGTCTGAAACAATTCACTTCAATCAGTGTTGTCTAGGTAGTAAAATATGCTGACAGGTGAAATGGCTGTAGATTATATACGCTGACAAATTAAAAATAAATACATTGTTATACAAGTGAGAATAGTAAATCCATTCAGTTCTTGAATTTTCAGTCAGTAGGAATAAATGAGTGAGTTGGTGAATAAATGAGTGAGTTGGTGAATACAATACAATAAGCGTTTCATTTTTTGTTTTACCCTATCTTCTCGGTCAAGTGCAACGCCTAACCCCGACGAACTCTTTGCATAGCCCAGGGGATAAGCAAGCCACATCTGTGGTAAACCCAGTAGTAGACAGCCCCGTAGCCAAGGGGGGGCACTGGGGTACCGTGCCCCCCCCCCGCTAGGTGTGGAGTGCCCCCCCCCCGCTTAAAAAGAAGAAAAAGAGGAAAAAATAAAGAAAAAGTAACTAAAATGAGAAAAACTGCCCCCTTGCTGGGTATTGGTGACCCCCTGCTTACTTTGATCTGGCTACGGGCCTGGTAGTAGAGTTTATTTAAGCCTAATTTTTATTTTTTAAATTGACAGTTTGGTTACTCTGTCTAAGAATGTTGAAAGTCTACTTAGCTAAACCTTTATGTCTGTAGTTGCCATACCAACGTACACACTTGCAGCCAATGCAGAAAACAAATAACAGAGGAAAAATATTTGAATAATAAAATATCCATTTTCTATATTTGAAATATAAACAAAATGTACACCAGTTTATTTTCTTTTACTCCCTAATTAAAAAAAATAAAATTATGCTACAAAATTGTTTTACGGTGTTGTCTGGCAAAGCACACTTTCTAATGTATGTTTTGGGAAATTTAATATCAATTATCACCAGCTTTTCAAAGCCTAATTGATTTTAAAAATTTGTCAAAAGTTCTAGTCAATTGATTCGATTCTTATGACATTCGAAACTAAAAACTTTTATTATAATGTTTATGTAGATGAGGAAAGAGCGGGAAGGGATTACGGTTTCTCAAATTTAACTGGTGCAGGTACCAGTACAAAGTTGTGAAGCTGTTGTTTTAAGTCTTTCAATTAAATACTACGCACAGCACGTAATAGATTACATTAACTATATAAACTAAATATATTGTATGAACTATACTAAATAAATATATTATATTAACTATACCAACTAAATAGATTGCTTTAACTATACCAACTAAATAGATTGTATTAACTATACCAACTAAATAGATTGTATTAACTATAATAACTAAATAGATTGTATTAACTATACCAACTAAAGAGATTGTATTAAGTATACCAACTAAATAGATTGTATTAACTAAACCAACTAAAGAGATTGTATTAACGATAATAACTAAATAGATTGTATTAACTATACCAACTAAAGAGATTGTATTAAGTATACCAACTAAATAGATTGTATTAACTATACCAACTAAATAGATTGTATTAACTATACCAACTAAATATATTGTATTAACTATACCAACTAAATAGATTGTATTAACTATACCAACTAAATAGATTGTATTAACTATACCACCTAAATAGATTGTATTAACTATACCAACTAAATAGATTGTATTAACTATACCAACTAAATAGATTATATTAAATATACAAACTAAATAGATTGTATTAACTATACCAACTAAATAGATTGTATTAACTATACCAACTAAATAGATTATATTAAATATACAAACTAAATATATCATATTAAATAAACAAACTAAACCAACAGGAATACTTTTAAAACTAAAAAGAACAAAATAAACAAAACATTGTAAATATACATTTAAAGAAGGTCTGTATTAAAAATGTACTTAAATATTTATAGAAATTACATTAACTAAATAAAACTACGACACAGTGTGCTGCAATGACACAGTATTCTACACGGCGACACAGTGTGCTGCAATGACAGAGTATTCTACACGCCAACACAGTGTGCTGCAATGACACAGTATTCTACACGGCGACACAGTGTGCTGCAATGACAGAGTATTCTACACGCCAACACAGTGTGCTGCAATGACAGAGTATTCTACACAGCGACACAGTGTGCTGCAATGACAGAGTATTCTAACGGCGACACATTGTGCTGCAATGACACAGTATTCTATACGGCGACACAGTGTGCTGCAATGACACAGTATTCTATACGGCGACATATATATCTACACCACTTGGCTACCGTCCCATTTATGCAAAATGATTGACACCATCTCTGTCGACAATGTTAAATTACTTGTTTACTGGTTGAACTGGTATTAACGTAATCTCCTGTCGAGAATTGAACGGATAAATTTATTGAAATATCATCGAACTGTTGATATTAAATAACTCAGCTTCAAAGTTCCCGTCACTAACATCTGTAGTGTTATCTCTATGGGAAATAGTTTATTTCCATTGGGTGAGTATGCCACCATATACCTCACTTGCTGTTTTAACATTCTTGATTGGTGTGACGTCGTTAGGGTAATTTTCATATAAGAGTTCGGAATACTCCACTTGAAAGCCTGAATATTAATCTTCTTATATAAGTCTAAATATATCTATACGATACGCATACCTCGCTTAACGGTTAAGATACGTTCCGGAAAGGTTCGACGTAAAGCAAAAGTTGACCACGTAACGAATCAATAATTTTGATACAAACCGATACAAATTGTATAAATATAAAATGTTTACAGACTGTTTTTATATTATTTAAACCAAGAGTCACAAATCTACCACCAGTATATTGTGCTACCCTCTACGCTGAATTGACCCAGTATAAAATGTTGGTGGAATTGTCTGCTTCGCTTTTCTTCATGTTTTTTAAGCCATGTTTTGTAAACCAGGCAATGGCAGGTTATAAAAGACAATGAATTGGTATAACAAGCATTGGCTGGGATTACATCAGAACACTGCGTTCTTCGTCAGGATCATTTTGAAGATGTTCATTCACTGCTCAAAATTAGAAAGCGCATTGGACAAGTTCTTTTGCATTTAGTTGTCTCTGACCATTTATGAAAAGCTCGTTCTGTTTTTGACAAGATATTTTTCTCTTTTCGAAGAATTTTTCTGCCAGCATTTAGACGGTTAATTTAAGCACAATCTTCCGATCTTCTCAACAAAGATACGCTGCTAAGTTATGTATGTTTCATGGGCTGCTACGTTAGGTATGTTTCATGCGCTGCTAAATTGTGTTTCATGGGCTGCTAAGTTAGGTATTTTTCATGGGCTGCTAAGTTATGTTTCATGGGCTGCTAAATTATGTTTTATGGGCTGATAAGTTAGTTATGTTTCATGAGCTTTTAAGTTATGTTTCATGTGCTGCTAAGCTATGTTTCATGTGCTGCTAAGTTATGTTTTATGGGCTGCTAAGTTTGTTATGTTTTATGGGCTGCTAAGTTAGTTATGTTTCATGGGCTGCTAAGTTGTTTCATGAGCTGCTGAGTTGTTTCATGGGCTGCTAAGTTGTTTCATGGGCTGTTAAGTTATTTCATGGGCTGTTAAGTTGTTTCAAGGGCTGCTAAGTTGTTTCATGGGCTGCTAAGGTATGTTTCATGGGCTGTTAAGTTGTTTCATGAGCTGCTGAGTTGTTTCATGGGCTGCAGTTGTTTCATGGGCTGCTAAGTTGTTTCACGGGCTGTTAAGTTGTTTCATGGGCTGCTAAGTTGTTTAATGGGCTGCTAAGGTATGTTTCATGGACTGCTAAGTTCTTTCATGAGCTGCTAAGGTATGTTTCATAGGCTGTTAAGTTGTTTCATGGGCTGTTAAGGTATGTTTCATAGGCTGTTAAGTTGTTTCATGGGCTGTTAAGTTGTTTCATGGGCTGCTAAGTTGTTTCATGGACTGCTAAGGTATGTTTCATGGGCTGTTAAGTTGTTTCATGGGCTGTTAAGTTGTTTCATGGGCTGTTAAGTTGTTTCATGAGCTGCTAAGTTGTTTCATGAGCTGCTAAGTTGTTTCATGGGCTGTTAAGTTGTTTCATGGGCTGTTAAGTTGTTTCATGGGCTGTTAAGTTGTTTCATGGGCTGCTAAGGTATGTTTCATGGGCTGTTAAGTTGTTTCATGAGCTGCTGAGTTGTTTCATGGGCTGCAGTTGTTTCATGGGCTGCTAAGTTGTTTCATGGGCTGTTAAGTTGTTTCATGGGCTGCTAAGTTGTTTAATGGGCTGCTAAGGTATGTTTCATGAGCTGCTAAGTTGTTTCATGGGCTGTTAAGTTGTTTCATGGGCTGTTAAGTTGTTTCATGGGCTGTTAAGTTGTTTCATGGGCTGCTAAGGTATGTTTCATGGGCTGTTAAGTTGTTTCATGAGCTGCTGAGTTGTTTCATGGGCTGCAGTTGTTTCATGGGCTGCTAAGTTGTTTCATGGGCTGTTAAGTTGTTTCATGGGCTGCTAAGTTGTTTAATGGGCTGCTAAGGTATGTTTCATGGACTGCTAAGTTCTTTCATGAGCTGCTAAGTTGTTTCATGAGCTGCTAAGTTGTTTCATGGGCTGTTAAGTTGTTTCATGGGCTGTTAAGTTGTTTCATGGGCTGTTAAGTTGTTTCATGGGCTGCTAAGGTATGTTTCATGGGCTGTTAAGTTGTTTCATGAGCTGCTGAGTTGTTTCATGGGCTGCAGTTGTTTCATGGGCTGCTAAGTTGTTTCATGGGCTGTTAAGTTGTTTCATGGGCTGCTAAGTTGTTTAATGGGCTGCTAAGGTATGTTTCATGGACTGCTAAGTTCTTTCATGAGCTGCTAAGGTATGTTTCATAGGCTGTTAAGTTGTTTCATGGGCTGTTAAGTTGTTTCATGAGCTGCTAAGGTATGTTTCATGGGCTGTTAAGTTGTTTCATGGGCTGTTAAGTTGTTTCATGGGCTGCTAAGGTATGTTTCATGGGCTGTTAAGTTGTTTCATGAGCTGCTGAGTTGTTTCATGGGCTGCAGTTGTTTCATGGGCTGCTAAGTTGTTTCATGGGCTGTTAAGTTGTTTCATGGGCTGCTAAGTTGTTTAATGGGCTGCTAAGGTATGTTTCATGGACTGCTAAGTTCTTTCATGAGCTGCTAAGGTATGTTTCATAGGCTGTTAAGTTGTTTCATGGGCTGTTAAGTTGTTTCATGAGCTGCTAAGGTATGTTTCATGGGCTGTTAAGTTGTTTCATGGGCTGTTAAGGTATGTTTCATGGGCTGCTAAGTTGTTTCATGGACTGCTAAGGTATGTTTCATGGGCTGTTAAGTTGTTTCATGAGCTGCTAAGTTGTTTCATGGGCTGCTAAGGTATGTTTCATGGGCTGCTAAGTTGTTTCATGGGCTGCTAAGTTGTTTCAGGGGCTGCTAGGGTATGTTTCATGGGCTGTTAAGTTTATTCATGGGCTGCTAAGGTATGTTTTATGGGCTGCTAAGGTATGTTTTATGGGCTGCTAAGTTAGGTACGTGTCGCCCAATTTCTGTAATAAAACATTGATAATGTGGGAAAATAGATTCTTCATTGAAGTGTGTTCATACAGTAAACATAGACTTGGCATTAATGGTTTAAACTGTTAGAACTCTACTTCACCCCTCCCCCTCCGAAATTAATATTTTCAACAACACCGGTACATTGATATTCCGTTCGTTCTCCCCAGCCTTGACCAAAATAATTAATTACAATTAAAGTACCCATTGAGATGGAACGAAACCTGTTTAAGAACCTTCCCCATGTAATTGTGTGTACGTGTACCAAATTTCACGTTAATTGGTTGTCTGGATCTTGAGTTTTAAGGGAACAGACAGACGGACAGCAAATGTGTCTTATAAGTATAGAGAAGTATTGTCATCTACCGAATGACGGCAAATGTAATTTTTAAAGAAAATACAATTATTCATCTTTTCATAAATTACTTTTTGTTTATTGAGTTTGCCGTTTCCGGTTTCAGTTTCATGTTCATCATCATTCATGATAATTATCAGTAATTTTCTGATCTAATTTCAATATTAAATTTGTAAACAAACTGACATTACGAATCAGTTGATGACACTCACGACAGAAGTGCTCAATGTTCATATTTTATTTTTTTTAATATATTATTTTTTAATAATATCGATTAAATATTTGCTACATAATTACTACATTCTATTATTGAATTAAGGGGGTAAAATTTGTCTTTCGGTCATATTTTGTCTTGCCACCCCCCCCCTTAAATTTTCAAGTGGGCGGCGCCCCCCTTGAATTTTGCTTTACCCCCCCCACCCCCCCCCCCTTAAAATATTTCGTTCCGCCGCCGGTGAACCAGACATTTGCAATCTATGACCCTTTAAACGTTTAGATTCGACCCGCAGTACAATCCCCTTTGTTCATTTACATTAATGACATTTACATTTATGTTATGTCAGTTAAAGTATTAAAAATAGGGCTGATGATTAAACTGCGTTAGTTTGTAATTAACTCGTCAAAAAATTTGTGCGATCAAAATTTTTCACGCAACACATAAATGCGCTAATTTGACCAAACTGCTGAAAGTTCATCAAATCTATAAATAACAGAATTTCACTCAACAATTTACATTTAATGTCCGTTGACTTACTAAGCAGATCTACCACCCCAATTATGTCACAATTCGCACACACCTTTTCACCCAGGTATGTCGACAAAAGCCCCACTTGTAATATAAAAAGAAGACAGGTAAACCTCATGCTCCCTTCCTGGTCGATGTAAAAAGAGAAAAGTTTTATTCACTAGTTTACATAATATACTGTAGTGTAGTGGTGGAGGTACAACAGTATATTGTTGAAGATAAAAAAAAACAAGTGTATAATGAACCCGGTTATAATAAGATCAAAATAACAAGATGCTAGACATTTTGTATCATCATTTTTTTACACGTAATTTTTTTTCGAATATTGATAATACAGCATCTTTCTGGTCACCTGTAATCAGTGTCTAGACTTGGCTGACGCACACATCTGTACCCGAGACAGTGTTTGTATTTTACATAATTATTATGACACTGAGTTAAATTTAATATTTTATATAGAGCTGTTGATTTATTGCAATTAATGCGTTAAAAATATGCGATTAAAATTTTTAATACAAACACCTAAATGTGTTAAATTTTACCCAAATGCTAGTATTTCAGAGTGGCAGAAAAATTCAGTAAATAACCCAATTCTATAACCAGATCTGACAAGATTTTTAAAAAAAGCAAGAAAAAATACCCGAACACAGAAACTATCTCGTTTACATAAGATCATAGCAGCGATATGACCTTGAAACAATAGGATTGTGTTTTCTTAATTTTAATTTATGAACTTGAATACAGATAGTGAACATCTGCAGAATCGTGATCCTAGTGTTAATGTAACTTGTGTAAACTAGTTTTGTGACAGAGGAGGTACGGTGGTTGGGTAAGCAATAAGTAACGTCTTCTAAGGGGAAAGACTGCTAATTGTGTCAACTAATTGTGTCAAAAATGTAACTGGGTTGAGAAAGAGGGGAAAATATAAAAAATCGCGTTTATAATAAGGGATCGAGTACTTTCTGGCTATACTATAATTTTGTGAAGAAATAGACACATATAAATGACGTGTGTATTTTTTTTTTGGATGGGAAGTGGAGGGGGTATGTACGATAGTGGAGCGAAGGGTAAACAAGACGTGGGGCGAAGTGTGGCGAAATATGACAGTGAAGGGGGGAACAGGGGTTGACATACGTCATTAGTTCTGAAACTACGGTATGAGAAAAAACACATGTTTGGCATTGTTGTTGAATAAAAAGAAAACATTTCGCATCATTTGACGTGATTGATACATGTCTATAAACTGGTATCAATAACTAATTCAATACACATAGCCTATATGCTAATGTTTAATAAATTTGATACAATTAATTATACCTCTTTCGTAAATTAATCTGACTTGTTTGTTATAAATTAATCTATGCCAATGTTATGATATGATATTATGACATACTAGTTTGAATACAAACAAATGATCTGCTTATGGTCCGGCCCTTCATCAAATTTAAGAACCTATTTTGATTCTTCAGTAGTTATAAATCTACATCTGTGATATGTGATCTTGCAGCATGTCCATTACGACGAAAAAAAGTTATGTGACAAAAACACTAGATATAGACATCAAGAGTTGACATTCAAGAGAAGGGTCCATTACTTTGATTGTGATGTATCTTAACCTTGCGACGACTCTAGTAAATGTTTATATTTTATTTCTGAATTTTATTTCACATCAACAATACAAACGAAATAGTTTCTCTAAACGGCCCTAGAACTGTTCACTTGGACTCCCCTCACGACGAACCCAATGCACTTCTAATTTTATACATGAGATTGAAATGAGCACCTCTCTTGCAGCAGAGGCTGAGCAAGAGTGAAGGTCAGTCTTGTTATTTGGCTTTTTTTTTTTCAAAATTACTTGCGTGTATCAACCTATGACGCAAATAAACGTCATAAAATTGGTTTTGATACCAAAAGATCCATTTAGAAAATATATAACGCAATATGATAAACAAAAATAAATTTACGTCATATTTACATTTCGTACACCGTGATTTTAATTCATTGTCGGGTGAAGTATGCTTACTTCAGAATGTTTTATGAACAGTGGGATGCTATTAGCACGAGTATAAAATGATTAATACCATTAAAGATCTATAGTTAAAGATGTAAATAATTACTGCATTGAATAATTAAAGTTTATTTTAATGACGTCAGAGTCTACAGATAAAATTAGTCAATTTAATACGTCACCTGTAAATAAATGTTGAACTATAGACCTATCAACTTTTCAACAGAGTTCCGTCGTAGTTCTAGTCGTGTTGGTATCGTTTACTACTACTCGCAACTCTTTTCACTATTGGGTGTTATTATTTCAGACTAAATTTGTAGCAGACAAGATTAAAAATAAAATCAATTGAGACACAACAGCTTGCGAATAAATGCAAACAGCTGTTTTTTTTTATATTAATTACAAGGAATATGTATTGTTTTGTAGACTCTTTGTACTGAAGACATATTGTATTGTAGATTTATTGTGACAAATTGCACTGTACACTTATTGTAGTGTAGACATTTGTACTGTAGACATATTGTAATGTAGACATATTGTAATGTAGACTTAGTGTAGAATTATATTAGTAACTTGCTGTATGATGGTCCGATTTTTTGTAGACTAAAGGTACTATAATCTTCATGATGTAGATATCTTGTTATTTACATTTAATAGGGCTAAACTAGTTATATTCTAATGTCAACTAATTACACTATAATTATCTCTTTAAAGGTTTAGTTGTTTTTTTATAATAACTATTTTGGCTCTATAGAATTTTTAAGTTTAGTTGTATGTAGTAAAATAAAGTTCCCTTAGTCCGAACGGGCCTTTGGGGCAGACGAAGTGTAGAATTCATCTGTTTCTTTAACTTTGGCATGTAAGGAATTGTGTGGTTAGCACAACGCCCAGCCGCCTTTACTTCAGTCAGGTAACCATTTAAAGCACGGTGGACTTGTGGGACGAGTTTGGTTCACACCGAGGATCAAACCCAGGACTCTCAGGTCGACAGTCGAGTATCTACACCACTCGGCCATCCGTCCCACTTAGTTGTATGTAGTATATAATACTTTACTTCAATTTGTCTATATGTCATGTGTTTGTGAGCTTTATATCAAGTGTTTTTTTTTCTTGGAACACGAGCCTTCTTGACTAATCTAGCAATGTGTTGTTGTTGTGTGTGGTGTGTTGAGATTTTATAGCTCACAAGCTTTTACAATTCAACAAGCTGACATGATAAATAAAGAAAAAATAGCGATCTCTTTTTTAGACTAGTTGATCAAAAAATAAAACAAACATAGAAAGTAGATTGCAGATATACCACCTTCAACACAAAGAATATTTACTGTACACAGTACATAGTCATCATGTTCAATAACTTCTATTTTCGATAAATATTCGATTCACTTCATGTTGTACAAATTTTCTAACAATTAACTTTTTATGTGATATTCGAGAATCGTGTGGCTTATTGATAATTTCCATGAATCATTAAGGATGGTGTATTGTTTACTCAATTTAGCCTTGCATAAAATGTCACAGATATTGCGACTTTGGGCTCATTTCGATTCAGTTTTTACGCTTCTAATTTCCATATTCGTCTAGTTCAATAAATAACAAAAGTATCAAGTCCAAAGTTAGTTGACTTAAATTTCTATTATGAGATGTGTCTCTTTGTTTTTATTATTTGATTCTATTTGCTGATTAGAAAGACACTTAACAGTATCTACAAACTATAGTGATTGTAACATCAACAGGACTTTTAAAAGTGAACCCGAAATAAAAAAGACTAAAATCATTACGAGAATAACTACAGTCTAATTGTTACAAAGAAATTGTTTGTCATTTTTTGTTGTGTACTTTTTTGTAATTTGAGAGTATTTAGCTTCCTTTACATAAGGATTCTTCTTATGAATCAGCTAGCCTCTTTTTAATGCAAGATCGCAGATTTGCACCTTAATATATGCATAAATATATAGATATTGTCCTATCCCTTATGATTACGCTTTGTTTACGTATTGTGTTATTGCCTTATTTGGTATTGTTCCATCCCTCGCTACCACGCAGTTCGTGGGCGATAGACACCACCTCATTCAACATGCTTGACCTTACAATCTAACATTACCAAATAAGGAAATAACTCAGTAACTAAACAATGCGTGGTAGCAAGGGATGGAACAATACCAAATAAGGCAATAACACAATACGTAAACAAAGCGTAATCATAAGGGATAGGACAGATATATTTGGACAACAATGAAAACAATTAATATAAAAGATTTCACATTTACAAAAGCGTATATATATCAATAACATTATTATTGTGTGAAATACTGGTATGTTTTATGCTGTAAAAAGGCTTGTAATTATGATACCTTAGGCTGAAAAAAAAAAGTTTATTCAACTGATGCTTACATTCTGGAATAACACATGTACTACAGATGAAATAATAATTAACATTGATTAAAAGAATAAAATAATATTTCTGATAACCATTAATTTAATAAATTACCATTTACTTCTGTACTGATTAATATATTTTATTCTACAGTGAAAATAAATAACACTAAAAAAACCATTGTGTTTATTGCTGCCCCGTTCACTAGGTCCGATGAACAGAAAGATATATATTTTTCCCAATATTTTAAAACTGTATTTAAATTAATGGGATCCACTTGTAAAGAGGAAATATTTTTTTTTATAAAATTTAAAAAAATACCTTCAAAACTTTAAGCTTTTAAATAAATGGCAATTTTTGTATTGAAAAATAAAATGAAGTTAGATTTAATTGGTTACTTTGATTTGACTAAAATAATTTTTTGAACATTTTAAAAGTTGTTTCACGATACTCCAGACCTTTTGACGAAAGTGAGGTGTGAAGATAAGAAAAATAAAAAAATTTAAAGCGTGTTTCAGGCTTATAAGGACCAAAATGGTATTCATTATATTGATTATGGTGGTGTTAGATGTAGAGAAAAATATGAAAATGAAGATGGGAATAAATATATTGGCCACAATTTGCACTAAGCATGTCGCGATCATCAGTTGACTGAGAGTTTTTTCGTATCTTCGGATATGCCTCCTGTGTCTTATCTGAACTTCTGAGAGACTGATTTCAGTTTCATTGGAATGTCTGCAATCACACATCATGACTGAACACTTTTTTTCTGAATAAAATTTGGCAATGACTATAAAAGTAAAAACTGCGACTAATGTGGTAGGAACTACACTGTACAATGTGCCTCTCAGTAGTACATCCATAATTGGAGTCACATGTACGTCACGGCAGGATCCTGATTCGAGGAAAATTTGATTGTAGGTGACGACAAAGACGAGGATGGCTAAAGACATTCCAACTGTAAACATTAATGTTTTTCTTACTGTCAGTGAAGTTAGTTTTTTTATTGGCCAGTAGATCGAAAAAAATCTTTCAAAACTAATCAACATATTAGTCCAATTGGCTATCGCTGATGTGGACTGGGGAAGCACGAAGAAATATTGGCAAGTGTACAGAATAAATTCATATTTGTAATAAAAAAATTGGTATGCTATCAGTATAAAGGTCAGCGCCAAACAGTCAACAGCAGCCAGATAAATCATAAGAAATGTCGCTGGAGTAATTGGTAGCAACTTTTTGACTGTTACAATAATCAGTATGTTTCCTGGAAGACCTAAAGTACATATGATCACGATGAAGTACTTGTACAAAAATCTGTCAAGGACTTGCTCACTCACCTTTTCAGCGGGTCTAAATGTAACCGGAAAAAAAACGTAAAAAATATTCCTTTTATTATAGAAATAACGTGAAATATATAATAATAGTTAACTAGAAATAACTGTATATTTTAAAATTACAAAACAAAATGTATTAAAATTGAAAAAAACACAAAGTTGTTAATATAACAATTCTACACATGCATAAAAATTGAAAAAATTATCTATAACACTGTAAAACACATTTTGATTTATGTTTTCTCTTTATTTTTGATAATGTTATTTTCTGATAATTTTAATCGGAAAAATATAAAACACTGATTTTAAATTGTAAACTTTTCTTTTGGTACCAGGGCATCAATATTTCAAAATCATATATTTTAAAGAACAAGCATATCTTATGTCTAGTTTTTGTTTGAACATATTCTAGACCAGGGTGGGCATAATTTTTAAGCCAATGTAAAATAAGAGCCGCTTTGGAGGCCCCACAAGATGCTGATGCCGCCATACCACATTAATAGAATCTCCCCAGCTTGACACAGCTTTCTTGAACTGGTGCTAGGTTGCCTAAGTAACCACAAGGCAGACAATCACGTTGGTAAACAAATGAATGTAAACAACATGATCAGGCAAAACGAATTTCTTTTGAACAGAGCATGATAAAAAACGGCCGAGTGGCAAATGAGCTATAAAAACAAAGCAACAAAATAGCCAGATTAAAACTATGTTGTATAAAAAAAGACTAATGAAACATTGATCATAAAAAAACAGATAAAACGACGAATGGGCCACTTGAAACATTGGTCGTACATCACCAGAGCCAGATAAAACAATGGTAGTACAACAAAAGAGCCAGATAAAACATTGGTCATACACCAAAAGAGCTACTTAAAACATTGGTCGCAAAACAAAAGAGCCATATAAACCATTGGACGAACAAAAAAAAGCCAGATAAAACATTGGCTGAACAACAAAAGAGCCAGATAAAACATTTGTTAAAAAACAAAATGTCAGATTAATATTGGTCATACAACAAAAGAGCTACTTAAAACAATGGTCCTACAACAAAATAGCCAGATAAACCATTGGTCAATAAACAAAAGAGCCAGATAAAACAATGGTCAAACACTAAATGAGCAGGATAAACCATTAATTGCACAACAAAAGAGCCAGATAAAACTTTGGTCGCACAAAAAAGAACCAGATAAACGATTACTCGAACAAAAAAGAGGAAAATAAACCATTGGTTGTACAACAAAAGAGCCGGATAAACCATTAGTTGTACAACAAAAGAGCTACTTAAAACATTGGTTGAACAACAAAAGGACCCGATTAAACATTGGTCGTAAAAAATGAACCTTATAAAAAATGTGTCGAACAACCAAAGAGCCAGAAAAAATATTGGTAGTACAACAAAAGAGCTACTTAAAACATTGGTCGTACAACAAAAGAGCCAGATAAAACATTGGTCGAACAACACAAAAGCCATTTAAGCCATTGGTTGTACAAAAAAAGAGCCGGCTAAACCATTTGTCGAACAAAAAAGGGCCAGCTAAACCATTGGTCGAACAAAAAAAAAACAGCAGATAAAACATTCGTCGTTAAAAAAAAGTTACCTAAACCGTTGGTTGTATAACAAAAGAGCCTAATAAACCATAGGGCGTACAATAAAAGAGCCACGTGTATGTAACGCTAACCAATGGTTGTAAAAAAAAGAGTTAGAGAAACCATTGGTCAAACAACAAAAAAAGCCTGATATACCATTGGTCGAACAACAAAAGAGCGAAATAAAACATTGGTCATACACCAAATGAGCTACTTAAAACATTGGTCGAACAACAAATAAGCCAGATAAAACATTGGTCAAACAACAAAAGAGCCACTTTAACCATAGGTTGTACAACAAAAGAGGAAGATGAAACATTGGTCGTTTGACGAAAGAGCAAGTTAAAACATTGGTCGTTAACAAAAAAAAGCCATAAAAAAACATTGGTCGAACAACAAAAGAGCAAGATAAAATATTCGTCGTTTAACAAAAGAGCAAGATAAAACAATGGTCGTATAACAAAATAGCTACTAAAAACTTTGGTCACACAACAAAAGAGTCAGATAAAGCCTTAGTCGTACAACAAAAGAGCCGGTTTCAAAATTGGTCGTACAACAAAAGAGCTACTTAAAACATTGATTTAACAACAAAAGAGCCAGATACATCATTAGTCGTACAATATACATCATTAGTCGTACAACAAATGAGCCGGATAAAATATTAGTGGAATAACACTAGAGCCATATAAGATATTAGTTGTACAATAAAAGAGTCAGATTAACCATTGGTCGAACATCAAAGGGCCAGAGAAACCATTAGTCGAACAACAGAAGAGCCAGATAAAACATTGGTCGTACAACAAAAGAGCTACTTAAAACATTTGTCGAACAACAAAAAAGCCAGACAAAACATTGATCGAGCAACAAAAGAGTCAGATAAAACAATGGTAGTACAACAAAAGAGCCATATAATGCATTAGTTGTATAACAAAAGAGCGAGATAAAACATTGGTCATACAACAAAAGTGCTACTTAAAACATTGGTCGAACAACAAAACAACCGGATAAACCATTGGTGGAATAACAAAAGAGCTAGATAAACCATTGACCGAACAAAAAAAACCAAATAAATCATTAGTCGTATAACAAAAGAGCGGACAAAACAATGGTCGAACAACAAAAGATCCAGATAAAACATCGTTAGTACAACAAAAAAAGCCACTTAAACCATTCGTTGTACAACAAAAGAGCCAGGTAAAACATTGGTCGAACAACAAAAGAACCGGATAAAACCTTGGTCGGACAACAACAGCGCCTGATCAAATATTATAGTACTTCATTAGATCCAGATAAAAACATGGAACGTACATCAACATAGCAAGATAAAACAATGATCATATATCACATAGACCAAAAAATTCGGGCGCTCAACAAAATACCCAGAAAATCAATGGGTGTGCAACAGTCAAATTCAAAACAATATAATATCATTATGAAAGACGTACTCACATACATCTTGTGTTGTAAGAAAGTGTGCTATTGCTCGTCATCATGAAGCCCAATACTTGAAACTCAATATTACTTTGATACGGAAATAGGCTATATATTCAGTACAATGACTTGATAATTATACAAGTTTGATAAATCATGAGACTATGGTGTCAATATTCTGAACAAAGCTAACTACAGTACATAGAGGTAACAGTCAAATATTGTCACCTGGTGTGTACCTCATTCAGTATGTTCACTAAAAAAGAATCTTTCCAACAGTATTTTATATTTCGAAATTTATGCTCAAATAAATTGAAGGGGAAAGTAAGTCAACTCTGTTTCAGCTCATTAAATGAAATCATTGACATTCATGTATATATAGACTGCATATCCACTATGAATACAGAAACATACATTGAAATGGAATTTTTTGTAGGTCAGTGGGTCTGAAATTTGCATGATTTGTATTTTTCTTCCTATCTTTTTAGACTGGAATTCCTATGAGACTTTATGTTTCAAACAGTAATTTGATTTATATATTTCTGTCACTAATTGCATACTGGGACTTTTCTCAATTTTCTTTTTTCCCCTCAAAAGCATTTCTTTAAGCAATGAGAGTTTCGATGTAAAACTGATATGAGAATTATTAATTTGCCTTAAAACGGTTATTCTTTTAAACTGCAGCGGTCTGTGATAATAAAACATTATTTTGGATGCATACACAAACACACTTACACAAAGATTATTATGTATTATATTTGTGCGAGAAAGAGAGAGACAGACAGAGAGAAAGAGAGAGAGAGAGAGAGAGAGAGAGAGAGAGAGAGAGAGAGAGAGAGAGAGAGAGAAAGAGAAAGATAGAGTTAGTAGAAAGAGCTAATGAGCGAACTATAACAATTAAATTATCTATAGACCATGTTTGATTTGATTAAATTGGGGCGATCTAATTGTTTACCAAAATCTAACCAGGAGCTTTGATTCAATTTGAGAATCTCTGTACCAGGGAAATTCAACTCAATAAATAAAATTTTACAAGTCAGGATCTGGCTAGAAATATATGCAAATTTCTTAGTCTTAGTTATAAAAAATGAAACTTTTTCTTTACCGTTACCGTTGTTCCTAGTGACATGCGACATTTATACCTGCAGTCTAACCCTAACGAGGAGTGTGACTCAGACAATAGATTGAGCTACCTGGTTGGAAAAAAGACAGACTGTGAAACTAAGAATTGTCTATACCGCAGGGGGAGGGGGGAGTGGCAAAATGTGTTTCTGAGAGCCGTGTATGTCTCTTCCATTAGTTTAGTGCGACTACCAATGAACTTTGAATTCCAGAATTAAACTAAATCTTGACCTTCATGTGGCTCTTTAAATTTTTTGTTTCATTTCAGAAAAATATAAATCAGATGGCTGCTCAGGTCGCGATATATACAAAAAAATGGCTGCTCTGTTCGCGATAAATACAAAGAGACGACTGCTCTGTTTAAGATATATACAAACAGATGGCTGCTCTGTTTGTGATTTATACAAACAGATTGCTGCTCTGGTCGAGATTTATACAAACAGATGGCTGCTCTGTTCGAGATTTATACAAACAGATGGCTGCTCTGTTCGAGATTTATACAAACAGATGGCTGCTCTGTTCGAGATTTATACAAACAGATGGCTGCTCTGTTTAAGATATATAAAAACAGATGGCTGCTCTGTTCGAGATATATACAAACAGATGGCTGCTCTGTTTGTGATTTATACAAACAGATGGCTGCTCTGTTTAAGATATATAAAAACAGATGGCTGCTCTGGTCGAGATTTATACAAACAGATGGCTGCTCTGTATGAGATATATACAAACAGATGGCTGATCTGGTCGAGATTTGTACAAATCAGATGGTGGCTGTCAACAACCTTAATAAAAGATCACCGGTTACATTTTTCTGATTCAAATATTTAAATATTTTCTGTATACTAATTATAGTGGGAGTCTGAGTGGTTCTTTAGTAGCTAGCCGGTTTTTTTATGTTACAGCACGACCTGCAAGCTATGAGGCACGGGTTCTACTCCCGACGAGCTGAAGTGGCAAGTGACGTGAACTAATGTGCCACACAGTTTCTCACTGTCAGACGTTGGTCGTTGCATAGCAGTTTTTTTTAGTATATACCTTAGTGATGTTGATGGTGTATTTATATGTGTATACCCAGTTGGTGGACAACAGTTATGAACGACTTTGACACGTTGTTAAACAACAAAACAGACTTTTATTTACACATGATATGATATTATTCTCTATATCACTAAATATATATCTCTCCTCTCTATATGTACTATCTCTCCGTTTGTGGGGAGCTTTCGAAGAAGCTAGTTTACTATCCAGATCATGCACAGTTGGGGATGACAGGTGAAGGTCGTTATGTTTCTAGCACTAAGGTCAAGGTGACGGGGTTTTTCCCACTCAAAAGTCGAGCCGGCATGCTATTCCATTAGCTCGTACTCAAGTCTTTTAGAGTTTGCAGAAAAAGAACACCAGCGGCTAACAGAAAGACATTACGACATTAGGAATGCGTGGAGATGGCTCCAGTATATCGCCGGCATACACCGAGCTTTTGGATAACCTATCCATTTGCTCCGTCAATGATAACAAGCGTCGATCTGACTCTTCTGATTAACCCACGGTGCCATGGCTTTGAGTGACCCGAAATACAAGCAGCCACCTTCACTGGTGAAAACGCTGAATGAGTCATATTTGATCAGTATCAGCTGACCAATGGTCAGTGACTACTCTCTGATCCAACCTCCTACCGTTAGGCTGTCACCGGCAATTGATGTTAAAGGGGGGGGTGGAAGAGAAATTACCCCGACTAATTAGATATTGATTCATCTTTTGTATGTCAGGCTCTCCTTTCCATTACTGCCCTTCCATGAACTGTGCACAATGGAATGTAATACACATATTCTGTAATGATACTGTTAAGCGAACTCTTACTGGTGAAAGGAGGAAAAGTTAGGGAGTGGTATTGGATAACAATGTTAAATTTAGCCGACCTGTGACATTTTACCCCTCCCTCTACCCTTGTTACTATGATCTCTAGGTTTTGTGGGATCGATAATTGAATATTAGCTATCATCGCCAGAAACACAGTTTCTGGGTGGCCAAAGATGCATTACTTTGAATGACTGGATTGATGACAGCCTATACTTCATCTGCAGCGAACGAGTTAATTGAATAGTTAATCAAAGTTGCCATGCGCCACCTTTTGCAGTTAGGCTTAGTTTTGATGGTGAACCACACAGGTGCGTACACAAGTATTACCTAATCCTTTTAGTTTATAAAATATCTGTTTGCTTTCGTGAGCCAACGCGAGTGAGCCATTTTCCCGCGATTTCTTCGGGTAAGTTCTTCAGAGCAGTTTCTACTATTAACACATATATACATTTTATGTAAGTACCTTTGATATGTTTTTAAACTCATTACTGTAGCTTCTGGAAGTCCACAATTAATTGCAGTAAATCTACAGACAGGCAGAGGCACACAAGTTGGTAGAACTGAAACTATGAGGCCTGAGAATCCTTTTGGCCCAGTTGTTGGACCATCAAGATGTTTCATGAGATCACGCAATGTTAATTCATTTGCATGGAGCGTTTGCAACGGTTTTCATGCTGCTTTTCAAGTAGCGTGAATAAAATTTTCTACCAATAGAAACAGTTTTCGTGGCAGTACCATCACCTCCAATTCCAAGTATCTGATTCATGTCTAGTCCGACTTTGCTATAATAACTTAATAAAAAAAAAAGATTCAGTTAGGTCACGTGCTGTTGAGGAATGAATCTGGCGCTAAATATGTGAGGAATTTGCCCCCAGGTTCGCATTCAACAGTGATATGCTCTTTCATTCATTGCTTTGTGTATCAACGATTTTCTTCTTGCTCTAGTTTCAATTCTCGTCCTTGCGCCCATCAAATCCCAGAGTATGATTCGGACCAGTTGTGTGCGAAAATAGTTCTCTGGTTAGCTTGCGTTCACGATGCTATTTATAGCGATCAATAACGTTAGCTAATTCATCCTGCGGAAACCAAACCAAAATTTTCCAGCAAGGCAGTTGTGATAGCTGTCCCAGCTCTGTCTGACACACTAAACCGATTACAAAGTTTTGGTAATTTTGGCAACATTTTTCTCATTTGTTTCCTGTTAATTGCTTTGAGTCTTTCTCTGTTACTTCTTTCATTCTTGTTTTCAACTTCACTTGATCCAACACCATATGTCTGAGGGTCATTGCCTGAACTTTCTGAACTGCTCTCCGCATTGAGTTGTTGCTCAATGTTTGTGTTTACACTTAGGTCAAAAGTCCTTTGAACTTTTGCATTTTCTTATGCCGTCTCTTCAAACTAACAGAAATAATCCTATCAACGTTGCCTAAAACCATCAGTTTTGTGGTTTGCTGGTCTTGTAAAAAATCTTGCTCAACTTTTGTCACTTTATTCTTATGTTCACATTTGCAATGTTCTCTGACGCATTTGCAAGGTGCAATGTCAAACAGTTTGTGTTTACATTTATCTGCGTATGTTTGTAACTTCAACATGCATTTGTTGTCTGCCTTCCTTCCTTTATAAGGCTTCATCAGCTTTCTGAATTTGTCATGGGTACATCTGATCAGCTTTAAAATTCTAGTATGTAAAACTATTGGAATGGATGCTTTTCGCCATATAATGCAGATGTCGGATGCTACAATTTGTGCAATTTATGCTGTTTTCTTTTATCTGAAACTTGATTGAGTTGTAAAATTTCATCATGTCCTTGACGGTTGGCAAAACGTTTGGTGGCAGACTACGATAGTTTCTAAACACTGGACATTTCACTGAGATTCTGGTGCTTATTTTAAGTGCTGACATATTTAGTCTCTGCTAACAAAACAATATTAATACGGATTAAAAATGTTTGTGATATTTGCTGTTAATTTATATGTCTGTATATTTAAAAAAAACACTATTAAGTTAGAAGTAGATTCAAACTTACCTCAGTGACTAAATTCTTACATTAGACTGCAAATATAAACATTTAATTATGTAAACATTACATTAAAACAAAACTGTAATTAACGCAGGTTTTGTTCATAAAGAAAGCCAGAAATCTTTATCATGCTTTGGGCACCTCTAAAAATAAATGAAATCCACTAAAACTTATATACAACTATATATTGCTATTTAAAATACAACTATATATTGCTATTCAAAATACAACAATATATTGCTATTTAAAATACAACAATATATTGCTATTTAAAATACAACTATATATTGCTATTTAAAATACAACTATATATTGCTATTCAAAATACAACAATATATTGCTATTTAAAATACATCTATATATTGCTATTTAAAATACAACAATATATTGCTATTTAAAATACAACAATATATTGCTATTTAAAATACAACAATATATTGCTATTTAAAATACAACAATATATTGCTATTTAAAATACAACAATATATTGCTATTTAAAACACAACAATATATTGCTATTTAAAATACAACAATATATTGCTATTTAAAATACAACAATATATTGCTATTTAAAATACAACAATATATTGCTATTTAAAATACAACAATATATTGCTATTATAATAGAAAAAAATATTTTAAGAAATGTTCACACCACCCCTCTCCATATCCGTTTCACCATCAGCCATGGTGGAGATAAAAATCTCGTCTGATCTGGACTTGTAAAAAAATGTTATTTTCGAATGAGTTGATAAAACACATCTAATTATAGAAATGAAATGTCCGACTGCAATAGCCATTCCTGACGTCACTAGTGTATATAGCGGTGCACGTATAGCGTCGTCAGTTGACGATTGGGTAAAATTTGTCACGTCATTTGTGCACACTGTGGTGCGCTAACATCATTACCTCCTCTAGCTTAGAATGACATTGAAATATTAATTGACAACATATTATTATAATTCATGTTTAACCACTACTGTGTAGTAATGGACACATGACCCAAGAGCACGACTTGGTCTTATGCAACTATTTCTATGAATTCATTTATTGAGGTATGCGGAACACAGTTTAATGAATAAATTTTTAAAAAAATGTCTTTTTATATTAAAATAATTTAGCATAGTATTTTTGGTAGTGATTTATAAGTATTCAATCAGTGTCTAAAAATGTTATATCGGTATATTTTCAGTGTTATATCCAGAGGAGGGCAAAAATACTGACCACAGAGTATTTAAAATACCAAATACTAAAATACCCCAGGATAAGTATTTTAAATACCAAAATACAAAATACTTTTCAATAGGGTTCAAAATACTAAAGTACAAAATACGTATTTTAAAATACTTTTATTCAAATACAAATACTTGGTTTTATCGTCCATCACTGCATTCACTGGATATTTTATACGCAGTGGCTACGGTTCGGTCCGACCGAACGCGTATTTTTTTGTTCGGGTACCAGCCTTACTTATTATTGCATAGCGGCCGAGTCGCTGCACTGAACTATATAACAACATAATTTTTTTTTTCAGAATTTTTTTTTCAGGATTAGGGTTAGGGATAGGGTTAGGGATAGGGTTAGGGATAGGATTAGAGATAGGGTTAGGGATAGGGTTAGGGATAGGGTTAGAGATAGGTTTAGGGTTAGGGTATGGAGCAATATTATCTATGGCTGGTACCCTAAGTAAAAAAAATACGGGTTCGGTCGGACCGAACCGTAGCCACTGCCTATTTTATACACCAAAATCAATGTAACTATAAGTATCACCATGTTCAATGTTTACTGTGACAGCAGCTACAATATACATAAAAAATCAACTGAAAATTATCTCCAAAAAAACTTTAATAACAAACATTGCTTCATGTTTTGCAATAAAAAGTTGTTCATACAATTTCACAATATAATTTTATGATTTGCTTTCAATAGTAATTGTTGCTGAAAATTTTCGTCGGTCATACATGCCCACTTTTTATTCAATACCATCCCTGCATATGAAAAAAGCCGTTCAACTGGTGCAGAGGATGGTATGCCAGTGTTGTATTTCAAAAACAATTTTTTGACAGTAGGGTACTTATGCAAAATTTCAAGCGAGGTAGACTTGTCATCAAAGTACTGGAGAATGTCCATGTCTGATATAATTTCAGTTGGTGGAGTATGTCCACTTTCAAAGGAAAAGAAATTATCATTATCCACTAGGGCTGAGGCAGGAACATTATTTTGATGAACAATGCTATACGAGGAGCGACTCTTACCGTGTCGCCTTGGCCAAAAAAAGATTTCTAACGCTTTGGACATTGTTGGCTGGCACTCCATCTCAATTTGAAGAAGGGATGAGAAACAGCTGCAAAAATATACTCATTAACACTTGCATCAAGATCTACATAGCAACCAAATCGTTTGTGAATACATTGGAGCAGCCCCTTGCAATGCGGAGCACAATAGTTTAATTGCCTGTTACACAGATCTTCTAATTTGTCTTTGATACGCAACAATGTTGGCAATAAATGACCCATAAAACAATTTTTATCTCCCCGCAAATGATCGAGGCTATCTGCGACAGGTTTCATACATTCAATAAATTCCAGTAAGAATTTGATTTCATAGTCCTTGAAAACAGGAACCTTAAGCGCAATACACAAATCTTTCAGTTTGTCACTTGGTTTAGTGAGGTTGCAAACACTGTCATATAAGGAATTCCATCTGGTTGGGCAAGGACACATCGGTTGTGAATTCATGACGTCAAAATATTCCTCACAAGATTTTGGTGATCGAGAGCATTTGTTCCAGACTGCCGTGCACTTAGCGAAGCATCATTCGATGCAAGTAAGAAAGAACTAAAGCAGGCTGTATTATAAAAAAAGGTTATGATAATTATTATTGATAGGGTTGTAAAAGTATTTTGAAAAAAGTATTTTGAAAAAGTATTTTTGAATTACTAAAATACTCTTACACAAGTATTTAAATACCAAAATACTAAATACTTTCACACAAGTATTTAAAATACCAAATAAAATACGTATTTTATTTTGAAAATACGTATTTAAAATACTTGTTTTTGAAATACTGCCCACCTCTGGTTATATCAGTGTCATATAAAGGTCCTATCGGTATATTATCAGTGTTTAATCAAGTGGCCTAATAGTATATTCTTAGTTTCCTATATGTGTTCATTGTAAACTAGACTATGCAGGGGATGTAGAGTGTATTCTTAGTTTCCTATATGTGTTCATTGTAAACTAGACTATGCAGGGGATGTAGAGTGTATTCTTAGTTTCCTATATGTGTTCATTGTAAAATAGACTATGCAGGGGATGTAGAGTGTATTCTTAGTTTCCTATCAGTGTTCATTGTAAACTAGACTATGCAGGGGATGTAGAGTGTATTCTTTGTTTCCTATATGTGTTCATTGTAAAATAGACTATGCAGGGGATGTAGAGTGTATTCTTAGTTTCCTATCAGTGTTCATTGTAAACTAGACTATGCAGGGGATGTAGAGTGTATTCTTTGTTTCCTATATGTGTTCATTGTAAACTAGACTATGCAGGGGATGTAGAAAACGTGAGCCTCATGTAAGTAATGAATAGTCTTCGTGAGATAACTTCAAGACATGACATCAATAGATAACTTCAAGAGACGACATCAATAGATAACTTCAAGAGACGACATCAATAGATAACTTCAAGAGACGACATCAATAGATAATTTCAAAAGATGACATCAATAGATAACTTCAAGAGATGACATCAATAGATAACTTCAAGGGATGGCATAAATGGATAACTTCAAGACGCCCGACACTTCAAACAATAAAAACAATAGCTATCTTTAGGAGACAGCACCAATAGGTAAATTCAGGAGAAAACATAAATAGGTAACTTCAAGAGATAGCATCTCCCCATGTGATCAATAGATAACATCCATTGATTAATTCAAGAGCAAAAGTCAATAGATATTCTACAGACTCCATCACTTTCTTTATGTAAGGACCGATAGCACCGGAAATATATTTCAAATGTATGTGAAGGCTGGTACTCTTTGTTTATACCCGCAACAAACTAAATTTCATACGGAGTGGCGGCGTTATTACCTTGTAAGGTCCCATCAGCCGAGGAGCCGTGGAGTCGCACTTTTTGCTGGAGCCGGAGCCGAAAGCAGAATTTTTTTTAGCTTTAAAATTCCACATTTGTTTGATTGTTTGACTCCTACAATTTGAAACGTTGTCATGTTTTACGAACGCCACAACAGTAACAACATTTAAATGATAGCGTGCACGCACATCACCACAAGAAATCTTTAATGGGGAATCGTTTTGTGTTCGTTTTAAATCTTGTTTACCCTCCGAAATTTTTTAAATGGCATGTTATTTTGTTATATATAAAGTAAAAACAGTTTTATTTCATAGAAGAGTTGTATCAATCATTTAAAAATAAATTTTACTACGACGACAAATAGAACACGTCATTTTGTATATTATTGGCCCGCGAATTTGTAATAGACTAAAAACAAAATGGTCGCTTTCTGTATTTAACAATTTTATTATAAACAGAATAGCTGAAATAGAGTAGATAAATTTATAAGGCTGTGGGTCCGAATAACAATCAGACTTTGTTGGGACGGGGTCCGAATAAAAATCGGAGTTTATTGGTTCCCGGGTCCGAATAGTCACTTCGAATTTATAAATAATAAATATAAATACTGAAGTCTTTAAAATATTTTAAATAATGTATCATTTTACTATTTGCTAATTTGATCATTGAAATAACTTTTTATTACTTATGAAAATGGCGACTAGTGAAACCTCGGTCGAAAATAATGATATGATTCTGGATGCACTGAAATGGTTTGTTTTTAGTAAAACCGACAATGCGTATATTTTTCAAGTTCCTGACTATGGGGGTGAACTCGGCAAAATATGCATAACTTTTTATCAGCGGCATGTTTGCGTGGCCCAATTACAACAATTTTTGTCTCCTGTGATACTATCTTAATAGGGAGCCGGAGCCGTCAAATTTGTGGGAGCCGGAGCCGAAAAAAATATGGCGGCTCCGCAAGCCTGATTACCGTATAACACTGCTGTTAAAAAAAATAACCAGTGTGAGGTGTCCATCCTCAGTGGTGGTAATGTACGGAGCTGATCTCTGGTGGTAATGTACGGAGCTGACCTCTGGTGGTGATGTACTGTGCTGACCTCTGGTGGTAATGTACGGAGCTGACCTCTGGTGGTGATGTACTGTGCTGACCTCTGGTGGTAATGTACGGAGCTGACCTCTGGTGGTGATGTACTGTGCTGACCTCTGGTGGTGATGTACTGTGCTGACCTCTGGTGGTAATGTACGGAGCTGACCTCTGGTGGTGATGTACTGTGCTGACCTCTGGTGGTGATGTACTGTGCTGACCTCTGGTGGTGATGTACTGTGCTGACCTCTGGTGGTAATGTACGGTGCTGACCTCTGGTGGTGATGTACTGTGCTGACCTCTGGTGGTGATGTAATGTGCTGACCTCTGGTGGTGATGTGTGGTGCTGATCTCTGGTGGTGATGTACTGTGCTGACCTCTGGTGGTTCAACAAAGTTTGGACGTGTGTCATAATTCTGTTATAAGTGATAGTGATAAGAATTGGACTTACATTATTTTCTCCAACTTTTGTTGGACTATTGTTAGTATTTCTTATGTTCGTGTTTATAACAATACATTATGAAACATTTTCTTCAATGTGAATAAATAAGTGTCAACCTGTGAGTGTAAACCTGGGAGTATGCACCTGGGAGTGTCAACCTGGGAGTGTAAACCTGGGAATGTAAACCTGGGAGTGTAACCTGGGATGGCCCACCTGGAGTATAAACCGGAGAGTGTAAACCTGGGAGTGTAAACCTGTGATTTTAAACCAGGGAGTGTCAACATGGAGTGTCAACCTGGAGTGTCGATCTGGGAGTGTCAACCTGGGAGTTTAAACCTGGGAGTATCAACCTGGAGTGTTAATCTGGGAGTATCAACCTGGGAGTGTCAACCTGGGAGTGTAAACCTGGGAGTGTAAACCTGGGAGTATCAACCTGGGAGTGTTAGCCTGGAGTGTCAGCCTGGAGTGTAAACATAGGAGTGTAAACCTAGGTGTATCTACCTGGGAAAGTCAGCCTATAGTGTAAACATGGAGTGTCAACCTGGAGTGTCAACCTGGAGTGTCAACTGGAGTTAAAACCTGGAGTGTCAACCTGGAGTGTCAACCTTTGAGTGTCAACCTAAGAGTGTCAACCTGGAGTGTAAACTGCAGTGTAAACCTGGAGTCAACCTAGAGTGTTAACCTTAGAGTGTCAACCTAGGAGTGTCAACCTGGAGTGTCAGCCTGGACTGTCAACCTGGAGTGTCAACCTGGAGTGTCAGCCTGGACTGTCAACCTGGAGTGTCAACCTGGAGTGTCAACCTGGAGTGTCAACCTGATAGTATCAACCTGGAGTGTCAACCTGGAGTGTAAACCTGGAGTTTCAACCTGATAGTGTCAACCTGGAGTGTCAACCTGGAGTGTCAACCTGGAGTGTCAGTGAAGCCTTCCATATTACAGATATATATTGCAAGTTGAAATTACTGTAGAGACACAACATAGGTTTTAATAATTTTTATGGCAGCTATGAAGAGCCACGACAATGTGGTCGTAGTCCTCTTTTAACTCTACGTAGTGGGCCCGACCGATAGACAGATATGTTCCGAATATGTAGCAGCATAAGCTTCAAACTTCTATAGAACGTCGCCACTCTAACGACAATTTCAAAAGCACCAACGAAACCATTCACGTTGTGACGGTAGCCAATACTGACTCGATTGCTGAAGAAACTGGCTAATGTCTCGTGCTGCATTCGCTGGTCTGAACCTTGAACATTGTCGTCCAGGATGTTCCACTGATTCATTCTAGATGTGAGACGTTAAGCATTGGACATCGTCATTTAGATTATTTTGTACGCTGGTCCTTACGTTGTGAATAATTAAAGCCTGAAAATAAAAAGTGTGTGTGTGTGGGGGGGGGGGTGGAGCCGGTACTTGTGTCAATGATAATTAAAACCGTGAATAGTCTTTATTACAATAGGTCCATAATACAGCGAGTCTACACTACAAAATATGTATAGTATAACAAGTCTACAGTCCAATGTGTGTACAGTATAACAAGTCTACAGTCCAATGTGTGTACAGTATACACAGTCTACAGTCCAATGTGTGTACAGTATAACACAGTCTACAGTCCAATGTGTGTACAGTATAACAAGTCTACAGTCCAATGTGTGTACAGTATAACAAGTCTACAGTCCAATGTGTGTACAGTATAACAAGTCTACAGTCCAATGTGTGTACAGTATAACAAGTCTACAGTCCAATGTGTGTACAGTATAACAAGTCTACAGTCCAATGTGTGTACAGTATAACAAGTATACACTACAATGTGTGTACAGTATAACACAGTATACAGTCCAATGTGTGTACAGTATAACAAGTCTACACTACAATGTGTGTACAGTATAACAAGTCTACACTACAATGTGTGTACAGTATAACAAGTCTACAGTCCAATGTGTGTACAGTATAACAAGTCTACAGTCCAATGTGTGTACAGTACAACAAGTCTACAGTCCAATGTGTGTACAGTATAACAAGTCTACAGTCCAATGTGTGTACAGTACAACAAGTCTACAGTCCAATGTGTGTACAGTATAACAAGTCTACAGTCCAATGTGTGTACAGTACAACAAGTCTACACTACAATGTGTGTACAGTATAACACAGTCTACAGGCCAATGTGTGTACAGTATAACAAGTCTACAGCCCAATGTGTGTACAGTATAACAAGTCTACAGCCCAATGTGTGTACAGTATAACACAGTCTACAGTCCAATGTGTGTACAGTACAATAAGTCTACAGTCGAATTACTTTACACTACGATAAGCCTTTCAAACAATATATATATATATATATCCTTTGTAATTTATTCTCAAGCTGTGGTGACAATCGTTTTTTACACTTAATCTTGTTTGATACCAGTTTTGTCAGAGATAAATACACCCACTTGTAAACACAGTTGTGAGTGGAAAATCCTTCAAGTAAACAGTACCAACACCACTAAAACTACAATAAAACTATGTAGAAAAGTTGATAGTTCAACATTTTTTTTAGAGGTAACACCTTTAAAATCAACATTAATTATTCAATTTTGTAATTGTTTATATTTTTTGCCAATGAGTTTTAATTCCATTAATCATTTTAAGTCTAATGGGCTGTCCATTAATAATGTCAACAAAGTAAGGGGAGGGGGGGTCTAAAAATGTTGACAATTGTTTACAAGGGGGAGAGGGAGAGGTCAAGAAAAGTTGACGTCAACAATGTTACTTTTTTAATAAATGTAATTACTTAACAAAGGAAAATTAAGCAGCGTTTGTAGTCTGCGTTACACACTCGCCCAACCTTCAGTATAAAAATTCAACTAATTATATTCCTACTTTTGAAAAACCGTGCCATGCTTTAAAAAGACCCCACACAGAACTAAATCTGGACACACAAGATGGCAATACTCAAGTAACACTTATTTTTCCAAAGTTGTTGTCTGTTGGTCTGCAGTACAAGTAAAGATGAATGTAAGTACACAGTCTACATTATATTATTTAAATGTCTATATAAATTATAAAATGCATTATTGGTTATATTAGACTCTATTGGAAATAATTGGCTTTCACTGTGAAATTGGATTAGATCAAAAGTTTAAGTGATGAGGTTTGACACATTCACAAATGTGACTCTGCAATGTACATAAATTATGATAAATATTTAACATTATCTAGGATTTCTTTGAAATCTTAAAAATACAATACATTATCTAGGACTTCTTTGAAATCTTAAAAATACAATACATGTCTAGAATGTTCAGAATTATGAACCATTATTAAACAGGCCTAGGCCTAATGTTTTTTTAATAAAATAACAAATTTATTAACAATTGAATTAAAACAATTTTTAAATCAATATTTTTTTATTGTTTAGATTGACTATGGAGAAACCAAATTTTCACAAGTCGTACGAAACATTTGGAAAGGGATATCCCAACAAGCGTAAGCAAGAATGTCAGAGAGAGGTAACTAAAATTCGGTCTAAATTGAAAAAACAGAACGATTTGCCAACAAAAGTAGATTGGTTATTGAATAGTTATGCCGCCTTAGCACAGAAAAATGAGGCGACATTAATGAGCTTCTGGACAGACCAGTCTGTGAAGAGTGTAGATGTCTTTCCTAAAAATGCAGCAACAAATGTAAAAATTGATAAAGAAGTTGTGAAACATCAAACATAAACCATTCAACAAGACCACATAGATATCCATTTAGAAGCTGGTCCATCCAGTACTACTTCCAATGAAAAATCCGTAAAATACAAAGCAAAAGTACAAGATTAAATACAGAGTCTAATAAGCATTTTCAAGAGCGATTTGATTGGCTTGTGTAAACGAAAGAAAGTGGTGTTTTAAGTTCAGATCAGGAAAAGGAACTAAAAGAAAAAAAAATAAGGCTGATAAGCTAGAAAAGAAACTGAAAAGAAAGAAATATTGACAAGAAAAGCAGAAGATATACCGAATAAAGAAAAAAAGAAACTTTAGCTGAAATTTGTGCTGAAAATCCCGACGTCAGCATGGGTCTGTTAAACATTGAAAGGTCTGTGGGACATTGTATGGGTCTGTTGGACATTGAAAGGTCTGTGGGACATTGTATGGGTCTGTGGGACATTGTATGGGTCTGTGGGACATTGTATGGGTCTGTGGGACATTGTATGGGTCTTTGATACATTGTATGGGTCTGTGATACATTATATGGGTATGTAGGACATTGTGTGGGTATGTGGGACATTGTATGGGTATGTGGGACATTGTATGGGTCTGTGGGACATTGTATGGGTCTTTGATACATTGTATGGGTCTGTGATACATTGTATGGGTCTATGATACATTGTATGGGTCTATGATACATTGTATGGGTCTGTGGGACATTGTATGGGTCTGTGGGACATTGTATGGGTCTTTGATACATTGTATGGGTCTGTGATACATTGTATGGGTGTATGATACATTGTATGGGTAAGTAGGACATTGTGTGGGTATGTGGGACATTGTATGGGTCTGTGATACATTATATGGGTATGTAGGACATTGTGTGGGTCTGTGGGACATTGTATGGGTCTGTGGGACATTGTGTGGGTCTGTGGGACATTATATGGGTATGTGGGACATTGTGTGTCTGTGGGACATTGTGTGGGTCTGTGGGACATTGTATGGGTCTGTGAGACATTGTATGGGTCTGTGGGATATTGTATGGTCTGTGGGACATTGTATGGGTCAGTGGGACATTGTGTGGGTCTGTGAGACATTGTATGGGTCTGTGGGATATTGTATGGTCTGTGGGACATTGTATGGGTCAGTGGGACATTGTGTGGGTCTGTGGGACATTGTATGGTCTGTGGGACATTGTATGGGTCAGTGGGACATTGTATGGGTCTGTGGGACATTGTATGGGTCTATTGGACATTGAATGGTCTGTGTGACATTGTATGGGTCTAGTGGACATTGTGTGGGTCGGTGGGACATTGTGTGGGTCTGTGGGACATTGTGTGGGTCGTTGGGACATTGTATGGGTCTGCTGGATATTGGAAGGTATGTGGGACATTGTGTGGGTCTGTGGGACATTGTATGGGTCTTTGATACATTGTATGGGTCTGTGATACATTGTATGGGTGTATGATACATTGTATGGGTATGTAGGACATTGTGTGGGTATGTGGGACATTGTATGGGTCTGTGATACATTATATGGGTATGTAGGACATTGTGTGGGTCTGTTGGACATTGTATGGGTCTGTGGGATATTGTATGGTCTGTGGGACATTGTATGGGTCAGTGGGACATTGTGTGGGTCTGTGGGACACTGTATGGTCTGTGGGACATTGTATGGGTCAGTGGGACATTGTATGGGTCTATTGGACATTGAATGGTCTGTGTGACATTGTATGGGTCTAATGGACATTGTGTGGGTCGGTGGGACATTGTGTGGGTCTGTGGGACATTGTGTGGGTCGGTGGGACATTGTATGGGTCTGTGAGACATTGTATGGGTCTGTGGGACATTGTGTGGGTCTGTGGGACATTGAAAGGTCTTTGGGAAATTG